>CM030833.1:25697639-25965139 GCA_018105865.1 Metaphire vulgaris
CAAAAATGAATAAATTAACATTTATGTTAGTAACTGGATGCAAACCAACAACAGTGTCACTGTCTGTTGGCTCAACTTAACAATAGTGGTGCTTCCCAAATAAGTTACTAATTTATCTAGAATATTTATTAGTAAAGAACTAAAAATGAGTTGTAAATAAATCAGATCATGACATTATTGATTTCTTTTAGGCTGAAACCATGTATTAAATGAAATTGACTCACTTTCATAAGTTCGCACTAGTAAGTCAAAATTTATTCGATTGTTTCAATCACAGCTGCCTCCGATAGTGACCAAGCCAAAGCAAAGATAAATATACAATTAAAAACATGATGAAGTATTTGTTTACTTAAAAATTTAATATTTTATATTATCTCATCTAATTTTGAAATAAATATTATTTGTTAGGCTTTTACCTATTTAGTTTTTGGAAAATCTGTATTTCTTTGATCATATTGTACATAAGTGGGGTATGAGTTGAAATAAGCGTTCAGTTCATTTAAGCAAATATTATGAAATTCTGTTAAGCTCAAAATACTGCAAGTGGTAATAATCTTTGATAATTGCAAAATCATGACAAATACAAATGGAAATAGCAGATATACATAATATTTTTAAAAACCCATTCATTAATGGCATAGCATACAGATTCTTAGCTATTAAATACTGTATCCTGCAATCAACACCCACAACATGTGACTACATTAGATTCTAAACAAGTATCAACATCTATATGCTATTATTACTGTATGATTCATAATTATCTTGATCAACATAATACAACCTCCACCCTCAACAAGCTTATAGTTAAACGTTATGATTTTCTGTTGTGTTTTGTATTCATCTGTTAGACAATCTATCACGTTCATGAGGAGCTCTTTACAAGATTTTGAGTCACTTGTAGCGATAACTCCTTTAGACATAACATCAAGAAATAAGCACTAAGTCAGACTTTCTGCATCATATGAGGGATTTAACAAATGTGCCTCATCATCGTCATCGTCATCATCATCATCATCATCATCATCATCATCACATGCTCCATAGTCCATATAAGGTTTGTCAAAGTGCTATCAACAGAGGCAGATATATGTTCTACCACAAATTTGTAATTGAAGAATAAATAAATTAAGCAGCCACTGCAAATTAATTATTTAAATAATTATAATTGATGCACAAAATAATTTAGTTTTGGTCAATGTAATTTTTATCCTTCCAGCTCCAGTTCTCTAGCTGGACACAGCAGGAGAAACGAAGACCTGGCCTGATTGACCTGAATTTTATCCCACCAATTTATTTTTTAAAATCCTATTGCTTTTCATTGCTGCCAACTATCATTTTAAAGAAACATTGACTTTATTTGAAAAATAATTATTTTCTATTACAAAGTCTAACTCAAACATAATAAACATTTGCCAGCATTTCATCCCAGTTTAAATCTGTTTGCAAACAGAAACTTTTGAAGACATAGACACAATCACTGACCTTTGAATTAATGTCATATCTTACAATTAAAACCTGCTTTTGAGCCTTAGACAGTTAAAATATCAAAGTATTTTTATCCTATGCTTACAAGCATTATCTCTATCATAATGACTACATTTTAAATTGTTTTAACCATTATAATAACATTGTCTATATTCACATTTTATCCTGTACAATTGAAGTCATTTTATTGAATAGATTTGTTTTAAAAACCGCTCCAACCTTTGCTTTCTTCTGCGTATAAAAACTAAGCAAGGATCCACAAAACGTTCAAATAAAGCATTGAGGACATTTTGCATCTGTGTCCAACCAAGCAGGCCTGCTTTGAGCCAAGATTGACTAGAGGTCTCAACCAAGAGATGATGGCTCCAATACTAAATCATACTACAACGAGAAACTTCAGTGAAAATAAAAACAGTGGTTCTTAACATTAGTTGTAACTACAACTACCAGCCGAAATACAATAGTTCCCAAGTTGATACAGAAATCTGACAGAATCCTTGAACAAGCAAGATTTGCAAAAAGTTACTATAGACAAATAATCAAATCATTAAAACCTGCAATGTGCGCCAATAAAAGGCACAAACAAAGGCAAGTATAAAACACTTCAATTACAAGTTGTATGACAAGCAATCAAATGCATAATTGCAATACCAAAAATGTACACAAAAAATGTGAAGGATATATACATAGATGCATGCAAATACAAAATCAAGAGAATTACGTATCTCATATCTATAATATTAGTTAATAATAACGGTTGCTGGCGATGCAACTTCCAAATCCATTGGCTCAAATATAAGAGTTCATAGAATTTGGCATCTGGACAATTCGCCACTCATTAAAAAAAGCTTTTTGTTATCATCAAGTCTGGTGTTCATGCTCTCAATCCAAATGGCATCAACTGGTCCATCAAATATCAACCACTTTCTGTCAATACCTAATAAAAACAAAAAAATAAATAAAAAAGGAAGTCAGGCTTAAATCACCACAAATAGTTCAATGTAAATTGCCTCATGATTTAAAAAAAAAAAAATCTTCTGGCAATTTTAAAGATTGACAATCCACCTGATCATTTGCAAAACGACGAAAGATACAGCAAGCACTCCATCCGACCATTAAGTGAGACACTGGGTCAAAATTCCCGTGTACAGCTGACCCATTGTTATCAAACTTTAAGTTAATGACAGTGTACTGGACTTTATCTCCTCATAAGTCCCTGGAATTAAATCAAGATTAATAGAGTCATAATAATAATAATAATAATAATAATAATAATAATAATAAAATAATAATAATACAATAATAATACAATAATAACTCGATTTTAAACACTTTATAGTAGGATTTCCTTATATTGAAACCACTGTCAATTTTACAGCCCTCTATTCCATCTTTTGTTTGTCTGCAGCAGTTAAGATACCAGTAACTTATCTGCCCTAGCAAAAGCATGACAGCAACATGAGTCTAAAGCAAATGTACTTTCTCCCATGGGGGTTAGATTGAAAGCAGCAGAAATATCTGGTCTGATATATGAAACACAGGAAATGTCAGCAAATGCAGCAGGTGTAGCTTGCCCATAATTTTTTCATTATAGTAGAACATAACATGAACATGGACAAAAAAAACAAAAAGAATAGAGTCTAACCTTTTCAGATATTTTGCAAGTGCTTCAGCCAAAACCCTATATGCACAGGTTTTACCACCAAATGGTTCACCGACAATCAGCAAATCCATGTCTGACAATCATCATTTAGTAAAATCTGTGACACAATATGAGACAAATAATACAACAAAATTTCAGGAAACTTCAATTTCATGCTTGACAAAATACAAACAATTATGAAAACAATAAAAAGCAGTCACCAAAGTCATACTTCATCTATAACTGATACCTGAATTCATAAGCGTTAAAAATCAACATCACCAGTTAGTTAAAAGTCTCAGCCTTCCATGGACATACTCAGACATTATGAAAGGATAATTTTATCATAATTCTCAGCATGAACGTAAACCTTGAATCAGCGACAAAAAGTATAGAAACAAAAAATTTAATAATAATAATTTGATAATTTAATAAAATTATCTGATTAAATCTAAATCGTAAAATACAGATTAAAAATAGGCAATTAAAAAGTCACGTCAAACCTGCTCAATTTTCTGTAAGAAGAAATCTGTACTTTGCAAATTCATCTCTGTACAAGCTTCCTTTATAGCCTCATCAAGACGTAGATAGTCTGGTGTTGGTAGAACAACACCAGGAAACAGATCAGAAGCAATTCCATTGAAAAGTGGCAAATCGTGGTTAAGGAATTTTGCAGATTTACATCAACAATAGAACGCAACATGAGAATATCTTCATCTTCTTCTTCAGGATATTTTTAACTATTGAACAATAAATAACATTGAACATTTCAAATAACAGAATTAATTTTTGTATGTAACAAGATTCAATGGTCAGTTATAAAAAAGGAAAACTCAACTTTGTAGAAAATTGTTCTGAGAAATAACAACTGTGGAATAAGAATAAAAATATGACAAATTTAACTTTAATACGCTAAAATTCGACAACAATAACAAGTAAACAAAACTGTTCAGTCTGCAAGAACTGTAAAAGGGAATTATGGAGACGCATGCAAGGGAGACCTGAGAGGAGATTTACAAGGCTGAAGTAAATATCTCGGGACTGCAGATTAACATCTACAGAGACAAATGAAGTTGCACAAGATCAAGAACGGTAGAGGGTGATCGCAACAGCCACAACCGGCTTCACGAGCGATGAAGATGATGACGGAATAAGTGCTCACAACAAATATAAATCTCAAAAACATGAAATTAAATCTATCTCATAAAATTAATTGTCATTTATGTGATGAGATACCAAATAAATAAAAGTCCAGAGAACATGCCTTGAGGTTACCAGCTGCAATGAGCACAGATTTAACAGCTCTATTCCATAATCATAGTGAGGCTGAGAAGAAAGTTGCTCAGAGCACAGACGATAGGTTGCCACGATTTTCACCGCAAAGGGCGAGCAGTCACAAATCCACAAGAGTAAAGGCTGATTTAGGCAATCATAGCATAGTCCGGTACCATCATGGCTACTGGACGAAATAGTGCCTATAAAAACTCTCTTATAGACTAGCATTTCTATAATTTACGTCAAATCCAACTCGAATCCAAAATCTAAATCTTCAATGTATTCATAATATGACACTAGTCATCAGCCTAGAGAATCATAAACAGATCATACCCACAGCCTTTCAACGCTGGTGGAAATGACACTGGTGGATATAACCAAGGCTGATGGCTCATTAGAGGTGATGCCTTTTAAATGAGTCACTGAGGCATTTAATATAGAAATAGTGTGATATTAACCATTCCTTGTGGACAAAACCCTTGTAGTCTGAATTATGGTACTTTCCCACTGTTTTAATGACATATTATTAATATAGGAGCATGACTTGAAAATATAATCCCTGAGCAATAGAAGAATTTAGGCACTATGTAACTGTGGCAGGGTCATCATTACTGTACTGTTAAGTTACTAAAAAATATCAGGGACTTTAGCAGTGGTACTGGTGTACAGGAACTACTATTGCATGTCTGGGTCATAATACATCGCTGACAACATAAAACACCTTCAAGTTGTCTGGAAGCTCTGATCGCCGGCATAACCAGGATTCATGGTGATGAAAACTGAGCAGGTTGGATCCAGTTTAATTGTCGTTCCTTCAAACACAAGTACATCTGATCCAGAGTTAATTCCACAACATGAGGAATATTAATTTTGTAAAATCATCAAACACAACAATGCTTCAATAATTCATTTTGATTCCATTATTCTTCAAACACCAACTTAATAAATCACATTGAAATATAAGTACTTTGCTTTTTGCAAGGTACTGAGGAGTATTTCCTATTAAAATCGCAAAATCTGAAAACATGTTGAAAAATGCCTGCAATAAGAGGTCATTACAAATATATTGTTATAGTTAATATTATCACATTGATAATTCATATATCACTATAGATAACTAAAAAGTATTGCAAGAAGACTACACATAACTCTGTTAATAACTTTGGAAAATACAAGCATCTTTCTGTGTAGCCAGTAACTGAGGCTTCCTCACCAGAGGTTATTCAATGTGACCCTTAACACACCCAGGAGTTAGTTAAGGGAATCTACTGATGCTTATGCCTTCACCAGGTTATTTGAAGGAAAAAATCTTTAGACACCTATTTAAACAACACTTCAAATAATAGTAAAAATAATCAAAATGAAAATGTCTGATGTATGCATAGGCAGATTAAGAGTTTAAGATTTGGGTAGGCTAAAATGGGGGTCATATTCTTTTATAGGCCTATAACTTTTGATTTTTGATTTCTTTGAGTTGGGAGGAGCTGACTAAATCTTTGGCTATTTTTTGTTAGTGGTCCAGAGGATTTTTTTATAGCATCTTTTACTGAAATAGGCAGAAACCCTGCTACATATTAGAAAATTTTCTTCCATGTCAATGGCTATTTTTGCCTATAGCCGTATGCATGGCAATACATATAGAACATATTCTTTTATAGCCCTATAACTTTTGATTTCTTGGGAGGAGCGACTAAATCTATGAGTTTGGTGGTCCAGAGGGCTGGGACCCTCTATTCTATTCCGTTCTTCATGAAAATTTGTATAGCACATTAACATATCTAGGGCCAAAGTCAAGAGCGCTTTACATGGAACAATCGAACGAGATGTTCCTACTGAAATAGGCAGAAATTGCTACGTGACAGAAAATTTTCTTCTACGTCAATTGCTATTTTTGCCTATAGCCGTATGCATTGCAACACATAGAGAACGTATTCTTTTTATAGCCCTATAACTTTTTGATTTCTGAGGAGGAGCGACTAAATCTATGAGTTGGGTGGTTCAGAGGGCTAGCACCCTCTACTGAAATAGGCAGAAATTGTTACGTATTAGAAAATTTTTCTTCTATGTCAATGGCTATTTTTTTGCTTATAGGCAAAACATATAGAACGTATTCTTTTCGTTGGTGGGATTAGTTGGGTAGGCTTAAGCCTACCATAGCCTTTAATAAAATCTGCCTATGGATGTATGCACAAATTCAAATTGTTCAACGTTCAACAGTCTCTGAAAATAAGAAGCAACTCATTTACAAACACTCAGGAGAGATGACTGCACGAATCTTCTGGAAATGCAAACTCACCTCTCTGAATGGTTAAAATTTGCTGAGCAACTACAGACAAGACCTCAAGCTCAATACGGGTTGAATTCGTCAAAACATGACCAAGCACCACAAGAAGCAAGGCCCTAGAATAACAACACTAACGCATGAAATTCCTTTGTTAATAAGCTATATACTACATATAGTTTAGTCATTATGGTCATGGTCACAGGTTGATGTTTGATAAAGAACTCTGGTTCAATGTGCACCAAGTTTTCTGACATTCGGGCATACTGAGCAGGCATACCCAAGTCTTTTCTTCACTTAAACAGTTTGTAATCATAACTGATCATAATTAATTAAGTGACTGATATTCTATAAATTATGACTGTATGAAGATGCTAAAATTTTGGAATTGGGAAACACAAATTTCACAGTCTTAAACAATAACTCTAATCCCACTTATAGCACAAATGCACGCACATGCGCACACTTACACACACACATAAACACATTGCTTTAACCCCCAATAATTTGATTTCAAAAGCAACAACCATTTTGCTGATATAACAGGATAAATCATTACATAAAACTAACAAAAATGGATTCAAATCCGTTGCCTGAGTCTTACTTTGAAGAATTTTCCCAGAGCAATGTAGTCCAAACCATCAGAACAGTTGAAGACAACACACTGCTTTGCCACAGCCTTGGCAAGATCCTTTGTTGTTTCCGTTTTTCCAGTTCCAGCTGGTCCTTCAGGAGCTCCACCGAGATGCAAGTGAAGAGCTCCAAACAAGGTTCTAGCATCAATACATCAATCACAATTCACTAACACAACTCAGTAAGTGATTCTCATTTAAGTACAGTACTAAAACAAACTAAAAATCACAGAAATTCAATAACCAAAATTTGAGTGCAAGTGCTGTATTTTAAATAAATATTCTACTTTTATAAATTATATTTTACTAAATGTGCTCTTGTAGACCATCATAGTTTTGGAATTTCAGAATTTTTGTGCCATGGACAGTCTATGCAAGTGCTTTCATCCATCTCCTTTACTTTCATTGAATAAACTATTATTGTCAGTATTGTAAAGCGCTCTTGTCTTTGTACCATTTTGCCATGCTTATTGTGCTATATAAGTTGTCTAGCTAATAATAATAATAATAATAATAATAATAATAATAATAATAATAATAATAATTTATAGTTCGGTTTATTGGGATTTGAGAGGTCTGATCTAATCGTATGCATTTTCAAAGCAGTCTGCCAACCACTAAATCAGTGAGAGCACTATGCTAATTAAACCAGGAATTTGGCAACATCAGCAAATATTTATCCATAGATGGCATAATAATGGAAAAATCAATGAAATACCAGGTGTCAACACACATTTGAAACCCAAGACAATCACTCAACCAATATATACAGACACACGATATATTTAACAATGGTTTTCTATGGTTATATTGATAAATGATACAAAATTGCTTTATAATGACAGCACTGAAGTCATTATTTAATAAATATGATCAAGTACATCTATTATTTAACTTCACATTCAATACGAAGAGAGAAAGGAGTTGAATTTTCTGTCAACAGTTCTCAAACATTTTATTTTATCTGGTACCTTGCCACCACATCAAATATTTTTAGTTTAACAAAACAGCCATCATATGCACAGATATGCATATCTCAGACACTTTCCTGTTGATACTGCATACCAATCAGTAAAAAACACTCAAATTTGTGTTTCAAATTCAAAAGTTCATAGTTTCTAAAATCTTGAACACCTAATTGCTATCATTTTCATAGTTTGAGAACCACTGTCATGATTGTATCATAGTATTATTACAATAAATAATAAACTATAATCATTCTCTGTGACTCAAAGTTATGAATTGATCTGGTCCAACAAATAAGGATTCCATGGTAAATAACTGATCTTGATTACCATGGACCTCAAGGAAGACCAACTACCAGGCTTAGTCAAATCTATGCTGACGATTGTGGGCTACCAGTTTGCAAAGCAGTCCACTGTGCTCAGGACAGAACATTGTGGACAGCAACTGCAATGATCAACCCGGTTACGTGCAACTGATTATGATGATGATGATGATGATGATGATGACAGTGATATCAAAATGATACGTTGCTGATCAAGTGAAGAGCATATCAAAAGACTTCGACTATATTACTATCTCTGAGAACAAAATTGCTGAGTACACCTGTAGCAGCGATCTGTTAATGGAGTTATTACAAGTCTAGGAGTATTTCCCAGATATTCATAACCGTATTTCAATTCAGAATTAATCATACGTGTTTTCATTTTTCCATCCTGCAAATAAATCATCACTGAACTAATTATTTTAGACTATTGAATTCCACATTATATCGAACTCTACCAACTTGCTATAGTTTATGTAGTTAACTAGTGCCAGTAAATTTTTATACGTCCTTTATACACTGTAAATCTAAATTGTCAATTTATACGGAGTGCTCGTATAATAATAAACTAGTTATCCACCAAAAGCATGATGCAGATATCATGTTAATGTCCACTCCACATTGGTGGGCATTCACATTTGGGTATGCGAATGCCGGGGGAAAAAATCTCATGTTGACGGCTCATCTAACTCAGAGTTGACACTCTAATGAATACCAGCCATTGTGGCACACTGAAGAATAGAAAGAATTTAAGCCCTGTACTACCTGATTCAATGCAGTGTGAAATGATTAAATATTGTTAACACTGGTATGTAATATGTGAAGTCTGGAAGATGATTCGAAGTGTGTCTATAAAAGATGTTTTATGTACTTGACAAACTGTAGATAACTGGGACTGTTTAAACTTCTACCGAAGCAAATAAAAATGTCTATAACTGGAAGATAAAAAGTCCTTTGGCATTGTTAAATAAAAGTTTAGACAGATTCATGCCATTCAAATGTAAGGGCATACCTAACTCAAATATTAGTGAAAAAACATTTTTCTTCATTTATCTTATTGGTGCTACAAGCTAATGATGCAAATCCTTATGAAATTTTTTCTGGTTGCAAACAATTTTTCTCAGAACACTATGCAGAAAATTACCGTAATAATGTATGCCATAATTCAACTACAAGCCTATATTAATAATAATTATGCACTTATATAGCCCCAGCTATAATACCCAAGGGTATCAATCGATGGTACTTCAAATCCATCCGCAAAAGACCAGGTCATTCCAGAAAAGACCAGGTCATTTAAGAGAAATTACTATAATTACTGACACCATTACAACAATGACACATTGAGTCTGCCCATGCATTGGAAGTGGCAAGTTTGAAAAACTGTAAGCGACAAACAAACAAGCAACTTTGAGCAATTCTTTGAGATTTTTCAAGAATGAGGATAAAGACAACCATTAACATTCTCAAGTCAAACTTAAATTCACTTCAGCTGTTATACTCAGCACATCAATCTAATTAATCCCAAGCTCTGCTTACCTCCCAGTAGTACCTCATTTGACTGAGCCAGTCAAAGTCACTCTCAGATGAGACTTTGTTCTGGACAAGATTAGCGAGTACGTCGCGAGCGTGGACGCCCAAGGCGATCAACGCCTGAAGAGTGACGCGATTCATTTTCGATAACTTTCACGAACAATCTTTACAATCTCTTCAATCTGGCTGTTGTTCTTTGCCAGATATTCTTCCATTGCCGAGTGGCCCTTGGATATCGATTCGTGAACCAATGTGGTCCAGAACTTTTGAGAGACACAGAGTACGGCCTGTCCCGGCCAAACTTTCACCCATTCTCCACGAGGAGCTGATGTATAAGCTGTAATTGCTTCACCAATCACCTTTACAGCAACACAGACTACATTCAAAATCCAAATACAAAACCTATGAAGTAAGTTTACTCTAAGCAAGCTTCTGAAATAATAGCCTCCGCTGCCAAAGAAAAAGTCTGGCCAATAATTTGAAGAATGCATTCTCCTAAATTACGCTTCCATCAGTGCTAATGTTGACATTAATTCTAAGTTTTATTCTCTTATGTCATCTTAAAATATCAGCCGGATAAAATTTGTTATTGTTATTATAGTTACAACTGTTAGTCAACAAATGGAAGCTGGAACAGAGGCTGTATGGGTGACAGTGGGTTTTTAACACAGGAAACCCAAAAACTACAAAACCACTAAAACCAAGTCTACCAATTAATTAATACATGCCACAGACCTTGTGAACCGAAGCAACCATGTCAGCCTCAAGGTCAAGCAACCATCTCTCCACTTGACCCTTGGCTTTTGCTGTAGAAATGATGTCCTTAAGCTTGATAACTTCACCTTCACTGCTTTTCATGTGAGTTATGTCAAGGATTTCTGTAAATTCCAACCTATTGATACCTTCAAAGCACTTCTTCAGATGAGGCTGCACACTGTCAATAATAAAACGATTTGAACAAAACTGCATCACGGACACTCATCTTATGCACAGAATTGACATGCAACATCTTGCCTAGAAAATGATATTGTATCTAATTTATCACCGGACATAAGACGTCATTTCTGACAAATGCTGCATATGTTTCTACTTTAAAATCCAAAAAATAAATAAGGCAAATTTAGACAGCAAGATTCCATAAAATTGCGACTATAACAACTCATAGTTTTGTAATAAATCATGAATGATAGCTAGTTTTGTAATAAATCATGAATGATAGTTTTGTAATAAATCATGAATGATAATTACTTAGTAGCATCCAAAATTTGTGTTTTATCACATCTCCAAACTCATAATATTCTCAGAACTTTACAACAATTTCTAATCAAAAACATATGTCAGTGCTATTACAACACACTTGTCCTTACCGCGTCGGATCTTTAGTTTCAGACAAAATTTCCAAAAGTTCATCATTTGATAAGAAGAAAAATCGAGGAAAGTAGAGTCGTTTGCGTTCGAGATATTCATTAAGACCCTGTTGACAGTTTTACAAATCTATTACCATTATTTAAGAATTACTTAAGTATTTTAAACCATTATTCAAGAAAACACTTATACTGCAGTAACTAATGAAAATGATGGGGTGACTTCTGTTCAGCAGTAGGGGCTATAATCAAAAATATTTTCATGGGATGCTTTGGAATATTGAGATCTCTGCATTTGGAAAACTTTTTGCTTGTTGGGAAACACTTTAAACTTTAAAACATTTTGTCAAAAGCAAATAAATATCATTATCTCAAAGTATTGAGGAAGATTCCAAAATATTTGGGACATGTTTCCCTCCATTCTTGCCATAAATCAACACCCATACATTCAATATAAGTCATTTTACATCAACATAGCACACAAGAGCATAGTTACACTCATCCAAACACTCCTTTCTCTTATATGGAAACAATATTCAAATGCTCTTTGCCCAAAAAGCTGTTCCTTACAAGAAATAATTAATCATACATAGAAACTTCCAGAGCGCCACTTTAGTAATGCGCTTTGACATAAGTCGAAGGTCTACATACATAAGATCTAGAATGAATTCTTCTTCACCTTCTGAATAAGATCAAGAAGTTCAGTGCATTTCTTGAATTTGTCTAGAACTTTGTCAATCTTCAGGAGTGTCAAAACATGTGCATCGGCATGAACAACTTTAGGATATCGTACACATCTTGTCGACAAGCGGCAAAGCGCCGATTTTCGTCCGGCATTTGAGACATGATGTCGGTGAACTGAAAATCGGTTCAAGGTACAGCCAGGTTGCTTGGACACCAAGCCACTCTTCCAGCACAGATCGCAAAAGCAGCAAATTCTTTCTCACTCTCTGAAATATGAAAATCCAGCAATTGTTACCATTACTATAAAGAGAAATCTACAATCCTTAGCCTTCGATTTTTTATATTCAAATTCATCTAACATTCACAGAAGTAAATGACTTTCTCTATCACTCAGTATATTGATATTAAAAGAAGTTAAAATAGACATTTATTCTATTTAATGAGCTTATTTCTTTCATTCATTTGTCACAACTTTATGAAATCAACAAATCCACTTAGTTAAATTTAAATGCCTTTGTTACTCATTTTCAGAGGCATGACACCAGCTGTTCTGATTAGTTTCTTAGATTTTATCTGTCACATAGTGATCTTCACACAGGTTAACAACCTTCTAAAACCACTTTAAATCACATTATTATTATTATTATTATTATTATTATTATTATTATTATTATTATTATTATTATTATTATTATTATTACTTATCTTGCCTTTATCTTTTTCTGCAATTCACAAATGAGTTACAGACCTCAAGATGTACACTAAAAGAGTTCACAAATGGCATCCAAGAAATGAGCATCGATGTCAAACTCGCTGTAGTTTTAACAGATTTAAACAGTGGCACTCCATAAGAGAAAATATGGTAAGAAAAAGGTATGTGACAGAAAACTGTTTGAAAATTGTCACCCATCCCACGTGTGTGCATAGCTGATACCAAAATAAAGCAATAAATGCAATAGCCTACTTATCAATTCGACATGTTGCTGCTTACTTGGTTTCCTCTTCAAATGGCTTGATGAAAAGTGATCCCTTCATTGTCTGAGTTTTTACTATATGATCATCCAATAACATCTGGATATCATCAACTGAAGACAGAATATAAGTTCCTGTCTCTCGATAGGGCAACACTGTGAATTCCATCTGACATGAAAAACTCAATGTTACTGCTCAAACCGAGAACAGATACATTACTCGGTCGTAAAAGTTTTAATATTGTCAAAATACCTGTATTTTATGTGCATAGCATGTGAACTTCTTCTTCTTCTTCTTACATACAGGTCTATTACCGGTACTTCCTACATAGCTGCAGAATTACTATTTTAGATATCAGCTTTTAGATGTCCATGGTTATAATTAGGGCTGTCAACTCTTTCCAAAAATCGACCCCGGGTACCCGTCAAGATTTCAAACGGGTACCCGGGTACCCGTTCTGAAATTAGCATAATGTTATTGCTGCACAAGCTGCCTATTTGATACAGTGATCATAGGTATGCTTCCAGTTAGGCCTACTTAATATTAATAATTGTGCAGTTGTGCATGTACAGTTGTGCATGCACAACTGTACATGCACAACGTAAACTTATTTTAACTTTTAATACGATTAATTAAAAATCAATACATAACATAAACTAAAATGAAGCCAAATGGGTCATTCCGCGTCAAATCAACACGCTTTTGAATAAAATCGGACGTCACCGTCTCAGATTTTGACGAAAATTGGCACAATTGTTCATCCCAATGAGTAATGTTGAAAACCATAATATTAAAGTTTTGGGTCAACCCATGTCCAAACTATGGGTCATGAAACTTTGGTCGGCAGTGCCAACTTCGCGACATTAAAACTTTAATATCTCCACTTCTATGATAGCTAGAGACATGATCTTTGCACCAAACTTTAGCTTTTTGAAAGCCCTATCTGGGCCAATCAACAGGTACACCAAGAGTTTGAAAACCAAAAGAACAGAAGCAATCGTACCACATAATTTGACATTTCGACCAATACGTATGCAACAATATTTATGATTTTATTTGTGGATAAGTCTTACATCATGAGAAATTATTGGTGAAAATTTCAGAGTGGGCACTCTTATAGTTTTTATGCAGTGATTAAAAGAATATTCACCCCCAATGCAAAATCGCAATTAAAACATTCCTGTTGAACATTGCATTCACTAAGTGACTGAGCTAATTTAGTGTGCCAGTTACATCTGACACTTAGACAAATCTGTGACAGTTTACCTTACATTTAAAAGTATTTTTATTTAAGTATTCAGTATAATAAGCTGTACTTAATACAGTATTTTGCAAAATATCATGAATACATAACAGAACAGCAGAAGATGGAGCTCAACAGCATAGCACAGTTAACAAAAAGCATGAAGAATATAAATCTATTCAAGATACTTTATTTACTTGACTTTACTCTTGTTTTGTGCATTATTTTCTGGGTTCATATCTTTGTTCTTGTGTTTGAAGGTTGTTATTCTGTTTGCAAGGGCTTAAATCAGTATTAGGTAACTTAGTTTGATACAGTAATTTCATGTAGAACAAGTAACTTAGAACATAGGTATTTCATTAGTTTTTACTGTTAGAATACATAGAATAGCTGTCTAGCAGACACAAAGTTTCATGCTATTATTAAAATACCAGTCTGTATATATTGGTCCAGTATTTCTCCAGTCTAATTCTGACTGCAGTTCTGAACAAGAATCCTTAAGATCAAGTGTTAGAAGAAAAATGAATGTGAAATTGCCTAATATGTGTGTCTGCTATCTTTAACACATGCTGATACTGATGTCAAAGCATTATAAGTTGGACTGATCAGCTGATTTTTCTGTCTAAATAAGTTTGTCTATTGTATTTGAGAGACTATGAACACCAGTGAAATCGGTAGATTGTCAGCAATGGCTTCAAGCAGTGAAATGACGGTGTATCTCAATTTAAAAGACTATGCAAACAGTGCTGTGATCATCTTTCTGTACTGTGTACAGACCTTGTCACTAATTTAAAGTCTGGGTGATGGCTGAGATGTGATTGCACCTGCACTGAGCTCTCTCAATCCCTGAGTTTTCCTGAACTGTGCTATGCTGTTGAGCTCCATCTTCTGCTGTTCTGTTATGTATTCGTGATATTTTGCAAAAGTACTGTATTAAGTACAGCTTATTAAATTGAAAACATAAATAAAAATACTTTTAATTGTAAGGTAAACTGTCACAGATTTGTCTAAGTGTCAGATGTAATTGGCAAATTAAATTAGCTCAGTCACTTAGTGAATGCAATGTTCAACAGGAATGTTTTAATTGCGATTTTGCATTGGGGCGAATATTCTTTTAATCACTGCATAAAAACTATAAGAGTGCCCACTCTGAAATTTTCACCAATAATTTCTCATGATGTAAGACTTATCCACAAATAAAATCATAAATATTGTTACATACGTATTGGTCGAAATGTCAAATTATGTGGTACGATTGCTTCTGTTCTTTTGGTTTTCAAACTATTGGTGTACCTGTTGATTGGCCCAGATAGGGCTTTCAAAAAAGCTAAAGTTTGGTGCAAAGATCATGTCTCTAGCTATCATAGAAGTGGAGATATTACAGTTTTAGTGTCGCGAGTTGGCACCGGTCGACCAAAGTTTCATGACCCATAGTTTGGACATGGGTTGACCCAAAACTTTAATATTATGGTTTTCAACATTACTCGTGGGGATGAACAATTGTGCCAATTTTCATCAAAATCTGAGACGGTGACGTCCGATGACTGTGTTGATTTGACGCGGAATGACCCAAATGTCAACAGCAATAAGAACGTATTTAACACAGATCAAGTTCAATCTGTAGCAGTCAGTCTGCGAAATGTTTTTCCGGGAGATTGTACACCAGAAGGCGCTACTGAGCTTTCACGGGTAATCCTTCCAACTTTTACTACCCGGGTACCCGGATTGTCTTCGGGTACGTTCCCGGGTACCCGATGACAGCCCTAGTTATAATGCACCCATGAGCACAGTTCAGTACATGAACTACGTACATGACTTGTTGAAAACATAATATGCTAAATAATTATAACTAAAAACCTCATAAAAAGGTCCTATATAAACTATATGATATTCATATAAATAAAAAACATACATCCATTTTTATTAAATTGGATAAGAAAACTGCTAAAATAAAATGTAGCAAAAATACTGACCACAAAAACACTGACTGCAAATTAATTTGACACTTACAGCCTCCCACTCGGCTTTCATTCTTGTTAAAGCTCTCTCAAGAGTGTATTCTTTGCTTGCAGATTCTGCCACGGATTCAAACTTTGGAATAAACTTGTGCAGGTCCATCGTAAGCATCTTAGCCAAAGTCATTTCTGGAGATGGGATGATCTCGTAGCCGACAATTTCAGAAACAAGAGCCCAGTGTCGGTCTCTCATGCCAGGATTAAACAAGGTCTGAATGAATGGCAGGTGCTCGCGAAATTCGTCCGCATGAATTCGCATCTGTCAACAACATAGATGTTTCAGGCAAAACCCTCCAAGTAATAGAACATTATTTGAATAAAAATTGCAAAGAGCTGCATCAAAACTGGAGATCTACTGTTGTCATGCTCTATGCTTGTTAATGTAATTTATAATGCACATATATTCTGTGTACATATTATAAAACGCATGGCAATTGCTAAAGATAATATGATAATATAACCCAATTAAAGTGCTATATGCTTGACCTTTCCGGCTTGACCTGGCTCTGAATTGCACTGGACTTTGTGCATCATCGGCCGATGTCCTATGCATTAAGATAGTGGCACCATTGAACTTGATTGATTGATTTGCCAAGGAAATAATGCATGTACCAATATATACGTAACATATGCACAGTGAGCAATAGAAAATGAAATGAACAGCAATGTCTATATAAATTGTCGTAGATAATAATAACAATAAGACCAGTTCTTCTAGAACCAGGGCCTAGACCTAAATTTCATGAAATTTTATTTAGGTCTAGGCAAACTAAATAAAATGCCATAAATTTAACTGAATGAATATAGTTCATTCACCTACTGCGGATTATCATTATTATTTATTCACTTATTTATTATTACTAATACTATTGAGAAATTTTTATAGCACAGTGGGGCAAAGGCCAAAATAAAGACCAACTTGTGATTTCTAATTTGATGTCAATAAGTACTTCTGAGCAATAACAGATGAATTACATTATTATTATTATTATTCAGACAATTTATATAGCGCCGTATGCATGGCGTCTACCAAAGTCAAAGGTGCTGTACATATTTAACATTCATAAGAAGTCGCAAATAGATGTGTCAAGTTCTTGCGAATTGATCTTAGGAATCGTAGGATCGTACATACTGTTAACGATGAGAAAGATTGTAAGAAAATGGAGTAACAGTCGTAACTTGCAAGTGATACTGGCTGGTAATAAGGTGCAATCAGCATTTACCTCCTTTGCCATCTCTCTGGCAGTTTCAATGTCAGCAAAGACTTTCTCAAGTTTATAAAATGTTCTGAAGAAGTTCCCTACTTCCTGTTCAACAACATCAGGCAGAACACCCTCCTTGGTCCATTCATCCAAGCACTGAAATTTCACATTTAAATGACCAGTATGATAATTAAATATAAAAATGTGATTACCTATATTGTAACGGTAATTTTCTAAAATGCAAATCATGAATGTATCCTCAAAACTGCAAGCAAACAACTAAAGTATATCATTGCCATCATCCTTGTCCCGTCGTCGTTGAATCGTCACAACCACCACCGTCATCATCATCATCATTGAACTTCTACAGTGCCATTTTAGTAATGCTTTTGACATCAGTCAATGGTCGCTCCTTGACTTGAATTGTAATCCCCCTTTGTCGAATACAATAAGTCACTCCAACATAGTCTCTATAAAGGTATCTATAAAGGTATCATAAATCAAGATAATACCATAAAGTTGTCATTGGATAATGAATAGATAAGTTAGTAAATATAGTTGAAAAATTTACAAATCTGATTAAAAATGCAATTTCCTCAGAAATGCAATGCAAAGAATATGCAAGAACGTAACGTTCAGAGAAGTTGGATGCCATACTCGGATTTCTTCTTGTAGTCAACCAGCATTTCGTACAGCTGAAGGAAAGGCTTGAGGGCATTTACAGCCTTAACACGTGTTGGATAAATTGTAGTTGGCCAACCATAGGCATCCTCTTCAACATTGAATGCGTCAATCTACAAATCAAATTAGCTGATTCGTTAAAATTTTCACGAAACAGAGTCGATGCCTTGCATGACAGCAGCGTGCCAATGCAATAATGGATCAAAGTCAGTTTAGGCAATATTCAATTTATTACATAAAGCTCTGAAAAACAGAAATTATTTGTAGTATTGATTATACTCCATAATTCTGCTATTAAACTCCGTTGTCAACATGCATGTAGCATGTCTGTAGAGCACTGTCTTCAGGTAAAACTCTTAGGAATGACATGCATCTGTACGGTACATGTTTACTTGCAGTAACTGCACTGCTGCTGCTCCAAGAACATACAACCCAATAATAATAGGCATGAAAAAATAGAACTGTCTCGTCTAATGACCATGTCTTTTAGAGAAGACACTGAGGAGACACAGCCATCAAAACAACAGCAGTTTCTAAAGAATTTATTACATCCACAAAGATATGACAAACCATCTTAAAACACAAATAATTTTCTTTCTATGCAAAAACTTCTGCTACGGAACGATAAGACGCTAATTTAGTTAGTCGTGAGTGAATTTTAACTGCAAAGACGATAGCGTACAAACCCATCGCACTATTTATTCACTTATTTATTATTACTAATACTATTGAGAAATTTTTATAGCACAGTGGAATAGCCACCTTTTTATAGCCACCTGGAATGAATGATTTAGATAAAGTTCAGCCAATTAAACCGACCTTATCTGCTGCTTCCTGAAGTTTTCTATCGATGTCACTTGCTGTTGCCAGGTATGATTCAATTTCGGCAGAGTTTCCATTTTCTTTTAGGCTTTCAATCTGTTCCAGATAGCTTTCAAGATCTTCTGTAAAACGCTCACGTCTCATCTGGATAGAGAGCGAAATTGAACAAGGCAAAACTGAGTGATAAGGCAAGCAACTGAATAAACAGACTAAATTATTGACAATATAAGAAAATGCATAACTATAACATCATTCTTCTGAAAAGCAAATATTTAGTTGTTTTTAAAATCAGTAATGGGATCAAATCTGTTGGAAAATTTCACTATTGATAATAAATTAATGACAAAACTAGTTATTGCTCAAAATAAATTCCCAGTGAAATAAATCAAATGACTGAAAACTGGAACTCACCTTCAGTGCTTCCTGATACTCTTGTGTCTTATCAGCTACGATCTTTCTATGCTCCTGTATGATTCCGCTCATGCGGCTGTTCCAAGAAAATGTTGTAATGTTAAGTCGCATGTCTGCTGGCGTAATGGTTGCATAATCCACAAGGAATGAAAGCCGCGTCAATGAATCCAAGAGCTTCTTATCAAGCACATGCATCGTAACCTCTTCAAACTTCTCGACAAATGTAATAAGCGACATAAGGCTTGCAGTGTCCGGAGGAACTGAAAGAATTTTCTCGGCATTTGTTTCAAATTCGGCACAAAGTCTGTCGAGCAAAATTAATTTTGATGAACATGTTTATTATTTGAAGGCACAGATAGGATTGTCCGTTATAATAGTCACAGCTGATTACCATTAGTAACATTCACTATTTCAATAAGCATAAGGAAAGACACAATCCAAACAGTCATTGAAAGGAAACTCCGAATATTTGGCCATATCCGCAGAATGAGTGATGAAAGGCTGATGAAAAGGATCATGCTCGGAGTAATGGAAGGCAAAAACATTGGAGGAAGACCACACAAAAAATGGACAGACAATATTAAAGAAGACACACAAGACAGAGACATATGAAAAAGGTGAACTAATTGCAATAGACACCAACGGGTATTGCAACCATGGAGAAGAATGATGATGATGATTTCAAAAACTGGCTTCATATTTTAAAAATTTCCATAAAATTGATCCAAAGAAGTTCAAAAATTCGAACACAAATCAGAGTAACTGTGTTAATCTTAATATATGAATTATAACCAGCGAAAGAAGGTAAGTAACATGCCTTTTATTCGACTCATTGTGATATTTCAACATTTGAGCAATCAGCTTGTTATAAATAATTTCTGCTCGCTTGGTAAGACTGCGCATCAACTCATCACAATGAACTTCAAACATACCAAATCGAAAAACCTACAAAACAAACAGGAATCAGCGTCTAAAGCTTATATGCATTCCAGAAGAAGTTCCCCAGATGCGACAGAGAAAACATTCATCCAATCGATAGCAGTTATACAAACATTAACATCTTTCGTTGTTACTAATTATAAATAGACTTCACAGAGTTTACCACAAAGATTTTAATTAGTCTAAACTGGTATTTTTATATACCCAGTACTGTGAAATTTCTAAGATTTATATTAGATAATGGTACATTTTATTCAGTGCTTCTTCTTAGACCAACTCAGAATTTATGTACATCCTTAGCGTATATGGTGAAAAAATAGGTCTCAAGTACGGAATATGAATGAGATTTCCAAGAGATAGACATATGGATGCCAGCAGTTTATTCTAGAGTAATAGGTTGGCTGTTCCAAGGTAGTGGTGGCGAGCAAGAGAGAAACAAGTGACTGGAACATGGATACTAACATGGAAGGCTGATCTGAGTGGAGCACAATTGTGGAAGAAAAAAACGGGAACCTACTGAGTGACAGATTATTCTCACGGAAGACCACCCCATAGGAATTCAATGCCAGATTTTTCCATATCGCGAATTCCATCTACCATCACGTGGACTATTGATTTCTTCTGTCCTTCACTGGCATCTCTGTATTGGGGAAACATCCTGCTCTCTCAGGAATTCACCGCCAGATTTTGCCATGGCAGCAAAATCCTTGTATACCGTCTGAGTGGGTTTTAGAGATCATCTTCTGATCCACATAAGTGTCAACATCGTCAACAGTGCTTCTGACATTGGCTTTGACATGTTACAGCGTTAACCGCAGCAGGAGCCGTTCTGAATGGCTTTTAATTGAGACTGAGGAAGCGCCATAGGAAATTATAGGAAGCGCTATATGAAAACTCTATTACATTACATTACAAGGTCACTACACAGTGGCTAGGGTAAGATTCGAACCTGCTACCTTCTGATTGCATGCCCAGAATCCTACCACTACTCCACAGTGTCCCGCTATTCTAGATATTACGATGATTTATAAATCTGAACATATTGTTTGAGTGAGTATTGCTGTGAATGCTTGGGTTGACTGTAAGAGAAAAATTACAGTGAAAAACTTTACAGCTAAGATAAAAAAAATAGCAATCAGTCTATGAAACAAAAGTGCAGTTAGTTCTAGTGCCCAATGATTAACATCTGAGGACATCAGGTAATTCTCTTGATGCAAGGCTAATGAACTCTTTAGGGACTTTGTAAGGGATGTATCATCAGTACAGAGAATGAATTGACAG
Organism: Metaphire vulgaris; assembly: GCA_018105865.1. Taxonomy (NCBI): domain Eukaryota; kingdom Metazoa; phylum Annelida; class Clitellata; order Crassiclitellata; family Megascolecidae; genus Metaphire; species Metaphire vulgaris. The sequence goes on from CM030833.1 coordinate 25,719,393, forward strand.
ATGAGAAATAGGATGAGACCAAGAATGGAGCCCTGAGGGAGTCCACAATATTATCAAGAAGTCCTGACTACTTGTTATAGATTTGGTTTTATGAAACCAAATTATGTGAGAGTTCACTAGTAGAGGTTGGTGTAAAAGATAGACACCTACAGAAAAATTCTGCTACAAAACTGAACTGATACAAGAACTGAATCTGACCTTCTCGGGAACATACTGTACTTTGGCAATCAATTGACGGTATCTCTGAACTTCATCAACAACATCCTGAAACGATGTTACTTGAGCAAGAAATTTGTCAGCATCGCTGTCCGCCTGCATGAACACAAGCAAACAAACTCTGACATCCCGATTTACTCAGTATGCCAACAGTAAGTACATCAGAATCAATGTTCCACTTGCCAAGGGACAATGGGAAGGAAAAATCAACCACTGCTTTGACTTCTAATATAGAGAGAATTTCTCATTTGATTGCTGCTATGTTTCCAACTGTACATCTACTGCTCATTTGTAACCAAATGATAAACCATCAAAATAACTAACATGCTACTCATCATAATTCTTCTCCACGGGCACAATACCCGTTGTTGGTGTCTATTGCAATTTGAGTTCGCCTCCTCCATTCATCTCTGATTTGTGTGGCTTTGTAAGCTTCATATATGTCCATGTTGCAACATTCCTTAATATTGTCTATCCATTGTTTTCGTGGTCTGTTTGGATTAAGTCCTTCCTTATGCTCATTCTTTGTTTTACCTTTTCGCTGTTGATCTTGTCAAACCATCTTATTCCTAGGATGTTTCTGTAGCACTGCATTTAAAATGTGTGGAGCACTGGAGTGTATGGCTATTTTTCCTTGTTTAAAGTCCAAGTCTTGCATGCATATTACACAATGCTTAATATGCAATTTAAGACAACAATCTAAACTTTTTTTCTCCAATAACATCTAATTCTGAATGAATGTATATTGTGCACATTAAAGAGACTGGTGTATTGATTGCACCAAGCAATTATCTAGTTTCAAATGACTGCAATATCATTCAAATCTCTGCCTAACCTGCTTGGTGATGAGAGTGTTGTATTGCTGAAATGTAGACGCAAACTGCTCGACAAAGTGAAATTCTGCCTTCAGCATTGAACTCACTTTGCTCTTGTGTTCCTCAAGGATCTCAGCTGCAATCATTGGCTTCAACAAACCTGGAGGTTTTCCCTTCTGTTTCAATTAAATCAAAAAAAATTGGTGCTAGGACAAAATGTCATGGATAAAATGTCACGGACAAAATGCCGGCGGACAAAATGTCATCCTAACTCTAGCCCTAACCCTAAACCGTGACATTTTGTCGTGCATTTTGTCCGCTGACATTTTGTCCCCATGACATTTTGTCCGTGGACATTTTGTCCGGCCACAAAAAAATCAAATCATTTACAATATTAAGCTCAGTTAAACCATTCAAAAGTCATGCAAAAGGAACCTATAGATAGCATCCAGATGACTCTTGCTTGATATCATGGTGCTAATAATGAATTTCTCTTTCACACAAAAGAAACATGATTTTCTAATGAAAGAATGTTGTATCAACATTTTAACAAACACATTGCTAGCATAGTATTACTGTCTAAGACAATATTTAGTAATATTATATTTCAACAACCACATTCTGTCTGAAGCCATGCAAGATTTGAGATAGCAGATTTATTATTTAATAGAAAACCTGCATTCAAATTATTTCTAGTATTGTGTAGCCTCAAAAATATTTCGACTACCGTATAAAAGAGATATCATCTAGCTCACCCAGTTTGGGTACAGTTTGCTCTCCACTCGTGGAACGATGCTTATCACTTTTACCATAATGTCGTACAAATTGAGCAAAACAACTTCGAAGTCACTGTATTCAGGTTCATATTTCATTTCATTTTCTTCAAGTATTAAACGAAGAACTAGTCCTGAATGCTCATACATCCTAGTAGACTTCTAAAATATCATCAGCAAAACAATTAAGGTTTCAAAAGTGGGACAAATAAGACAATATAACTTTTATAACAGAATTTCTTGCATTTCATCTTCAGGTGTGCTTAGAGATTTCCTGTCTGCAGAAGCACACACAATGGTTGGAAGAATTTTGCAATAAAACTGCCAAGCATTTATCACAAAATCAATGTCATCAATAAGTTGTCATACAAAAATGCACACAGTTAAAATAAACCAGTATCCCTTGGCAATAAAAAATATTTTGAAATCTAAACACCTTAGAAAAATAGAAAAACTGCAAAATTTACTAAATAAGTCTAGAATTTTTAAGTTTTAAAAAGTTAGCTACAGGAAATGAATTCCTCACTGAAGGCTAGACAACCCTACATCAAACAAATTACTGAAAATAAAAATGGTGCTATAGAAATATGAAACAACATTAATATACTGTAGAAAAGTAGACAGATTCTTTCTGCCATTCAAGAGAACTTACAAGAACTGAAAACTGTTCTGTTTGTTCGTAGTTATCCAGAACATTGAGCATTGTCAGATAAACTGAATTTTCAATTGCTCGGTGTCCTAGCAGTAATTGCACGATATGCTACCACCATTGTCGTTGTCGCCATCGTCGTCGTCATCATCATCATGGCTGATACTGACATTACATTATCCAAAGTTGCCTAGGCAGATGTAGGGGGAGGGTTTGCACAGGAGGTACGTGCCTCACAAAGTCCAACTCATCATAAAATGCTTTCCTAGTCTCTCGTCATGACAAAAAGCCAAAAAGGCATAAAGGCACGAGTGTCGCCTTTTCTTCTCTTTCAATAACTACACAGTGTAGGACACGTCATGATGAATGACAAAACATAGACTGACCGGAGACTTGACAAGCAGATCTGTGAACTCATAAATAGAATCGAGGGCCAGACGCTGAAGATGCTCTGTCATCAGAGCAGCAGCGCAGTTGTAGAAGCTTTCGCACCGGCTTTTGTCGGCAAGTCTCGGCACAAGACGGTGCTTGTTTGCTTGGTAGAAGATGTTCTGGACAGCAGGGAACCACCTGAAAAGAACACGTTTTAATAGCGACAGAACAAAAACATCAATATGCTAGACATGATGCAACCGCTCTGAATGCTTTTATAATGTCCTGGAACAAAACCTAGAGAAGTCAAATTATTTCTTCACAGTGTTTCCATCATTAAACTTTGTTGATTAAAAATTCACTGGCTTGCCAAGTAACCAACCCACCAAAATTCTGTCATATTTCACTAATACTGAAATTCATATATAATCCAAAAATAACACACAATCATAGAAAGTATGAAATAATACCAATGGCATGCAAATCATTCATCGAAACTTGCAAAAAGTTTATATAATAATAATAATAATAATAATAATAATAATAATAATAATAATAATAATAATAATAATAATAATAATAATAACTGGATTTTTAAGTGGTTTAGTAGGATTTCTCCTGTACTGAAAACCAGAAGTGCATAATTATTATTATAATATCCCTACAACATCTTCGACACACATGATTGTCATCACATCTTACTATTTTACATCTGCTCAACCAGTCGTTACTCAAAATCTGCAAGAGCACTTTTTGTGTGCTTCATCAGAAGTTTGGAACTCAATTTCAGCATCCCTATGCTACACAACGGTCAAACAAGTTGAAGTTCTAAATCACCATTTCCTTCAATTCTAGCAACATCTCTTCAAATAATTAGAACTAAATAAATACAAAACTGTTTCCTTTTATAAATCATTTCCTCCATAGCTGTAATGTCCCAACCATGACACCTTATGGGTCAATGACCTTTACCTGGCTTATAACAACAACAACAACAACAACAATAATAATAATAATTGGATTTTAAGCAGTTTAGTAGGATTTCTCCTGTGCTGAAAATGGGTAACATTGTATTTCAGTTAAAGCTATTCCAAAGTTAAATTAAATACCTATGAATAAGCAGCTGCACTGCATTACAACTTCTGAAAGCGCTACATAATTTCACGATTTTACTTACTTACCTACCTTTTGAAAACATAGTGATAAGTTTTAGATACAAAGTTACAAAACAAATTTAGCAAAGAGAAATCATTTCAAATATTCAACGTCAAAAATAAACATTAACTTTGGAAGAGGCACTCGATAAGGATGGCCATTACAATATACCCTCACTTGATACTATGTAAAGTACTATAACTCACATTAGAATTAAAACAATGATTGGTTTTTGCACCATAAGAAGTCATACTTGCCATTGAGTTCACATGAATTATTGTAACTATTTATATATAAATCATATATAAAAATTAAATATAAGTGACAACACTGACATGTAGGCCAATGTTACTCACACTTTGAGAATCTGATCCTTTGCATCCTCAAAAGTTTTAAGGCAGATATTCTGAAAGGCTGAAAGTTCCATGGCCTCGGTCATAGCATGGAAGTTGCTGACAATGACAAGACATAACTGCCTACACAAGACATAATATTTAGACAGTTGAAACCCTGAATATATATATATATATATATATATATATATATATATATATATATATATATATATATATATGTCATGAATCAAATTTTATATTTCAGTGAAATCTGAAGAATACGTGCTACCCAAACAAAAACGGTGCAAGCTGAAAAAAATAGAATAGTTAACGGGACGAACAATGTGCACTTCCAGTATAAAATCAAGTTCAAAATTTGACGTTTGCTGTTAGCAGTCGTTAATTAACCAGTTCTACTCTGTGAAATTCACCTCATTGTCTTGTGCCAGAGATCAAGCATCTGCAACATGCATGGAGTATGTGTGGAACATTGTGCTGCAGATGAGAGATAGACCGATTAATTTTTGTGTTTTGTGTAATTTTTGCAGTCGTTAATTAACCAGTTCTACTCTGTGAAATTCACCTCATTGTCTTGTGCCAGAGATCAAGCATCTGCAACATGCATGGATTAGTAATGTGCAAGTTTTCCATGATGGCCTTCTTTGCATGAACGAATGACTTGTACCACGGCTTCGTGGTGATCAAATGCCTGGCTTCAATCTCTCCCGGCCACATAATTCGCTTCGCTTCTCTCTCTTTCGGATCCTTGAGGACAAAGTCAACTGAAACAAATTAAACCAAAAGTAAGTCTCAATTAAAATTAATAAGCCTTTAATCCCTTAACCGTGTATTTAACTGTAACTCAATGTAAAATGGACGGATATATCCGGGATTCCCAGTTAAGGGGTTAAGCACAAAACTCCGACCAGTCAAATCACCAATGGCATCATACAGCTACGACTTCACCAGCACTGTTATTTAGCATGCTGAGGCTCTGTAGAAGTTTCAGTGAGCGTAAAAACTATAAGACAAATATCGGTCCTAATCCACAAATAAGTCATTCCACTGCATGTGCATACGTGTGATGCTAAAGACATGAATGACGACTTCAATACTGTTATTGTGTCACAGCTCATGCTATGGCAGCAATCAACAATAGATGCTTTTAACCATCCTAGATGAATGAATGCTTTCGACAGGTCATGTCATTGGATCTGCCAAATTTTTCACAAATATTTCCTTAGATTTTTATACCCCAAATCTGTCAAATTTCCAAAAACCTCATCTCTAACTTCTCCTTCAAACATGTTTCCTTGCAATTTTACTTTCCAATTTCCTCTCCCAAGCTACACCCTAAATATCGGATGCATAGATCAAGAACTACGACACCACTAAAGCTACTGTTATACTTTTATCATTGCATCCCTTCTCTCTTATGGGGCGGAAGATGGCAGGGAGGCTTATGCACTGGAGTAGTAGGCTGATGGAGAGGGCTCATGGGCCGAAGATGGCAGGGAGGGTTATGCACTGGAGTGGTAGGCTGATGGAGAGGGCTCAAGAACGTTAGCGCCCCTAGCGGCTTTCACACAAACAGTAATGCCTCCTAAGCCACTTTAAATCACGCTAAGAGACAAAATGCTAGTTAATTAAACTAACTGTCTGGTAATCAAATACATTTAGTCAAGCAATCTTGCTTTTCACTGTTAGTAGTAACTGACAATGATCACATACTAACAACATACCAACAGTTTTCTTCATGCTGAGGTAGTAATCATCTTTGACTTCATCTATCAAACAACGAATTTGTTTTTCCTTTCCTCTCTAAACAAAATAATAAAATAAAACAGATGATTGATTGATTGATTGATTGATTGATTATTCATGGATTGGTAATGGTGATAGCAGTGGTGATGGTAATGGTGGGGATGATGATGAGGAGGAGGACGGTGATAAAACTGATGACATGATGATGCTGATGGTGATGGTGACAATGATGATAGCAAAAGTCTAAAAATGTGAATGAAGAAGCAGAATAAAGATAACGCATTGAAGGATGCCGACAAAACAAATGACAAAAACTTCCTCAGCCCCATATCTGAAAGTCTGTTAGGAAATAGATCTAAACAGTGGCATTTCCACATGGGGGATGAGTGGGAGGCATCGCCCTCACCGGACTTTTTGACTTTTTTTTTGCTTGTGAAACCTATTTTTGGAGATAAAAGTCTAGTAAAACTAACCGGAGATGACATTTTTTTGACTTGTCAACCTATTTTTCGGTAAAAGTGTAGTAAAATGAGGAATAAATGTCCCTTTTCCAGCCTTTTTCGGCAAAGTTTATTGATTTTTTCCTTCTATTTTCACCCCCCCAACTTTCTATGAATTCATTCATCCCCCACCCCACCAAGAAATCCTGGAACCGCCACTGGATCTAAATATTACTGGCCTAATTTAAAAATCTCAAGGCAAGAAATAAGTAATCAGCACTAATATTTGTGATGGCCAACCATATGGCTGAACAAAATGAGCAGGAAATGCTACCATACTTGTACACAGTCAAACTGAGCGAGATTTAAAGTGGCTTAGGAGGCGTTACTGCCTGTGCGAAAGCCACTATGGGCCATAATCGGGCTTGAACCCACTCCGTCAGCCTACTGCTCCAGCTCGTAACCCACTCTGCCATCTTCCGCCCCCCAGTTGGATGAAAATATCTCTAACACATCAACAGGTAGATCTACTACAGAAAGTAAGACATATAGCAGGACCAGTAGCACAAGAAACCTCTATTAGCAAGTGAAAACTGAAGTAGCTTAATTTTTGACGTGCTATCATAATTATTTCAATCATACACTGAAAATAGCAATTCTCCTGAACAATGATTTTGTAATGACAAAATGCATTCACATAGTAGTGGCCAACATTACCTTAACAGTAGGGCTAAGGAGACGAAGAATTTTCTCAATCCATGAATCCCAAATAGGAGCAATCAAGGACGAGTCTATCCCATAACTGATGTAGTAGTTGTAGCGCTGAAAATACAAAAACAATCAACAAACTGCAAAACACAGAGAACAAAAGCAACAGTTGAAAAATTCCAATGCTGTCATTATCATATTCAATTCAAATCTTCAATAGCAATAGAAATGCTCGATAAACTGTTCAATAGATAGAAATTCATGAGAGAATGCTCCAGTAATTAAAAACAATAGATGCATCAATGCTGTACAGAGGGACAGATTTTTAACCCCTTAACTGGGGATCCCAGAGATATCTGTCAATTTTACATTGAGTTACAGTTAAATACACGGTTAAGGGGTTAAGGTCGTATGTATTGTGTTGATAAGGCACTCACTTGACAAAACACCTGCATCTTTTATTTGCTGCTGCTGATGATGATGATGATGACGACGATGACGATTAAGTGCTCCAGTAAATAAAATCTATTAATCTTTTCAAGAACTGTTTATAGTTTCAGTCCAAGAGATATGTTAACAACATTTTAATTAAATTAACTATTGGACTGAAATTATAAATAATATAAATCTATGTCCCAAATTCAAAATTCTGTGTGAAGTTCTTTTAGACATTTACCAAAAGATCTTTTTCTTCCTCAGTCAAAGGTTCAGCTGCAGATGAAAATAATCGTTCAGGTTCTCTATCGCTTCTCTTTCTCCTGAACATAATTAATCATATTCACTATAAGAACTCTCAGCTGGCTCTGAGAAATTACACTGGTAACAAAAAAACAACAACAGAAAGATGCTTGAAAACCAAACACATTCATAAAAACCTTCAAAGCAGCAGTGGCAGCTCCACCGGGGGGCCCGTGCCCCCCTATTGAGTGCCTGCCCCCCCCAGTAGCCCCCTGTTTGGAACCTATACTTAATGCTACATACATTAAACAAATGATTGGCCCCCCATGATTAGAAGTTGCCAACCCAGCGCCCCCCCACTTGCCAAATCCTAGAGCCGCCACTGCAAAGCAGTATCTGAAGTAGAGAAAATTGGAACTAATCCTGCTACGCATTTATGAAGACATGAATACATACTTCATGAGTTTCAGTAAAGCTGATCGAAAGTCTTCTCGATTTCTCATCATGGTACCACCAGAATGGACAGTTTCCTCGGCTGTAGCAAACCCACCACAGTAAACGTGATCAACGACTTTTGGCTTCTTATGGGTAGGAACAGCGGCCTTAGGATCTCCTACGATAAATAGCACTTTTACTCTAGAGTTTATCAACGTCAAATCGAACAAGTTTCAACTAATGATAAATTGCAATGTTAACAGTAATTACAGATCCTGCTTCTCACATTCACACACCAATGATAAATAACCATCATCACCTTAAAACAGTGCAACAAGTCTATACAGTTAGGTAACAGAAAAAAAGAGAGACTGCTACTGCATTTCTTAATGTTGTTCATTGATTTTATTTGGAAATGACAGCTTGTGCTAATAAATTGTAAATTATATAAGGATTACACACACACACACACACACACACACACACACACACACACACACACACACACACACACACACACACACACATGCATGCATGCATGCATGCACACACATAAAAACAGCATATTGACAATATAACCTTCTAAACCCAAATAACTGTCTCATGAATTATTGCATTCAAGCAGACTTGAATATCCCAAATGAGGTAACCTTTCTTGATTCAACTGAATGGTTAGTGATTAGCTGACTCTGATTGATTGCAGAACTTTAACTTCAAAAACATACAACATTTTCTTATTTTACAGAACATCAACGTTTTGTATATCAGGGCATATCGCCATCGCTCTACAGTAAGGAATGGCCAAAAGTGACCTCGATGCACGATGCAAAAGATAACACAGAGAAAAAAACTGCATCTCTTTCGACACATCTGCCAGAAGAAAGATGACGAGAAGATCAAAACCCTGATGTCCGGAATAACATGGAAGCAGCCTGCAAGAACTGAGCTGTAGAGCTCTAAATATAAGGGACTGGTAACAGACTGTGAGGATGGTGAGGATAGCACCAATTGGTGCTGAGCCCACAGTTATTGATGATGATGAATCTTGAATAATAAAATGACCAGTGTGGTTCTATTTGCCAGGGGTTGGGGTCAATCCCCCCCACTGGTTGAGACTGACCATACAGTGGGGGGTAAAAAGTTATGAAGCAGAAATAGTCTGATTTTTGGAAAATCAATCACCAAGGACAGTTGTATTCAAAATGTAAAACCTTTTCTACGTCTGGTTGTGAGTAACTCTGCAACAATGTCCACATCTTTGTCAACAGTCTCTTCGACATATTTTGGCTTAATGTACTGAAATGAAACTGAAGCACCACCCCACAGTTCTTTCTTTGCCCTTGAGGGCAGACAAGGCAGCAGCTCTAGGCTCTGGTCGAGAGCCCTTTGATTCTGACTGGCTGACTTGTTCCGCTGCAACAGGAAGGCCTAAAACAATAATAATAATAATAATAATAAGGCACTTCTATAGCACCAGTTCTAATACCCAAGGTATCAACCGATGGTACTTCAAAATCAATCCGCAAAAGAACCAGGTCATTCCAGAGATCAGTCAGAGGGAGAGAGTGAAACGGACTATGGAGGAAACGCCAATTGAAAGAGATGTGTCTTAAGTCTGGATCGGAAGATGCTTAATGAATTGGAAGATCTGACAGCCGGAGGGAGGGAGGATTAAAACAAGAAATGTAACTACTGTAACTGATCGTACCATCTATGTTTAATCCCTCAAAATCAATAAAATACATTCTTCAGATGGCAAGTGACTTATTAATTATTATTATTATTATTATTATTATTATTATTATTATTATGACAATTTATATAGTGCAATAAGCATAGCAAAGGCCAAAGTCAAGAGCACTTTACAGGGGGCACTTGTATGAGATAGTAAATAAGTGCGTCTTCAGTTTATTTGCAAACAGTTCGGAAGAGGTCTCTTTTGTCACTTCAGCTGGCAATGCATTCCATAGGACGGTTACCCCGCGTAAAAGATCTCTCCCCGAGTTTCGCCGTTTTGGACGGAGGGGGAACGGACTACAGAATGCGACTGCTGGGCCTGTGCACCAGCGCTGTTAAATAGCCGGGACAGGTAGAGACGCGCAAGACTAGAAACATAAACCAGCATCGTTTAAACTTGAAGCGTTCCGGGATCTGGAGCCAACGGAGCTTGTCTCTGAGCATACACTAAACATTGTACAGGCATACGGCTGTCTTACGGCAGTCATATAAATTTACTGACATTTCAACATAATTATGCTAAAACATCTAGGTCTTCTTATTCATTCACTGCAACCCCAACATGATAAAGATAATAGATGCTACCTAGTTCGGGTAATAATAATCCGCTGAGCTGATCCGCTGATCTCAGCTTGATATAGACGTTTAGTGGTCCGATCAGCGGCTATATATAGAGCCATGCTGGGGTGGGGATAGAGATTAACGGAGATGGAAGAGATAAAGTATAAAATAGTTGTATAGCCGGTCATCTGGCCCCAGCACCCCTCTATAGCCGCAGATCTGAGCACTATAGCTCTATAGAAGCAGATCTGACCACTAGACGTTTACCGGGTATATCTCCGCTGATCTGACCCTCCCCCTCCCGGCCGCTGATCGGATCACTAAACGTCTATATCAAATTGAGATCAGCGGATCAGCTTAGCTCAGCGGATTATTATTACCTACCTAGTTGACGAAGAAGCGCTATATGTAAAGTCGACCATTAGCCACGTCGTATTAACAACTACAGCACTGCATACTTTACCAATACACTAACAATAAACGCTTGTCCTTACGTTCAGGTCCATCGTTTCTACGAGATGTTCATGCAATTCCTAAAACTAAACCATTTTCACAACAAATTAAATTATTTTATGCCAAAAAACAAGAAAAACACAATAACGTTGACGCTTCTATTCCGTCATCATACGCTGTGCAAACTATCAATAATAGAATTTTATAGCACCAGCCGGAACTTACTGCTAGGACTTCTACTGTACTACCAGGGCTTAAATGTGATTTTAAAACCTAGGTTTTTAGGTTTTTAAAATCAATTATAATTGTGAAGATTAATAATATAACATATAATATAGGCCTATGTCTTTACTTTATCACTGTGTTTGAAACCTGCTCTACGCTAGCCAGTCTCCACTCAGTGCCAGTGGCAAGCCACTGAGCGGACCCAAGGACATAGGAGAGACCAGAGAAGGAGGGAAGGGGACCAGGACGGAGGGTAGACTTCCTTTCATCTGAAGGTGAGGCGTCACACTACTACTACTACTACTACTACTCAGAGATGTAGTACTTGGTACTTGTACTCGAGTTGTACTCGAGTACAAATTTTTAGTACTTGTACTTGTACTTGTACTCGGAGGCCAGGTACTTGTACTTGTACTTGTACTCGGAGTTTTTGAAATGCAAGTACTTGTACTTGTACTTGTACTCGGAGGCCAGGTACTTGTACTTGTACTTGTACTTGAAGCATTGTGTACTTGCTACATCTCTGGCTACATGTACTTCAAAGGTACCAGTAATGCTGTTCCTTTAGGCTAATGACAAGCACATCCTCACAGATGGCCAAGAACCTGGAACTCAACGATATTTATGATGAAGCAACTGATACCATCGTATTTTTGTAACAGTGAAGTTAATAGAAAGGAGTTCAGCAGGCTGTATAATGCAGCCATTAGAGACCTTAGTGTGCCTGCTTCTGGCGCACCAATTAAACGCGTATTTAGCCAAGCTGGCTTGATCGCGAGACCGCCTAGGGCTAATATGACCGGTGCAAGACTGTGTATAATAATAATCTTTATTTCTCTAATTTTTAGTGCAACTGTGATGATATTTAGATGCTAATAGTGTCAATTTTATTCGTGGCCGCCTGGTGGACAAAATGTCCGAGGACAAAATGTCACGGACAAAATGTCATGTAGAAAATGTCATGAGAACAAAATGTCAGCGGAAAAAATGTCAGGGGACAAAATGTCATGGTTTAGGTTAGGGTTAGTGTTAGGTTAGAGTTAGGATGACATTTTGTCCGCTGACATTTTTTCCGCTGACATTTTATCCCCATGACATTTTGTCCGTGACATTTTTCGTGACATTTTGTTCTCGGACATTTTGTTCTAGCACCATTTTATTGAATAACTGTGACAAACAGCTACCCGTTAATAAAGTGTAGGCCTACTTGCTGTTTGTATTGGCTATGAGGATCGGTACTTGTACTTGTACTCGAGGCTTCGGTACTTGTACTTGAGGCTTCAGTACTTGTACTTGTGCTTGTACTAGTACTTGGAGGCCAGGTACTTGTACCTGTACTCGGAGGCCAGGTACTTGTACTTGTACTTGTACTCGGAGGCCAGGTACTTGTACTTGTACTTGTACTTGAGGCATTGTGTACTTGCTACATCTCTGCTACTACTACTACTACTACTACTACTACTACTACTACTACTACTACTACTACTACTACTACTACTACTACTACTACTAGGCCTACTAACTAAACCGTCTACCAATAGTCAACGCTCGCCCACCAACGCATCGCGACGTAAGGACTAAACGGTCTAAACCGTCTACCAATAGTCAACCAATCAGAACGCTTGAAGGTAACAGACAGAGAGACATACAGATAAGGATTTTAATATGATAGATCTCTCTCCTTCAGTCATTCAGTCGTCTCCGACTTTGTGTGACATAGGCCTATATTATAGGCTTTGGTGTGCCATATGAGTCCTCGACCTCATTTCTCAGTCCCTGCAAAGAGCCGACGTCGGTGGGCCCTGTCCGACCAGCCCATTCTAGTCTGCTTCGTCTGCGTCTGCAGCCGACCTTATTGCGACGTCGGTAGGCTGCAGACGTACGCGACGTGCGGCGGACCATGCATATAGCATGCATGCAATATATATATATATATATATATATATATATATATATATATATATATATATATATATATATATATATATATATATATAGGCCTTATAATTATATCCAACCAACATAATAATTATATATATATATTGATCGTAAGGCCTATATAACCGCGTACATAGGCCTAGGCCTATATATAGGCCTAGCCCCCTACGCATGCAAGCATCCGAAATAAATAAAAATTTAAATATAAATTAATTATATATCCGAATGGGCTATATATTGATCACTTTTCACTTTATAACTGCCTATATAGCGACTGATTTGGCTATATATATATATATATATATATATATATATATATATATATATATATATATATATATATATATCTAGATATAGTCTTCACATTTTCAATTTAAACGCCATATCGATATACACTGTATGCCATTTATAATTAGCAAGCAATCAATGTTTTAAAACAATCCCTAGATGGCAGCGCGAAATTGTGTGCAGCTTCCTTTCAATCACTTGAGGGCACTAATGTAATGTGGTCACTGCATCCACAATCCACGTACAGTACAGTACAGTACAGTACTCCAGTAGCCAAGTAACTACGCTGCATACGCAGCAACACATCAGGTGCAGTTTATGCCTATATTGACTTCGAAAGGTGCAGTCATGCAGTCTTGGTCACATAAAAATCAAATTTCAGACAGAAAAAGAAGACGACACCCACGACAGCTGGTTTGTATTGGTTTGCGTCTATAATTTTATAAGTCTATCTTTTATAGGTCTACGTTTGTAATGTTGATTTTTTCTCACTTAAACTAGACCTATTTATGGATTATCAGAACAGAATATATTCCATGTGCAATATATTGATACGCTACTATTCCTTCTTTATTCGTTAACGCAATGTTTTGTTTACTCAGCGTTTGAAGACAGCTGTGTTAGTCAATCTAAATTGGCATAGAATATAGCAGTGGCGTCATTTGGGGCAGGGGGCCGTGGCCCCCCAAGGAAATGAAAAAATTAATTTATAATGTATTAATGCGCAAAAAATTTAAAAAATTGCCAAAAATTTGCCAAAAAATATATTTAAAAATTGCAAATTTGCCAACTTTGGTCCAAAAATTTGCAAAATTTTGCAAAAATTTGCCAAAACATTATCTCGCCCCCAAGAAAAGTGTGAAATGACGCTACTGTCTCCATGTGATCAGTTTATTGATTTAAAAATTTAGCTCGTGATTTTCATTTCTTCGTTTGGAACTAGAGGCTGCATATTTGTGTGAGAAACATTGTCTATGGCGATGTTTAAAGCCTGCTACAGACAGTGTCGTACAGTAGCGTGCAGAGGGGGCGGGTGGGGCGGTGGCCTCGGGCGCAGACCAGAGGGGGCGCAAAAATTGACTCGACAATTTTTTGGATCGTCAACACTTTTTTACTACATTTTACTGCTGCTGTTGTGCCATCTAAACTTTCGCTTTTATGCTCAAATGTTAAGATTTACATAAACAAAATTTTAAAATAATCGGATCTCCAGTGTATCTATAGATTTCAGTCACACGTGAAAATTTGTTTACTTCAGTTCCTTGACATTCAAGCGGTGTCACTAGACAAAGCGAAACAATTAAGCCCACTGCGGTCAGTCTTTGGCTACCACAGCGGCTGAGCCGGCCATCGAGACATCAGTGCTCAGCGCTAGCAGCTCATTTTGACTGATCGTGTAAACACAGTTCAGTAATTAACGCTGTAGCGGAGCTAGGGTGTCCGGCGCCCGAGGCCAAATACTAATGGCGCCCCCTCAACTTGACGAAACCCTAAGAAGCCAAAAAGGGCGCCACTCTGCCCATCTTGGCGCCCCTTCATTCTTCATTCAACTTCGCGAACACCCTGACAAGCAAAAGGTCATCGCCCGTAGCAAGCGGAACTCCTTACCTTAAACCAATTTTGGCGCCCCCCACCTCGGCCCACGGGGACATCTGCACCCCCGTACCCTAGACCCGCCTCTGAATTAAAAGTTTTCTACTGTACTGCAGGCCTATAGCCTATCTGTCATCTCTTTCGTTTTCATTACGGTCCATTCTAATTTTTGTGGAGTCAGTTATAGTGTTCAAGTTTCAATTTCCAAAGGTTAATTCTTCCCTTTAGAATTCTAAACGAATAGCTTTAACATCAGTCTGTTTTAGTGATAGCCAGCACCACCCCTGGAAGAGGTGTAGGGGGCAGAGGTGTCATGTTAATAGCCGAATACCGTATAAACAAACCGCTGTCGACTAAAGTCAAATATTTACATTATAATCCAGTTAAATCGAAGCGCAAGGCACCCGATGTAGCTAGATTTCGAAATGAGCGAGTTCGATGTATCAGTGCACATGTCTCTTTTGTATCTATTAACATTATTTTGGAAGGGACCGGCGCCTAAACTTATATGTAACCGGGATTTCTATATAGGCCCAACAGGCAGGATTCTACTGAAACTCAAACTGTTAAGAAAATATAGACGACAAAGATTCAGAATAAGCCCATAAATCTGTTTAAAAACTAATATAACATCTAGTATCTACTATCTAAGTTTCGGAAAGCTTCGCCATGCTATTTCTGGTGACTCATAGGGCTATATGCATGCTTTTGTATTAAATTTAGTTCTAACGTGCAGGCCTGTGGTTTGTAATTATTTTTATAAATATATTATGAATACTAAGTTTACAGACGATGGACGATATGTCTGAAATGACAGAAGTGCGACCGAGTGGGGCTAGGATGACCAGGTGTCCCGGATTGGCCGGGGCAGTCCCGGAATCGAATAAAATGTCCCACGTCCCGGACAGGTCCTTTCCGGGACAATGAGACGTCCCGGAATTGGTTTTTCCATAATTAACTACCTATAATTTTGCTATTTTATTTTGCAACCATCAGAACTTAATATAGGCCTAACAGCCAACAAATTTAGGCTACAGCGCCACTGTATCTTCTGTAAATTTTGTATGCATACACTATATAGGCCTATAGGTAAATTTATTTATGTAAATTCTATTCATTTGCTTGACGATGATTGGTTCCTTTTGAGCGGGTGCTTATGATATAATAATAATTGTATGGTTAATATTGATGTATTACCATAACCTGGTTTTAAAGTGGTTTAGAAATTAGAAGGAATATTAGAAGGAATGACAAAGATTCAGAATAAGCCCATAAATCTGTTTAAAAACTAATATAACATCTGTTATATCTGTTCGTTTACAGCCTAGAAACAGGGCCTCCGAAAGAGGGCAGGGGGCAAGTGCACAGGGGCCCGGCGGTCTGGAGGGGGCCCGGGCCGATGATGAATATGCATAATTAACAATAATACCAATAACAACACTAAAGAAAGGGAGCCCGGCGAGTAAAAGAGGGGCCCGGACCTGAGGACAACAAAAGCATAAAAATGAACAGTGTGAACAGGGGCGTCATTTGGGGAGGGGCAGGCGGGCCCCCAAGGAAAATGAAGAAATAATGTACTAAGTAAATAAATAAATGTGAAATGTAAAAAAAAATCGCCAAAATTGGTCCAAAAAATTGGCCAAAGTGCCCAAAATATAATTGGCAAAAATTTGGCCAAAAATTATCTCGCCCCAAGAAAAGTGTGAAATGACGCTACTGAGTGTGAAAAGAGCGACAAGAAAAAGGCCACCACTAGTTTTCGAGAGTTGTAACATGACATCGTGTCGGTTAAATTGGGTTAAACCAATGACAAGCAAGAAAGGGTCGTCAGCAATTTTAAAATTTTAAACAATTTTTCGGCGCCCGCCGGCCATTCTGCACAGGGGGCAGGGGCCCGGAATTTCTCTCGGCGGGCCTGCCTAGAAAGACGTCAACCAGCACGAAACGCACGTTGACGCCATTGTTCAATGGATCTGATAGTCTAATTCTGATGAGTGAATAGACTATTCAGTGCAGCCCTAATTATTATTATTATTATTATTATTATTATTATTATTATTATTATTATTATTATTATTATTGTGACAACTTATATAGCGCTATCTTAAAGCCCAGGCAGTAGGCGAGAGGAATTTACAGAAAAGTTCCATAAGATGTACTAAAAAGGTGTGTTTTCAGTTTTTGAGGAAAACGGTCTGGGGAGATTTCTGACCTGACATCTACCGGGAGGGAATTCCACGCTATGGGATTACCCCTTGAAAGGGGTCTGTCCCCGAACTTAGCGGTCTTAGCTGGGGGGGGGGGCGGCACCACGAGTCTTATTCCTTGGTCAGATCTTAAGTTCGAACGACCTGTCTCCGGCCCTGCCTTATGCACCAGCTTAACTAAGTAGTCTGGGCAGGTCAAGTAATAATAATAATAATTACTAAATATCATCATCATGTTCTCTGTCCTGGGACAGGTTTTACTAATAAATATATAACAATAATAAAATAATAATAATAATAATATAATAATAATTAATATATATATATATATACTAATATAGCAATATAATAATAACTCATAATCTATATCCCCTAATTCGCTTTTAGTTGTAAAGTAGTAACTAAAATTATTACATGCAAGCTGACTTGTCTGAAATAAATGCAGGACAGTGCTTTGTTCGTTTACAGCCTAGAAAGACGTCAACCAGCACGTTGACGCCATTGTTCGATGGATCTGATAATTCTGATGAGTGAACGACTGAACGTCGAGTTCTTTGATACAATAACGCTGCATCAAATCAATATCAAAACGTGGATACTGGAATACTGTAGTCGGTCATTAGCTCCAGCAGGAGGATTGAGATGTGAAACTGTACAAGGAATTTGAGATATTGGAATATCGCTTAAACTAAACTAATTATTGATTACATAGAAACATGTTTAAAAGATTCTATACATGGCGATCGATGTCTGCTTCATTCAAGAAATATACTATTTGAAACATTAATTTCTGACACTGGAGAGTTTAAATTGATGGCTTTTAATGGAGCAGAACAGGCACAGCTAGAGACCGATTATAATCTCAGTAATTAAACGATATAGGCCCTATAGGTGCGGTATGAATGCCAGTCGCCATATTTGGAAATGGCCGGTGCAATATAAAGTATTACATTGCGCCAAACGACATTGTTGTAATGTGAGAAATAAATTGATTGATTGATTGACATTGTTTACGAAAAATGTGCATTTCATGATTTATTGTTTCTCTCTTATTGTATTAAGTGGTGCTGCGTCTGCTGCCATCTGGCGAATGTCCAATACTGCACTGACTGGACTTGCATTCGTCAGATGGCAACAGCCACCGCATCCCACGCTTAATTCATCGCGTGTACCGCTAGAGCTGCTCGAAAACTTGACATATGCATATGTTGCATGACAAAGATTTATATATATATTAATTCTTTAGTATATGTGACTATCTGCATGATTTTCTTTGCCACGCACTGGATCGATCGATCACTGCCTGTTGAGTTGATAAAAATAATATCGATAATCCCTGCATGGATGCATGGGATTGAACATGTTACTTCTGTGCCGGACAAAATGTCCGCGGACAAAATGTCACAGACAAAATGTCATGGGGACAAAATGTCAGCGGACAAAATGTCACGGTTTATGGTTACG
Source organism: Metaphire vulgaris (assembly GCA_018105865.1). Taxonomy (NCBI): domain Eukaryota; kingdom Metazoa; phylum Annelida; class Clitellata; order Crassiclitellata; family Megascolecidae; genus Metaphire; species Metaphire vulgaris. The sequence continues at coordinate 25,738,199 of CM030833.1, forward strand.
GTGGCATTTTGTCCGCTGACAATTTGTCCCCATGACATTTTGTCCGCTGACATTTTGTCCTAGCAGGCTAGCACCGTTACTTCTAGTAGACCTCTATATATGCTATAGGCCGAGCCAGGCTATTTAATTAGACTATAGCTATAGGCATATATAATATATATAGGCCATGCAGGTCCATTTAACGACGAAATTGAGGTCGCACAGACGTCGCAACTACGTCTGAGACAGACGTCGTATCACGACGTCGTCAGGCCGTCTTCTGGAGTTCACGTTTCTACGTCTGCACGACGTCCGCGCGAGACGTCGGCGGGCCGAGTTCACGACGTCGTGAGGCGGTCGCCAAGACGTCGTTTTCTTTGCAGGGGTGTTCGTGTTATCTGCTTCCATAATGTTATCCATCCATTTTGTCTTCTGTCTGCCTCTATATAAACCCTTATAGACCTTTCTCTAAAGAAGCACAAAAATTAGCGATAGGCTAGGCCTAACCGTTAAAGTTGCAAAGAGGCACCAAACACCGGTGGGAGGATAATTGATACTTTATCCTACCCTCACTTATTATCGGGGATTCCCCGCCGTCCCCCCGTAGTTTACCCACCCCCCTGAGTGTAGTAGGTCTGCCGTCTACTAGTAAACGCAAACGAAAAATCTTAGACGACAATAATAATTATTCTCCTTATCACGCAATGCCAGGGTTATTTCTAGGATTATCAATTGGGGGGTAGGGTGTTGGTAAATCCTGGAGGTCCTCTGCCAAAAATTCTGACAAGCGAAAAAGGTCACCCTATAGCTGAGATTGGGGGTGTGTCGGTCTCAAATTAGGGATAGGGGTGTTAGGGGGTGCAAAAATATCCCTGCGCAATGCTATGAAAGTTATTTAGACACAATGAGATTTGGGGGATGCCCATGCAGGTATGTTTCAGGGTCAGAGAACTAGGCCTGTCTGGTTCCCTGAAACATTATACCCCCTTCTAGTCGCCCACAGCTCATAAGTTTTGATATGACATCTGCACAGAGCTATCGGTAAATTCTTGTTTTGTTCGTCTCTCTGTAAGTGTAATGCATGCAACGCTTTGTTGAAAAGAGCGGGAAGCAGCGTGGCATTTGCAGGGCGACCTGGGGAAATTCCCGATCACGGTTTAGGCTATTGACTCCCACGCTGTTCCCGCTCTTTAGGCCTAGAGCCTACATAGCAAGAGAAAAGTTTTAAGACGCCATATAGACATAGGCCTAATTAACCTATTTCACTAACTTATTTAGTATGTTGAAACAATCAGAAATTCCCGATTGCCCAACCGGTCTGATTCTCAAATACCGCACTTTGGCTGGCAAAGAGGAAGAAGAGGTTGTGTGTGTATAGCCTAGGTCCAAGCGGGTTTTTATTTCCATTGTTCCGTCACGCCAACCTTGTGCATGATAGCCTAACTTAGCCGAAATGCCTATATATAGGTCTAGACCTAATTGCTTTTATTTTGCGCGAAGACTATCGTAAAGGTGACACACACGATGACACGATGTCACGTGACGTAAGGTTAAAAACTTGCAGTCGAATGACTAAAGTTGCGCCTAGGGCGAAATTAAAGGAGGTCTAAATTGGCTGCGCATATGTTGAATATTAGGCTATATATAGGGCCTATTATGCGCGCCAATTTGTCTGTGGTCATATCGTAGCCATCAAATATGAGAATCGAGCAGACCAAGAAGCTAATAGGTAAAAAGACTGAAAAGCAAAAAGGTCATTAACCCCTAAAGGAGGGCTTGATTCGCACAAAATGACCGACAAGCCAAAAAAGGTCGTCAACTTTTTCGCAAACTTGTCGTATCGAAAGTGTCTTCCTCCATGAAAAACAGTGAAATGACGTTTCTGGCCCCCAATACCCCCAAGTTAGGACCCCATATATAGGCTTACTTACTACGGCATACCCATCTACAAATGGCTGACCCTCATGCTTAGAAGTTGCCACCTCACCCCAACCTTCCCCTCCCACTTGCCAAATCCTGGAGCCGCCACTGCAAAAGGGAAATTTGTCACTATAAGCCTATCTTTGAACATTGTCGTAGCCACGGGGGAACGAGGGTAACGAAACCCATTCTGGTTGGAACCGGTCGTAGGATTTGCGCGAGCGATATATATATATATATATATATATATATATATATATATATATATATATATATATATATATATATATATATAGGGCCTATTTAATATACCGTTGATAATTTTTCAGAGGTAAGTATCATGACGTGCATGTGCAAAAAGAACAAAGAACTTCTAACTGACTATACTCTTTTTTCTTGCCTCGCCGGAGATTCTTTACCCGAAAATGTCAAGCTGCCCCTCTATTCCGGAACCCTGGCTACGCCACTGCTTGTGAATGATAAGCACCATTGCATGCTGATGATCCCGCAGGCTAAGTAAGGGTCCGCCGTTAAAAGTCTTGCTATGAATTTGTCGGGTTTTCCCTTTTACTCGTTGTTCTGTCACTGATGCACAGGTCGGCAGACGCAATTTTGTCAATTTGGGCCTATATATACTCTTGAAACGGTCGCTCGTTACTTGAACGATTCTCAGTGGCTAGCATATATACATGTAGCAGCGGACGGACGAACAATTAGGCATAGGCCCTAGGTCTAGGCCTAGGTCCCCAGCATTATAGCATAGGATGATCCGAGTTAAAGAAAGTCTGCTCTCTGAAGCGCGACGCAGACCTATGCCAGGCTAACCGCTTCTTGAATATAGCTTGCAAAAAGATAGTTTCAAAAACGCCTGTGTCGTTCTAGTGTAGTCTACAAAAGGAGGCGATCTAAGGATTAATTTGTTCTTGCCAAGAGATGTGTTCGGAGTTGAAAATTTTGCTGAAGTAGGCCCTATAAGGCCTGCATGTAGTTAACACAATTCTGTCGAAAGCGTTCGCCAAGGTAGGTTTTCTAGTTGTCTTTCTTCCTGGCCAGTGGCGGTTCCACGTGGGTGGGGGGTGGGGGGGGGGTGAGTGAGGATGCATCCCCCACCGGGGCCACCGGACTTTTTCTTGCTTGTGAAATCTATTTGTGGGTCAAGTAAAACTACGGGGAAAAACTGCGGATGACCTTTTTATCAGTGTCTATTCTAGGCATGCTTTTTTGGTGGGGGTCCCCAAAGTTTGAAAATTCCCCCCAAAAAATTTCTATATGTTGCGTCAAGGTTTTGGGGCAGACAAACCATATCCCCCAAACATGTAAAACTCCCCCCAATGTCAAGGTGGCTAGAATAAACACTGCCTTTTATGCTTGGCAACCTAATTCCCTTTTGTCAGCATTTTCCGGCAAAGTTTATTGATTTTATACTTCTATTTTCACCCCCACCCACGAAGCACCAACTTCCTATGAATTCATTTAATCCCCCACCAAGAAATCCTGAAACCGCCACTGTACCTGGCCGTAGTTGAATGGTGGGTCTGGAGACAGGGTTCCAATCTGTTTTATCCATGTCTGGTGTGGAGAGATTCCCTCCGAAAAAAAACTAAAAAATCTCCCCCTCCAAATTTCAGCAGTGACACACATCTTACATCAAACTGTCTCTTCCCCTCCAGCCAAGTCAATTTGCCCCCGAAAGGCCTGGGGTCTGGATAAAACACTGGCTCCAATGCATAGGTGTCGACCCACCTGGAATATTGGGGTGGGGACCAGTGGCGTAGCCAGAGTTTCCTGAAGGGGGGTGGTTTTGACTGTGATCAACTTCGAAAAAATCTCGACAAGCAAAAAAGGTCATCTCCTCCTCTTTCCTTCTCAAACACTATCATTTTATCATTATTGATGCTTTAGTAGGCACTGGCAGCATTATATGCAGGGCCGCCGAGAGGGGGAGCAGGGGGGGGCAAATGCACAGGGGCCCGGCAACCTGTAGAGGACCCGGGCCGGTGACGTATTATTAACACCCTAAGCTCCTGAAAAGGCTGAGAAGCAAAAAAGGTTACCAGATTTTCGCACTTGTTAGGGGCCCGTGACTGACCTTCTGCACGTGGGCCCGGAATTTCTCTCGGCATGCCCGATTATGTGTAGGGTTTAATCTAGACCGTTTCGGGGAGGATGGCCCTTTTTCCCGGAAATTTCAAATCCCCGAAATTTTGGCATACTACATCAACTAACAGCAGCCTCCTAGCAGAACCCCCGGCTTTGCCAGTTCCCCCCTCGAGTCCAGGAGTCTAGATTAAACAGTGATTATGTGTAGTAACAACTAAATGACTAATTCAGACTTCTGGCTTGTTTGAGGTTGGCAGAACTTCGAGTCACCCTATAAAGTCTTCAAACTACAAAGGCAGTCGATCAGAAACAGCTTTCACATGGAAAAATCAAGTGGTCTGAAAGAGAGTCGAGTCAGACTCTTGACTTCATCTCTGAAATCATTTACTATGTCACGGTTCAGGTAAGGTAGCTTACTTACTTACTTAACACAGGTAACACTGTTGCTAAAACACATCTGCATAATATGTTTAACAAAGGCTTTGCAGTTCATGCTAGTATGTTAATTCTGCCTTTGCTTCCAAGAATCTGTTATAAACCAATAAAAACTTCTCTGAAGATCACAACAGAGGCATACATGTACACAGTTCATGCTTTATTTAACACATGCCGATGTTAACCTACTTAATTTCAGACAATTTCAACAGCTGCTTGAATATTGCAATAACCAGTTCTAAATTGCAAAAAGCATCAGCAGGATGCAAGCTTTCTTATTTTGTCATCAAGAATTCCAAAAAAGTGCCAATTTTCTCGTTTTGTGATATCAGCGGCGCCAAGTCTCTTGTAGAAATCAATTGCCATTTTATTCCAAGAAAGTACGCAAAAATCTATTCTGACACAGTTCTCAGAAACAGCCACCTGCAATATTAAACAACATTCGTCCATTGAGCCATCAAAACTATTACAAGACACAGTAATTTCACCAATGGACTGAATGAGCTGCAGTCAAAGACAGCAAATTTATAAAGCAGCAAAATTTTTATGTTTTTATAACCAATGTGCCATAAGCTATAGAACATGTTTTTATGAATTTTTAAACGTCTGTATGTCAATGGGATTTTCTGTGGGCGAATAGGAAAAACTGCTAACCGAAATGTTTGGGAAAGTTAGATCAAGGTTAATTTCAGTCCTTATTCTAAAAGTGTTTGATTTTAATTATGACAAATCCGACTGTGATGCAAAAATGCTACAAAATGCTAGCTACTGACAACATATGTTTAAATTTCAAGATAATTTATCAGCTGTCTAATATCAGGCATCTCATAAAAAATATTTGAATAAAGAACTATACAACTGAACATAAGATCCTCCACATTTATGATTCTCAGTCACTACCAACACTAGGCCTGCATATAACTTTTGTAGCTGCTAATTCTGTGCAAAATTACACAAGCCATATGAATGTTTGACTTCACAAAGATGAACCAGGACTCCCATATCAACAGACATTTGCACATCACATAATATTTAAGTTTTATTTGTACAACTGCTCTGGCCAAAACGAAAGCTCTGTCGTAAAAAAGCCCACATACAGGACTGCTATAGTCAATAGTTGTATCACTTTTATAATAGAAACATCCATAAAGGAAATGACCAAGTCGGTTAACCCCTTTACCGTGCATTAAACTGAAACTCAATGTAAAATGAACGGATATATTCGGGGTCCCCAGTTAAGGGGTTAAACAAATTACAGTCGACCCAGAACACTGCTGTGTGAAACCTTTAAAGGTATGAACACATCTAGACAGGACGGCATATCAAGGCCAAACTAGCACAGTCCTTTGCCTCTATTTGGTAAAAAAATTACTCAAAACCACCTGCCATCAGTAAATAAATGCATGTTAATGCATGTGCAAAGCTCTATTTGTTTCCTTTGCTTTTGTTATCCCACTATAAATTTCTGTCAATAATAATGCAAAAACTAGTAATATGTACTAATACACATCTAGTTAGTAATTAAGCTATCATGCTTATTTAAACATTTAAATATATACGCGATAATAATAATAATAATAATAATAATAATAATAATAATAATAATAATAATAATAATAATAATAATAATAATAATAACAGCTAACTAGTGAAATTGACATTGAACAATGAAAATCCGGCTTGAAGCAGTTATCCATAAACTGCAAAATCATCCAATCCAACTTGCTGGCAGTGACAGAAGTTAGTTAACCACTTAACTGGGCAACTATCTGTAACTCAATGTAAAATGGACGAGCGTTACTCGGGGCGCCCAGTTAACGGGTTAACAACCGTCCACTGCATGCCCAGTGCAGACTAATTAGTGAACTCTTTAGAGCACACAGTCAATTAAGTTGCAGTCAACACGTTTTCAATTGTAGTTACCTCGGCAAGATTTTTAAACAGTGCAAATCCAATGCCTTGCTTTCTGAATGCGGGTGCTACGTAAATGTCTTCGAGATAGATTGAACGACCCTCAAAAGTTGAATATTTCTTGAAATATAGTGCATGGCCAATCAACTTAGCCTTCTCTTCTCCAGTTCCTTAAAAACATTAAGTTTTGTAATAAGCAATGAATAAGGACAAATTAATCCTTGTCACCATTTTTTATTATAAAGACATTTTTTATTATAAAGACAATAAAATGACTATGACCACCACTCAAGTTTCTGTCATAATAGATTCTTCTATACTTTCACTTTCCATTTGGTTGCAGACATAGTTCATCTGTGCATCCTTAAATTTCATATAATTTCTCCAACTGCAGATTTTTCCATAAGAAGAATTATTTGTAATTCGATTTACTTGGATAAAATGTTATTTCTTAAGAAATAATTAAATAGCCATTGAAAGCATATACAGGGTGGTGCAAAAAAACCGGACTAGTCACATTTAGGTTTGCATTTAATATAGTCCATTTTTGTGCCACCCTGTAGATTATATAGATGTGCAATCATATGCTTAATTCATATTTCAGTGCAGTAAGACCCTTCATGACTATTTGTTTTCTATACAGGTAGACTTCGTGCATTCTACGTAATGTGATCTTGCCAACTGTGAGTTAGTCTTCTAGCCCCTTCTGCATAATATCAGCAAATCCTAGCCTATTCCCAGATCCAGTAGCAGCACCGATAGATGTGCTGAAATAGGAGCCAAAATCTGATCAATGCTGCCTCTTTTCACTACATTGTTTATAAAGAAAAAGATCACTTGAATTTTGGGGGGAAGTCGAATGCTATTGGGGGGATTCACCACTGAGCCAGAAAATAAAGTGAATCATTACCAGAATCTGAAGGGCCGCGCTTTTCCACGACTAGCAATTGAAAATATGGATCGTCTCCAAATCCATCTTCTCGAAATTCTGCATCAGAAAATGAAATAACTAGAATTAAAATTACTGAATTACTCAGCACGGGATTATGGTTCAACTCCAGCCTGCCATGCTTTGATCATAATCTACAAATTTGTGCACTGTTAAAATAGGCCTCACACAGCTTCCTATGCCTAAATCTTCAACTCAGGTCGCAATACAATGACTATGAATTAGAAAAGGTCCACAATTTGATCACTTATACTCACGATCCAATGTCAGCCTTACTTGCGGTAGCATATTTTCATATTCCGCAAGTTCCTATAAAGAAATAAAAATTGTAGGGCTGCGGATATTAACAATTAATTAATTGATTAATCGTTAAAAATTTTAATCGATAACATTTTCTTTAATCGATTAATTTTTTGATTAAATTTTAATATTTTTGTAACTTATTTACTTGAATACCTACTTAGCTTGCTATATTCCTATATTTAGTCCAGACAACACTGACGAGTAATGAAAGCAATGCTGCAGTTAAGCATTTAAGGCAGGGTTATTTCTAGGATTGTGAATTTAGGGGTGTCGGGAAAATCTGGGGGTGTCAGAATTTGGAAGTCTCTACCGAAAAAACTGACACGCAAAAAAACTTTATCAAGTCTCAAAAAGTCTGACAAGCAAAAAAAGGTCATCCGAGGATAAAAGTTGTGGGTGTACTTCTCCATTTGGGGGAGGGTGTTCAGGGCTAATTAGTATGCATTTTGTATGCATACCATTGTCACATTACCAAATTTTGGGGGTGTCGACCTGAAATTGAGGGATGTTGTGAGTGTTAGGGGGGTGTAAAATATCCCTGATTTAAGGGGAGAGATGAGCAAGCACTTTATTTTGTTTTCAAGCTAACTGCAGACGGCAAAGTAGACAATAGGGGTCTATGCAGAGTTGCAATGCAACAATGCAAGGAGATCGGCTAATATTATATATATATATATATATATATATATATATATATATATATATATATATATAAACACGTACACACATTATGTAACGACCATGTAGGGTACTGACAGAAAGAGGGAGAAAGCGAATACACTACTCAAAACGGAATCAAATCAACGCGTGTCCGGGAATAGCTAGTGTAAATATAAAACAACACTGAGAGGCCTAGATGAAAAAGAAAATTACGCCCACCATACCTTGACCAGCCGCAGTACCTCTTCACAGTCGTCGATTACGCCCTTGCGAATAACAATGCCATCGGGCAGTTTAGACATAGTTTGTCATCAAAAGTGTCGATATTATCCGACGAACGGTCTCTTTCGCCGACAAGTTGGCCGCAAAATTAACACAGGCGCCAGTCTCGCTTGATCAACAGAGCGTATAATAATAAGATATTTACTCTTAGACTGGCAGCATATGACGGTGTTGCCACAAGAGTGACGAAACCAACGTGCCTCGTTACAAAAAACTAAATCTCGTAGATAAATATTATAATTATATGAACAAGAGTAATTATTCATTAGTCATTACGGCTTGTATGGCTAGCTCATGAATATGTATCTATATGACTAGCATAAATGAATATTCATATATCAGTGACTGTGTGGCTGCAGTTGAATGATGTTACGCAGTCGAAGACTGATGCCGCCGATTTGCGTATTGAAAGACGATTCCTATTTTTTGCTTGGCATATGTTTGTTTCTCACTGACACCAGAATTTTGACGGTGAACGGAGCTTTTTACATTTACAGATTTTCCGAGTTGTATTTATTTTTTTGCATATGCGCTTTCAGTCTGTAGAACCCTTGGAGCATAATTAATTAATTTCTTCGATGTTGCCTTTTAGAATTGTAATATAGCATTTATATAGCGTTTATATTTTTGTCATCATTTGAATGGCATTAGCATTCAGCAGTGCTTTTTCTAGCGAAAAAGGTTTGGGAACTCATCCTTTTTTACTCTTCAACAAAAACAGATGTGGGAACGCCGTACCTGTACGATCCCAACCGCATTACTACATATCAATAATTACATATGCAATCTGGCAAAAAAACGTGTGGGAACGCCGTTCCCGTGCGTTCCCACTGAAAAAGCCCAGGCATTCAGCAGTCAGAGTGATCCATCATTGCAGCATGACCACTGCCAAAGAGAAAGTGGGTGGTCAAGCAGACTGCAATTTAGTGGTACTGATCGATAGGCCCTATATACACGCATAGTCTTGCCGCATTTTCTGCTTTAGAATCTGGAGCTGGCTTAATGTTGTTTTGCTTTCCCATGTAGAAATAAATTCGAAATCCAGAGTCATGTTAGAATAGCAAAAAATCAGCCGCTGCCACTTGCTGGTAACAATTACCAGGGATGTTAACAAAGCTCAACCCTCAAGGCCAGGACCAAGGACTTCTAGCTTGTCCTTTAGAGTATTTAAGGCCAAGGACTAACATCCCTGATAATCAAAGCTATATTACTGTCCCACCTGAATAGCCCAGCAAATTGTGACTCTATCTATAATATTAAAATCCTTATCTGTATGTCTCTCTGTCTGTTACCTTCAAGCGTTCTGATTGGTTTGACTATTGGTAGACGGTTTAGACCGTTTAGTCCTTACGTCGCGATGCGTTGGTGGACGATGTTCAAGACGACGTTGCTATTGGTAACAATTGTTCGAGAACCGGTTTAGTCGAAGTCATTGCAGCGTTAGAGGGCTGGGCCGGCACGTTGCTATTGGTAACAATTGTTCGCAGCCTGAGGTAGGCGCAATTTTAGCGTACATTTTAACGCATACGTAAAAATACGTGTACAGCGCCACAAATGCCACAGTTGCGTGATTTTAACGCATATAGGCCTAATTATTCCGTGGGCGCAGAGCTTGGCTAGGTGGCGATCATTGAAATGTTGTTCAGCATGAATTCAATGATTGGTATTAGGTATAGGTATTGATTAGTATTGTCCTGCACTGCGCGAAAGCGGCGAGAAGCAAGCGAGCATCTTTCTAGTAATCATGTAAATTTTTTAATTCTGAAATATTTCCCGATGCAGTTGTTTATTCACTCTTTGGTTGATTAGAGGCATTTTGAAGTTTCTGTCCTTCACTCTTCAGTATTGTGATGGGAACCGGTTGCTCAATGCCAAGTAGGTCAATCTTGTTTCTGTGGAAATTTCTAAATGGCAGTTTCTGAAAATCCTCGATAACCTAAGCTTAGTTACTGGTGTAAATCTTAAGCTTAGTTTGAACAGTTGAATATTTCAGAGGAACAAATAATATGGCTCGGTCTATCACAGTTGCATCAGAGAATAGTCTAGAATCTCGAACACTCGCTGAAGACAAATCACAAGCAAAGCAGTCAGCGGCCATTATCTGTGCTGTTCATGAACATCCACTTTTTGTGTCCGAAGGAAAGCAAGAAGATGTATCAGCTGTTGATCTTAAGTATGCAAAAATATTTTAATCTAATTTTCTTATATATGTCTTTATTTTGCACTTACTGCATCACTTTAAGGCATGACTGAATCATTAGCATTTGTAAACTTGCATGCATTACAGTTTTTTCTTACTTAGTGAATATAGCTTTCTTTACTGCTGAAGCATGCTTATTTTGAGTTTCCTGTTTGAGTTTCTTATGCAAATTTGCTGTTGTGCATTTTTGTGAAAAGACATACAGTAATTAATGTATAATCAATGTGAGACATTGATAATTTATTGCTGACTTGACTATTTTGGGGTTCAAGTTCCGGATTTTTAACTGCAAAGATGAGTTTTATATCATTTCCATTTTGCTCTTTGGTAATTTCCAATGTAATGTAGCATTTATATAGCACCTCTTATATTTCTACTCAGAGGTGCTCCTGACATTGGAGTTGCATGATAAAATAGTGAGACTTTAGCTTTTGCATTGAACAGAGCGAGAGAGTTAAGATCCAAGACTCAAACAGATGGGATCAAATGCATTACAGAGAGAGGGTCTGGTCACTGTGAATGCTCGATGCTGAGTAAAAGCAGTGCATGATCGGGGTGTGAAAACATTATTCCGATCAGTGGAATGGAGCAGGCAATTTGCAGTGGAAGAGGGTGGTTTGAACAGCTCAGTAGTGTAAGGTGGGGCCTGACCACAAGGTGCTGCAGAAACAATAATTACTTGTTTGAATTTAATGCAGTCAGAAATTGGAAGCCAGTGGAGGGTGTTAAACGTGAAATCTGAGATGCTAGATTAATGAGGAGATTTAGCCACAAGATGAGCCGTGGCTTTAAGAACAGATTGCAGAGTGGATGGCAAGGTTTTGGGCAGACCAAGATCATTATGAACCAATAAAAGACCAATTATATAATAGCTTATAATTTGAACCATTTAACTGGATAAGTATTACATTATCCTTAGCACTTCAGCAAAACCTTCTACTCTTTGAAATGAATAACAGCAGGGCTGTTGATATCATTACTTGTTTAATTTTCTTTTGCCATAATTAATTTTCTTCTTGCAAGGTTTGAAAACCATGCAAGTATTGAAAATCATCATATCTGTTTGACTTTGCTTATCCCCCTTAGATTGCTCTCCCGCCATTTTGGACTGATCTTCTGGCTTGACCTGGCTCTAATACTAGCTGGATTTGGTGCGCCATCGGCTGATGCCCCAGGCATTATGATAGTGGCGCTATAGAAGTTGATTGATTGATTGAATGATTGATTGATTGAAATCATGCAGGTACATGCTGAAGTGAGACTTAATTGTATACATTGCTTTTAGAACTGAACCTATCAAGACACCTCAATATGAGGCTCTGACATTTGATGGTCAGTTTCCTTCAGTTGATGCTTCAAAACCCAGCAACAAACTAAGCAACTTGGAGTGCAGACAACCATCAGAAGATAAAATGAAATGTCTCGATACATTTTCTGTTGAGTCAGTTCCAGAATCTGACTCAGAAGGTCATAAGTAGGTGGCCAGACTATTAATTTAAATGATCCTGAATAAATAATACTCGTACTTAACATGTTAATTTTGTCATTTCCATAAAAGCACTTAGTGTTACTTACTAAACACTTGGTGTTTTTATGATTTTTGAGTTCTTGGAAAAGTTTATCAATAGACTGGCAGTTGCCATGTTTTTTGCATGACAGGTTTCGTACATCGGAAGAGAGTGGATTGCCTAGAGAACTTTCTTCAAGCGATTCAGCAATAGGTTCTTCATCATTAAATGGACTTGAATCATCATCTGATGAACTAAGTGAAACGCCGCAGCTTCCTCAGAATAACTCAATAAAACGTTCACACGTTAAAGCCGAGATCCCAGTCGCTGTATTGTCAGGCCCCTCTATGTGCAAGTCCGACGCTGCTGCTGAGTTGACTGCGGTTAAAGATGGAGGAGTCAGAGTGCCTAAAAGAGCAGAGGCATTGAAGAATACCGGTAAAGTATCGTCACCTCTTCCTGAAAGTGCTAGAAGGTCCAAAGTGAAGCAAGAAAATTCTGGAAGCAATCTGGTTTTTACGTATAAGAAAGATGCAGAGGAAATTGGTATTGTGAAGCAAGCGAGTGAAGACAGCTTTAGTGGCAGTGACGTGGAACCAGTGGATGGGTAAGTGCTGGAGTAAGATTTATTAAATCAATAATGATATGTCTAATCGAGTATGCAAGAGTATGTGCTAATTGAACTATTTACAATTATACAGCAGTATTTCATGCAATTCAGTTTCATTATTAGGTAGTTTCATGATTTTTGCTTAGAGGGTGAGCATTATGTTGCTGTTTACTTTTGATATGTCTTGTCCACATCGGATATGTGAAAGTTGACCCGTTTCATGCTTCAAAGGCAGACATGATGTAATGTAACAAGGTGTTATATAGCACATTTAGATTGGTTTCTCACTAAGAGTTCAACTTTAGTCTGATTAACCTTGAATTTGACAATCTTGCATTTTTGATTACATTGTTTAGAGAAGCCGGCATCCAGAGTAATTCTTATGACTCTGCCAACTCAAATCTTCAAGCTCAAAACAAAAACTCTAGTATGAGTGGAGAGTTTAAAGACCTTTAAGGAAGAAGAAACCTGTGTTTGTGGGTATTATTACCTTTCTTGTGATTGCTGAATATATTGGTATGTTGCTTACTCTTAAGACGTGTTATTACAATTTCTGTAATCTATATAGAATTGGACATGACTATTAGAAAGTTAAAAGTGAATTTATTCGATACTAATTATTGTTTAATGAGAAGTGAGACATTTGTGTTTTACCCAAGATTTAATATCAAATGTATTTAACCTTAATAAATGTAAATATAATGTTAGGATTGTCATTGATGAATTATTTCTGCAATATGTTTGAGAATGATCATTCATGTGCTGTCATTCCGGTTTTTATTGTTGATATCAAAGGCTTTTATACTCGAGGAAAAGGAGTTGTGTAAGAATTGTATATAGTTGGAAGTTTCTGTTATTTCTTGTTTGCTTCTTTTCTTAATTCTTGTTGTACAGGTTCTTAACCCGAATTACAAATGTCGACACGATGAATTCAAACGCATATTCAGAAATATTCCGAGAAGCGACAGGCTCATTGTTGGTTAGCTGTTCGGCTTCAATTTATTCGATCTTTTCATGTCTTCTTTTAAATCTGATTGATCTGTATTAAGCTGACATAAACAGCTCAACATGGGTCAGCATTCTTATTGGTCATGTCTGTATGATTTCCCGTTATTTTTATTTAATTTTTAGAACCCACTTCACTAGTGTTAGACAGTGTGGTCATTATGCAGAGTGATTGTGCTCTATTAAGTGAGGCATTTTGAAAATACTTCTTCATTTTTGGTTTATAAGTATTCAATCAATCAATTTTTATTTCTCAAATATTCCTCCATGAAGTTCTCTTTAAGCCAAGTGGAATAAAATTTGACTGAGAAAATTGAGGTCATGATTAAAGATAAGTTGTAAGCATGACTTGTGGATTGAAGGGGCTGTTTCTGTGAAGATTGATAAAATATATCATTTCATCAAACGATGCCAGTTGATTCAATTAATGCCAATTAATTCAATTAATGCCAAGTAATTCAATTAACTGCCAGTGGTCTAAAATGCCAATTATTGTCTGTGGTGAATTCCTACTAATGGTGCATTTTAAGTTATGCATGTTCTCTTTTCAGATTATTCGTGTGCATTACAGAGGAATATTCTTGTTCAGGGCCGCCTGTATATTAGTCAGAACTGGATCTGTTTCTATGCATGCATCTTTGGCGTTGAGACAACTGTGAGTTCCCATGTTCTTGCTTTTGACTGTTCTAGAGATAAGGCAAGGCATGTTAGGTAGTTACTGTAGTTAATGAGACAACTTAGTGTCACTGTAAGCATAGCAAAGGCCAAAGTCAAAGGTACTGTTGACAACATAGACGAGTCAATGAGGATCCAAGGCTGTTGGTTGTGAATAGAGGTGTCAATGAGTACCTGGGCAGTAAAATTGGATATGGGTATATGTGTAAACATGACGGCTAGGCAGGCCCATCTCATATCCATGTGAGGCCCCGGGCACCTGGCAGCATGTGGGGCCCTTGCTGTGAAGATCAGATGTTGACAAGCAAAAGGAATTGTGTAAATAGATTAACTTGTGACTTTTTGTGGTGAATTTTCCTCTTGTTTTCTAACTGGCTGGCTAATCATTTGCTTTTTCCCCAGAAAAGCTGTGTTACTTTCCTAAATAGAATAATCTTGTATACGACACTTTGAGATAAATGTGAATGGCCATCATTACATTGTTGCACTTATTTATTATTCATAAATTGTTCTTTTGAAGGCTGAACATATTAAACGCAGTCATTATAGCGACATCTTGCACAATTTAGTGATTACCATTGACTGATTCAAGTGAGTTGACAGCTCTGGAACTTGATTTCATGAGTTTTCATTCTTGTTAAATTCCTGTTACTTATAAAAATTGATGGTAGGCTAAGGCTGTGGAACACTTGTTATTGTGTGATTTTGGGGAATCAACTATGCTTACTTTTTGTCCAACTATTTATATGTTTTTTGTTTAGGTATCAATTCCATTCAAGGACATTACTCAAATAACAAAGGGAAAAACAGCATTAGTATTTCCTAACGCTATTCAGATTTCTACAAAGGATGAAAAGCACTTTTTTGGTTCGTTAAATGCGAGAGACAAAACATATCTCATCATTTCCTACTTTTGGAAAAACACTAATTCAGAACAGGTAACGAATCAGTTTATATTTAATTGATTTTTATTGGTTCTACTACCAGACTTTTTTCTGAGATATTCATGCAGCACCTAAAAAAGTTGTTTCGCATATTGTAGCCACTAAATTAGCAATTATTTACACTTTCAATGTTGAAACCTGGAGCATGTATTAAACGTAATTTGAGGAGCTAATTCGATAGCTTTATTCATAGGATTGCGCTATCACAGATTGTTTCAAGATATTTTTAAACATACTGGATAATATTTGTCTCTTAGCAAATGTCTCAGGAAGAAACATGGACCTGGATACACTACAGTTATGGGGAAAATCTTGGGGTTTGCATTGAGGACCAAGACTATTTTGCTCTTTTCTCCAGAAGAAAAAGCCAAGTATATGAGTAGAATTGAACTTGAAGCAGCAACTCATCAGGACCTTGAAGGACTTGGTACATCAGCACATTCCAAGGTCTGGTACATATTTAATGTTGTTTCTTTTGAAGAATTGGGTATCTTATTGCTAGGTGCTGTTGACTTGCATGACATTTAAAAATATCAATAAGTTCAAGAGATTTTCCAAACTTCTTTCATTCTCTAAAAACGTTTGCAGGTAATTAGTTTACAGCATGTATTTTGAGATTTTTATGGCATGTATTTTGATTCTGCAAACTTCTTGACGAACTGCAACATAAGGCCGATGGCTACGTTACTGCGCTTCATAAGTAGTCAATCACAATTTTCAAACCACAATTCATACGCTGCTTGCAACAATTTCCATGGATCAAAATTCTGCCAATAATGCAGAGAAATATGCATTGAACATGAAATCCATGGTCCAAAATTCTAAACTTACAGATGGCATCAGTGGCGGCTCCACAGGGGCCCTATTGAGTGCCTGCACCCCCAATGACCCCTGTTGGGACTTTATACTTAATACTACATACCTAACAACAAATGGTTGGCCTCTCATAATTAGAAGTTGGCACCCCAACGCCCCCCACTTGCCAAATCCTAGAGCCACCACTGGATGGCAAAGAAGTATTTATAAGGCAAAACACAGTTGGCAGTTTGCAACTTGCAGTGGAAAGCGTTACGGTAGTTGACATTGACAGTTGATTAATGTAACTTTTTCTAGTACTTTTGATGCTAAGAGGATGCAGCATTGGGCATTGTGTCAGTTTTCATGAAAATTGAATAAGCTGCAGTTCTATTAATGGACTAGGTTTGAACGCTGATTGGTACAGCAATTACCACATTATGTTGCTGCAAGCCTTGTCAAGTGGCAGCCGGTGATATAATGCCTGATGCAAGCAAAGTGTAAACCTGATCCCTATGTATTAGTACCACTATAAAATTTGCTTGTAATTCACTAACTAGTATAAAGGTCAGTATAGCTTCAACAAATTTCAAAAAATTGTTTATTAATATTAGCTTTATTAATTGCTAGGGCTCAGTGAGTGAAGATGACACTTTGACTGCAGATTCTGAAGACACCTGTAAAAATCCTGATTTGCTTCTTGCATCAGTACAAAAAGTCTCAATTGGTAAAATTACAAATAACAATTTGCAGCCCTCTTACAAAGGCATAATTATCCAAATTTGCTTAATCTCCACTATTAAATAACTTCTCAGAGTCTAGAAAGTGTCATACATATGTTTCTTTTGTTTAAAAACCAGGGAAAATATACAGAAGTGTTGAAACTTTAATTTAATCAATATTTCAATTTTTAAAAGCATGTTTTAAAAAAGATACAGTTGTTATAGTTTGATTTGCTAACTGTATGTTTTAATATTTATTTTTTGAAATGCATTTTCAGACTAACTTCTGATCTGGTGATCTATTTATAGTTATTTGTTTTCAGAAGGAGAGGTCCGCTGTGAAGGGCACGATCACTTTCCCATTGGTGTCTGCAATGCGGTTCTTAATTTCTCCGTTGACAAACTATTTGATCATTGCTTTTCCAATTCCCGAGTGTATCGTCTGTTCGCAGAAATCAAGAAAACAACAGGTATGTTTTAAGTGCTGCTTTCCTTCAAATGCAGATTTTATAATAGGTCAAAGTAAATGTGAGTTTTGTAATAAGACAATGCTGGCTGTCTGTGATCTGCTTTTAAGAATCAGTCTACATTCAGTCATGAATGAACAGAAATAGAAAAATCACTTATTGTTTAGAGTTATGAGCCATGTAACAGCAGAATGATTATTTTACGATTCTGTAAAAATCTTCACTTCATAAGTCTAATATTTGCACTCAGTTTCTAAAAAATTTATTTAAAATGAAGTGGTTTTTTTGTCAACAAGATGTTGTGGTTTCCGAATGGCCAAAAACACCCGATGCTAATGGTGAACTGGTTCGAAATTTGTCATACACATTGTCTTTGAATTTGCCAATGACTTCAAAGAAAGCTCCAACCACTGAAAAGCAGGTAAATGCCAGAGTTTTCTTAGAACATGCAAACATTTTAGACACCAGCGGTGACAATTAATAGAGCATTATCAATTTTTAAGTGAAGTTGAAATACAGTTTCGATTACCGGGTAACAAACAGTGCTGCTTTATGAGAAGTGAAGTTAAAGGTCAGAGTTCAACCCAGTTCTATTTAGTCCAATTTGATCACTTTGCTGATTGATGCAAAGCTCTAATGGATGAGACTAATTAGTTTTAATAATTTTCAAATTGTATTTTATGAAATTATTATGAAAACGGGCTGACACGTGTATCAATTTAATCCTGTTTAAAGTGCTCTCGCAGTCTTTTTGACGAGCCACCACTCTAATCTTGACGTTCTCTTACTTATTTACTAATGTTTGGTTCAGATTATGTACCCAAGCAGCAAACCTGACAGAGCTTCTTCAGAGACTCTGAATGCTGCACACCAACAATTCCATACGGTGACAGCTTCTATGTTGTGAATCGCTATTGCCTGACGCGTCACAGAAGCAAAATCGCGTCTTCGCATTACCAGTCGATTGTGTTCCAGAAGAATGTTTTTTTAAAAGTACGTTGATGTACTTTGGCTGTGATGTATAGAAAAACTCGTTGTTTTAGGTTGTGGTTTTACTGTTTTGTTGTGGACAGTTACTTTATATAGAACTTTAAGCTGGAGCAGATGATAGATTCCTGATTCAAATTACTGTAATTTGCTTACTTCATGCCTGTATATGTAATTAATTTGTCATTTAGTCGTGACCTTATTTCATTTGTTTCTATCGAATGACTTTATTTCAAGGATATAGTGTCCTAATTCAAGTCAGATTGTGTTAATGTTAAGTATCACTGTTGCTGTATTGAACAGTGCCTATGATGCTCTGTTTGCTTAAGATTCTTAAACTTTTGAAATTGATTGAATATTCCAATTTATTTATTAGCTTCTTAGGTATTGCCTTTATGAAATACTCTGCAGCTGCTGATTCTTTTCAAAGGTTTTATCGAGAAAAATGTTACCACAGGGATTCTGGAAAATTTCAAAATCTTTGGTATGTTTACATTTTGCTAAGCGCTTATTGGTAATAAAGATGCCAAACTGCGGTTTTTAGTTAAGCCTTTGTCGAGTAATTGCACTAGTAATTAGTAATAATTTCTTACTAACTAAATTAACATGTCATCTGTTGTTTCTTTATTTATATATTTTAGATTTTTAAACTTATTCTGTTAACAGTCACTTTACTCCAAAAGAATCAGAAGCAAAAAGTAGTGCAGACCACAATCTACTAAACCATTCAACTCTGACATCAGAGCCAATAGTATCAAAGGATGAGCTGGGTGAGTTTTTTTAGCTTATAGCGATGACATTAAAAGTGTTTAAGCTAATATCTAGTTTTTTCTGCCATATTGAGATGATCATTATTGCCAATATTTTTGAGATTATAACTATAAGCAACCAGGTGTGGCATCGGAGTTTGCAGTTGGGGTTCAAATGAGTGGAGCGACCTCAGGATAGGCCTCAGAGGCATGAAAGTCAAGATAGCTCAAGAGGTGAGTGTGGCAGGAAAGGCAGTCCCTCCTAGCTGGGCTCAGAGTAGAATTGTAGTTCTCAGGTCAGATAAGGTAGGGGTGTGACCGTGTGAGGACTCCTGCTCTCCCAGTGAAGTCCACAGCTTGATATTTTCACTATTTTCATGAAAATTCCAAACCTTGGTGATTTGAGAATTTTGTCATCATTTTGATCATGATGTGGTATTGGGGGGAGATTTGCAGTATTGATATAACCATTAAAACACTATATGCCCTTATGTTAGCCATAGTGAAACTGTTTTTATATTTGCAAAAACTAAAGCCTGTATAAATATAACAAAGATTGTATTTGTTCTGGCAATTCAAATCACATTTTGACAATGCTAATGTGTCCCTGTATTCTGCTTTTCATTACTCATCTCATTGACTTTCATTGCACTGTATATTTGCCACTGGACATATGGCCATTTGACTTTTAAATCTATTTCAATGAGACACAATACAGAGATAAAACGTGTATCTTTTGAGTCAAGTTCCAACCATAAACATTATGAATATGAAGGTTAGGGGTACCCATAAAATTCTTCCCTCTGCCAGGACACTGCACTGCAAAAAATGCATTAGCACACAGACATCAGGAAGTGCTTGTTTCCGACTTGTTCTTTAATTTGTTATGGTATGATGTTTAGTTTGACGCTATTGCTGTCAGTTGCCTCAGTTTACTGTTTGTTAATATTTTTCATTGCTTGCTTTGTGTCATTGGTGTGGCCATGGAGGAAGGGGCGGCCCTATTAGGCAAGACTGGTCGGAGGATTTTTGCAAATCTGTTGAGCATTTGGGGTTAAGTAGTAGTATGAGTTCGAGGAGAATGCCAGAAAGTTCTAGTTGCTTGACACGGACGTTTGTTTTGCTCATCGGTTTTTAACCCGAAAATGTCAATGTGTCCCGTATTCGGAATCCTGGCTACGTCACTGTTGTGTGTTCAATGCAACACTTTCTCAGTACTAAAAATTTGCATTTCAGGCGAATATACACAAATCTTGGGATACCGTGCAAAGAGTTTTAGATCACCTATGCGACTTCTGATACTGTAAGTTAACCAAATTAATTATTACTACCAGTATGTTGAGACACCGATGCCTATCTCACGCACATGTTTCATATCTGTGTTAAAGATTTTAGTGTTTAAATTGAAGGCATTTAAATGATCCATGGCATATTTAAATTTCAGAGTTCTTATGCTAATGGTGATGATGATAATGCTAATCAAAGTGAGGGCTTGCTTTTATGGATCAGAAATAAATGTCTGCAGCACGTAAGTTCTTTCTCTTTTCGTTTTTTACATAATTAGTTATTTCTGTGCTTTGAGTAATAGTCACAATTGGTTATTTTAGGTGGTAGTTATACAGCCTAGCTCACTGTATACTTACTCATGAAACTTTAATTAAATACCATGTATTTGCAGTATAAGCATACAATGCTCATATTTAAAGCAAACACATGTGGAGAAAAATGTAGTGGCAAACTTGCATATGGTCAGAATTGTATCTGAACGGATACGGATACAATAATTATCTTGAATGATTTCTTTCTCTTCATGTCATTGTAATGCTATAATAAGATGGATTGATCGTCGATTTCTTAAATATCAGTTAATTCTAATATGCAAAGTTCTGTAAATATGAATAATGATTTTTGGAATTAATTAGGTTTTGCCTTAATTTTTGCACAGTTTGTGACTGCTATGCTTGTTATTGTTTCAGGAATCAGAAAGCAACATATCACGAGTTGATTCATCAGCTTCAGCAGCAACTACGCCAGCAACAGATTGAGATCGAAACATGGAAACTTGAACATTCTCTTGTGATGAAGACAATAGATGAGTTGAAAGATAAGATTGCTTATTTGATGCAACAGAATCATTCCTGAAAAAGCGTGATCGTACCTGTTATTTTTAGTAGGATTCAAATCTTGTGTTTCATGCTAGCAGTTTATTGCATTAGTATCTCTGGTGAGTTGCACATTACTGGTACTATTGGTGTCATTTGATCCATGAATTTGGCAATTACTGTACAAGACATCGTCAAATGTACTGGTTTAATGTTTCCTGAAATATGTTGATATCTATTTTTTATGGGGCTTGATTTGCTTGAGATTGTGAAAATGCCATATGGCAGAATCTCCCATTATTTTTTATTCAAATGATGTTAAAGCGAGTTACCGTTTTGTGTTGGTGGCACAGTGGTCCAATGGTTAGTCACCTGGACTGCCAGTTATGAAGTCTAGGTTTAGAACTTGATCGCAGCAGAAACGTTTTAGGTTGTTTCTGACTCGGGCAAGCATTCAGTTGACTCGGCTGTAAAATGTAAATCTGCGTGCTTGATGAAGAAAAGTTGGGAGAGAGAAAGGTTGGCAGCCACCCTCTTTTGTCAGGTGCCATGAAAATTGAAGTGTTGAACCTTATATTCTCCTAAAGACATTGAGTCTAGAGAGTGATGCATTGAAGTGATATTGTTTACATTTTTGTCGTCTTACGTGGTGTTTGTTACAAGGTTGGGTCACAAAAGTATGGCATCAGAGACAAGTTTGTTTTACAAATCTAGCAAAATTCTTGGTATCAGAACATGTAAAAAGTTAGTTTCAATCTTGATATAGTGGGTATATATATATATATATATATATATATATATATATATATATATATATATATATATATATATATATATATATATATATATATATATATATATAAGTGTGTGTGTGTGTGTGTGTGTATATATACACACACACACACACTAAGTCTCCAGACACTTTTTGTGTCCTTTGGGACCTAAGTACCGAGGCCCAAAAGGTATATATACAGCATTTGGGTATTGCTTATTATGAGTAAAGTTGTTGAGTAGTTTATATTGTTAATTTGTTAGGTAATCTATGATTGTCTAGTAGTGGTACATTGAAGTGATATTGCTACAGAAACTCAGTCAGTTTATTCTCATTGTAAGCTGAACGATTGAGTTAAGTTTCAGCAATGAAAATAGAAGTGAAATTCGATCGGTTGCATTGTGCTTCATGTAGAATTGATAAAAACTTCTGAAGCAGTACTATCTCATGTAGTGACTTCTTTTTAACAGAAATTAGTTAACAGGAATATCAGCAATACAACTAGTCTACAGGCTTTCTGAAGTTTGTTGTAACGACATTGTACTATACTCTAAATAACAACTAACTCAATGTAAAATGGACGAGCATTACTCGGGGCACCCAGTTAAGGGGTTAACTCTGTGTTTCAAAAGTAGAAAAGTCTTAAATTTTGAATCCAATGTCAAATTTGAAAATATGACATTTGTTGGAAATGAGAGTGAATTAAACTATCGGAATTTCACAATTGTTCATTGCGATGGTGGGTTGTGACCCATATGCGCGTGATTCTAATATTTATTCTTGCAGTGGGAACAACTCTTGATTGCTATGAAAACTATTTTTAGCTGTATTGTGATGAAGAACTTGTAAAGTTTACTTTGTTTAAGTGTATTTCGGGTGATTGATTTTATGTTGTTTGAAATGGCGCTCAGCCATATTTGTATCTCCTATTTGAGTCTGATTTCACGAGTGCAGGAAAGATTGGCATTGATATTACATCTGTAACTGACTTCTTTCATCGTGTAGCATTATAATTTCTGTTTAAAAGTTGTTAATCTGAGAAAATATTTAACAGTTGATCAGAATTAATGCAATGTTGCAATTGATTGAATTAGATGATAGTTTAAATTGAAACTGTGATTGAATTAGAATATTAATATTTTTAATTTCACTGTTTCAATTAATCACATGGTTTAGTAATTTGAACTATTTTTTCATGTAAAATAACTGACAAAATCATATAGGAGGGACCATACGTATCCAAGTTTTCTCATTAGTTTGTTGAACTTTCAAATCTGTTGTTTATTTGTATTTTTTGTGCTAAGTTGAACTTTATATGTTTCAATATAACTTTTAAATGATATAACTCTTGTCTATTTAGATGATGTAATACTGTATAGTTGTGCTGACTTTTGAGAGAGAGACCGTAGCATTGATATTAGCTTATGATATTTTCAGTCCTTTTGGTTTTTTCTATGAACATTATTAGGTTGACTTTGATATTGCAGATTGTCATAACTTTGACTCTTAGAGCAACTGTTCTTTTGCTTGACTTTTAAAGATGCCTCAAACTTAAGCATTATACACTGTAGAATTATTAAAAAAACTGTCACAGGAATATATCTGCATTGAAGCAATTCTCATATTTATCTTGCACTTCAATTTGTTCTAAATTGAAGATGGCTATTGTTTCAAGTTCCAACTCTATGTAACAAAGTCAAAGTTTTCCGAATGCTCAGCAGCATCTGTAGTCATTGGAATCGTGTAAGCCAGAGGTTGGCCACCGCCGGCTGCTAATTGGTGACAGCAGGGCATCTTTCTGAATAAATTTCATATTGTTCCTATTTATGCAAACAATATTGATTCAAGAGTAAGTCTTTTAATTTTTGTGCTTAATTTAATAAAAATTATAGTGAATTACTGTAAGCTAATTGCTGTTAAATTGTACAATAACTGTTACCAGTTACTACCGTTCAGGTATATTTCTAGGATTGTGAATTGGGGTGTCCGGAGCTAATTAGTATGCATTTTGTATGTATACCATTGTCACATTACCAAATTTTGGGGGGTGTCGAGTCTGTCGACCTCAAATTGGGAGTTGGGAGTTTTAGGGGGTGTAAAAATATCCCTACTACCTTTAGGGGCCATCCATAAATGATGTCACGCACTTGGGAGGAGGGGCAAACATCTGTGACGATGTGTGACGACGGGGGTTTCCAGAAATGTGATGTAACATAAGAAATATTTTTATTAATACCGCAACGCTATGTTACCGCAAAATTGAACGTATTTTACACTATTTGAAAAGTTGCTGACTATTGTTTCAACTATAATAATTCTAATGAATATTTTTCAAACAAAACGTTAATTTTGACATTGGAAATATGAAAAGAGGAGGGGTTAACACGTTGTTTATTCTAGGCCTTCTCTGGGAATTCCCTCCAAGTTTTAAAATTCCCTAAATTTTGTATATGTTGCATAGGGGATGGAAATTTCCCCCCAAAAGTGTGACGACAGAGGCTTTTATTTTTTGGAGAGGGGAAAATGTAAGGATGACAATTATTTTGCCTGCCAAGGCATTTGAGAAGGGTAAAAAATATTAGGGAGGTTGGAAGGATGAACTTTTTTGCTTGTCAAGTCTTTTGGAGACTCAGACCTTGTCCCCCCAAACATTTGAAAATTCCCCAATGTCAAGGTGGCTAGAATAAACACTGTTTGTGATGTCATATTTGAGGGGTCTGAATTTTGTGACTACGTGTGACGAAAGGGGGTCAAAAAATGCCTAAATCGTACGACGTCATTTATTATATGGCTGCCAGTGTTTATCCTAGGCCTTCTCTGGGGGGAATAACCCCCTCCCAATTTTGTATATTTGGCTGGGGGATGGAAATCCCCCAAAGTGTGGAGACTCAGACCTTGTCCCCCAAACATTTCAAAATTCCCCTCCCCCATTGTCAAGGTGGCTAGAATAAACACTGTATGACTGCAATGAATGCCACTGCTGTTGAAAACGTACAACAGGCAACAAAAACATGCGTCCCTTCGCATGCTAATAAAAATTTATAATGGCCCCCTTGTTGGCCAACTCTTGGGTAAGCTATTCTTGTCAATCATCGCAATTCGTAGGAGACATACAGTATATAAGTTTTAAGTTAAACGTAAGTAAAATCTCGTGAAGCTGATAGCGCTTTATAAAGCAGTGCCGCAGTAGCTCCTTATTCCTAGACGCTTAAATCTTAGTATGAAGCAACCTTGGAGGAATGAGGGAGCAACTATAGCCAAAGGTAGGCCTAGGGGTCATTCATCCATCATTTAATCCAAAGGGTCATTGTGGGTTGGGACGTTACAGCTTTGGAGGAAATGAGTTTTTTTTATGAGAAATGCTTTGAGTTTAAAAAGAAAAACTCGAGGAGATGTTGCAAGAAAGGAAGGAAATTCTGACTCAGAATTTGTTATTTGACCACGGTAAGGGAGTCTATAAGACGCCCTGCCATGATGTAGCCAATAATAATAATCATGCACTTCTATAGCACCAGTTCTAATACCTAAGGGTATCAATCGATGGTACTTCAAATCCGTCCGCAAAAAGACCAGGTCATTCCAGAGATGTGGTGGCGAGGTTAACTACTTTTTTCAGCCGGACCACCGATGGTTAAGAACATTGATCATGTCCATTCATTGCATTATATAGGTTTGATGATTACCGATTGAAATGATTCGGGCATTTTAAATTTGTTAGTCTCACAATTTGTCTGGCAGGGCCTTGCCCGGACAGTCTCCCTTTGCCAAGGAGGGAAGACGCATAGTGCGCCTCCAAATACCATAAACTGGCCGTAATTGTACAGACAGGCCTGAGGAGAGGGGGGTGCAGCCGGTACATTGTACCGGGGCCCATGGAGTTTTCAGGGACCCAGATCCGGTGACAATAACGTTTCTTTTGCTTGTCAGGCTGTTTTTGGAGAGTTGATAAGGTTTTTTTGCTTGTCAGGTTTTTCTTAAGGGCCCGCAAATTTTTTTGTTCCAGGGCCCGGAATTTCTCTCGGCGGCCCTGTGTACAGAAACAAAATTTCTGCCATCAATTAAAAATTTACAGTGACCGCAAAGAAGTCCACTGTAACACTGTTCCCATGCCTCGGTTGTACTAACGGGTCGTGGTTTGCAGAATGTTATCACACAGCGCTAGGCATACCAAGGATGTCATCTGTCACTACACAACAGAAGAAGCCTTTCGTGATACACTTGAGTGATTTCAACGCACGAGTGGGCGCTCTGTCGGCCTCTTCTACTTTCGAGTTTTGCCTAAGTTGTTTGGTAAGGAGCTTAAACGTTTAAGTATGAAACAGTTTGAGTTCCTGTCCACTGAAGTCGGACAATGGGAAATACTGGTTACTGCTCCATATAGCCTACGTTCTGATTACCAGTTTTCTCTGTAGAGAAAGTCAATTCACATTGGTAGATGTGAAGAGCTGTCGGATTTTTTAGTTGGAAATAGTCTAGAGTGAAGGGAATCGAGGAGTACTGATAGTCATTTCATGTTGGAGCTGTTTCAGTGTTGGGTCTTATGTCTTGAACTTTCCGTTGTATTCTGACCAAAATGAAAGGAATTCTGTCGTGGATCATTTGTGTAATTTTGCTCTTGTGCACACAGGTATACTGAAAATTATGAATTTGCATTGTCATAATTTTCACTAAAAGTTTTAATGTTCTCAGAGGTATTTAAAAGTGGGAAGTAGGAACATTGATTTATCAGATCTCGTTTATCTACTACAATAATTATGATTATACTTTGTAGTTACTATATTATAATTACAAATCTGGTTGTCTGACGTGATATTTTGGATTTGAACTGGATCGTGTGATTGTGATTTGGCATGCCTATCGGCTGATGCTTCCATGCATTGTGAAATGACACTATATCTTGATCATGTGCCAAGTATCTGGAATTATCCCCATCTGGTTGTCAGATCTTCCAATAAAATAAATGCCCTTCGGCTGATGCTTCCATGCATTAATTATGAAGTGGTTGTCAGATCTTCCAATAAACTGAGTATTTTCAGATCTTGGCTTAAAATGCATCTCTTCCAATTAGAATTTCCTCCACAGTATGCCTTGATGCTTTCCTCTGACTGATCTATAAAATGACTTGGTCTTTTGCTGATGGATTTGAAGTACCATTGATTGATACCCATGGGTATTAGAAATGGTGCTATAGAAGTGCATAGTTATTATTATATCTAAGTATTTCAATTTTACATAGTGAAACCTTGCAAGACTCCTCAGTTTTATTGACGTTGAATTTTTATTCAAACCTTAATGGAATCTGTAAACATATTATATTAAATAACTGACATCCTTTGTTTTAGTTCAATTGAGTCTATGAATTAAATTCTTTTACTCTTTTTATTTTTTATTACGGTCTTCCATTTGTGCTTTTAGACTCCAACATCGGAATCAACTGCAACTGTTAAAATATCATTTCTGGATTTTGCTAATCCACACGAACGAAAATTTGATGGAGATTGTTGTGACCCTCTTTGTGGGAGTGCATGTGACCTGCTTTATCTCGTTTGCTTCAATGATCCGTATGTTTAAATAGATTATATTGTACTTGTCATGAATTAGTAAGGAAGACAGCTTAAATTTTGTCAAGGAAGGATGTTGTCATTCTAGAACCAAACCTATCTTTAAAATAGTTTCTTGGTCTTTACTCATTTTGTTGATGCTGCAATGTCTAATTTGTTTGCCTTTACCCTCAACTGGAGCCGATCAAAATCAGACCTATTTGTGGAATTCATCCCATTAACTAGCAGAGACATGATTCTGACCAATGATTTCAACTTCAGGCTACCATTGACTTACGCCCAATGCATTATTTTGATGGCGGGATAAAATGTATTGAGTTGATTTGATTTAATAGCCGTTCAGTAGACAATTATAATTAGCAGTGAGATTTTGAAACTCTGATAAGTTGTAGTTAAGTTGCTGCTAATGATTTTAACTGGCACTAGATAGATTGTCTTTGTTTAAGTTCATTTGCCAGTTAGATAAACTGTGATTATTAAGCTATCAGACTGAAACAGTTAATTTATTTGCATTATTCTTCAGCTAATTTTCAAAGAACTCTCAGTCTATAAGAACAGGCATAAGAATTCTCTGCTGGGATTGTGTGTTTTGCAGAGCCATTCCAAAGCTGTACTAGATTTTTAATCCAACTAGAAATTTAAATAATTGTAATGGTAATGTTGTCTGTAAGGTCCTGCATATGTAGAGCAAAAAATTTGCTGTTGTTCATCATCTGTCACAATTAAAATGCAATGTGGGAATTGTAAGGATTTTTAAAATTAAGAAATTATTACAAAACTTTTTCACACACATTATTATTATTATTACACACACACACACATTACATTACACAGGATGATTTCACACACACACACAAACACACTAATAAACATCCTTTTTAAAAATGATATGTTGTGTGTGTTTTTCAGTTGTTTATGGAACCAATCAAATTTTAAAATTAATTTTGTGTATGTATATATATATGCATATATAGTTCCAAAAATCTTTGGAATATGCCACAGCATTTTGTTTATGTTTCATTTAAGCTTGCTTGATAATTTCTCAATCAGTTGTATTACATGGGCTCTTGTAGAGACAATTTCTAGCAATTTTATTTAGCAACTTTTCAAATTAATTTCAATTTTTCTTATCACTCATATTGGTGCTTGTTTTATTTAGTTCACCGATGCCTGTTTGCACGACCAAGGTCTATTATGTTTATGCTTCATCAGGTTCAAATTTGATTCACCAGTTGAACTCATGGACGGTATGCTACCTTTTTAGTACAGTTTACCCAAATGGCATTAATGGGATTAGTTCTGTTCAAATGTGAATGAGTAAAATTAATTTTGCTTTCTGAAAGAAGCATTGAAACCTATCCTGATCCAGAATACTTTAGTCAGCAATTTTCAATTCACAGACCTACGGTATTCTTTCGAATGCTTGATCTCATCCGTGCCATTTCAATATTCGGATGCTGCAACAACTTGCAATGGGTCGAAATCCCTTATATGCGCACTAATTGCGATAAAAAGTATCAAAATTTGTTTTGAAGAGTTTTTAAGCTTAAGCACTCTATACCACTTACTGACTGTCTTTCTAGCAAGGCTGCTTGATTGTTTAATTAATTTTATTGTTTTAATTGCAATTACTTTTTTCTAAACAAGTTAAACAAACGTAATTACCATTATACTATGGTAATAAATACAGATGCATAGTCTCTTGAATCTTGATATCAAGGCATCCAAGAATGAGCTTATTCAAGAACAATCATATAAACAAATTCTCATGCTTGTCGTATGGACATGAATATATCTCTAGATTATAAAATGATTCCTTCGATAGAAGAAGCCATAATCTTCACCCAATGGCTAAATTTCTTTTAGGGTCACCTTCCGCTGAAGATTCTGGTATATGATATTGATGCTGGAAGAAATGAATTTGTTGATTACTTTATAATAATGCTGAACATGTCAGCAGTTCCTTATTCACCACAGTCAGGCAATCAAAATCCTGTCTCTTCTACAACCATTCTTAATAGTTTCCCAACAACAGTTTTTACCACAATACCTGGATCAGCAGTGACTTCTATTAAATCCAATTCAAGTTTTTCATATCCAGGAAGCAGACAAGTCTTCAAAACGCAGTAAGAACCTGATTCAAGCTTTCCATGCAACAGTGCATTTTTTGAATCAATAATTTTAATAGATAATTGGCTGCAAAAATTTAGTTTACTCAGCCTGCATGTAGTCCATGGTAAAACTCATGTGCATATTAAAAACTGATGTGTCAATTGATAAATTAACAGAATTGATTGAATTTGGGCACAATATAATTAGGTTAATTTAACTTGCAGTGACACTGTTTATGAGGTTTTATCATCTATAAATTATGATCTTTGCATGACATTACTATTATACAGGTACTGGTAGTAATTCTGATCTTAACGCCGAGCTTCTGTTGAGATCATGGTCATCTAATTGCAATTGTGTTAAAGCTTTGTTTAATTTGTTCTAGAATTCTTCTTGATGTACTTGTTGTCTGTGATCCAAATTATTACACTGCTGAATGTAATGTTCACTGTACTAAAGCTGATACATGCGATGGTCATTACACGTGCGACAATGTTACTGGTCAAAAGGTGTGCTCACCACAATGGACAGGTTCAGGGTGCAACATATGGTCTGGAAGTAATACATGCTTGTCACCTTCTGTACCTCCCACAGGCAGTGAAGGTCTGAATTTGGTTGATTTCTTCAGAATATCTAATTATAATAGTATAGTTTAAAATGCATATGTTGCATGAAAATTGATTGCAAAATTGTTTCAATTATATTTAATTTTACTTTAAATTGATTATTATTATCTGTACTATCTTATTGTTGCATCGTCATTTATTTTCTCTTTTATATCTATTTCATGTTTATTTATATTTATTGCAGGAATTGGTCCATGTCAGATGTTCGATGTTGTTCTAATCTTGGATAGTTCTGGAAGCATTAGCAATCTAGATCCCAGTAATTGGCAGTACATGAAAACCTTTGCTAAAAGCTTAAGCGATCGCGTTACCGTTGGACGCTCTGACTTTCAGTTCGGAGTCATTGTCTTCAGCGACTTTGCTCATTTGGCAATCAAGCTCAATGATGCTCCCACTCCATCACTCTTTCAGAATAGAATCGATGCTCTACCATATCTTGGGCAAAAGACGAATCTGCGGGATGGACTTCGACTGGCACGGACTGAAGCCTTTTTGGCAAGGAATGGTGGTCGACACGCTGCATATCGTTCGGTGATCCTCGTCTACGATGGCGAGACGCCAACACCTGAATTTGGAACACTCATAAATGAAGCTTCTCGATTAAGAGATTCGGGTGTCGACGTTACCGTGGTGTCGCTGAGGTATTTTTTGCAAATGGACGAGCAACTCCCGATCTCGTCAGGAACATTGCGTCGCTCCCTCTGGTCGATCATCTTTTCTATGATCTTGATTCTTGGTCTCGTCTTTCAAATACCCTTGCTCCGACAATTCTAGCCAACCTCTATAACAGTTGTGAGCGAAAAATTTCCTCTGGTGCTTCTGATACTACTGTCATCCCATCAGCTACAACGGGTTTGGCTGGCACACCCTCCAGTACTGCTCCAGTTCCATTGTCTGCTTCCACAACCTTGCCTCTGGCTCTAACATCTCTGCCAAAAGCTTCATCAGGAAGCTTTTTATCTTTTTTCAGCAGCTTTACTACAATTCCAACATCAGCTGTTAATGCTGGTTAGTATTTAGCGTTGATACGAGGCTGTAATTATTTGCTATTGTATTTAATAGAATGCCTCGTTTAAATACATTTTCATGAAAATATTGTACATTTGCTATGCTTGTGGATTAGAGCGAGACCGAAGTTCGGCTTCGGCGCCGAATCTAAGGAATCATTCATATTCGGCCAACATTCGGCTTCGGCCTAATCGCTTTCATAATGTTCGGCTTCGGCTTCGGCCTTAACTAAGTATGAGTATCGGCCATAAGCCGAACATTTGGCGTCATATAAATTACGACTGTAAAAGGTTTTCGTTGTTATAAAGTCTTGCTTATGATGTTTATGTACACTCTCTCGAATTCAATTTCAAATGTTGAGTGTCTGAGAAGCCTAATGAATAATGTTCAATAGAGCAATTGTAGCATTTGCTTTTGATAGTTAACATGGATCATTAATGTAATTGGAAGTCATAAGGGGATTAAGGGGGGATATGATGGGGCAGACGGTTTGAAGGAAGTGAGTCAAGTGACTATAATAACCTTAATTGATCAATTTCGATCGCCGATTCCAATGCTTTGAATCGTTTAGTTTCAAAGGTCGTATGCAAATATCTCGTGACTTCGGATTAACATTTGCATAGGCATAGGAAACTGAACATGATCGAAATTGGTGGGGTGCTTGCAACGGCCACAGCCGGGTTTGCGAACTGATAATGATGGCTTTATTTATCAAAGGAGTTATGACTACAGACTTTATCGCATTGTTACTGGCACTGCATAGACGATTAACTAATCTATAACAACGTCTGTGTTTGGGTGAATAGAAATGCTATTTGGATTTTCTTTAGTAAAATCGAGTCTGAGAAGCCCTTTATATTAGAACCCTTATTCGATTAACTAATAGCGTATTTTGTCATGTTGAATGGTTGCATTACATTTAAGTTGCATTCTTCGTTTAAAGTGATAATAATGTGACGTTTGGAAAGCCTGTGTGAAAACCACAAATGCATTACATTTAAGTTGCATTCTTCATTTAAGTGACACTGACTGGAAATGGTGTGGTTTGGATTTTCTTTAGTAATATTTAGTAATATGACTCTTCATGAATATGCAGTCCTACATTCGGCCCCAGCTTCGGCTTCGGCCAATACTGCAAATTTCAGCTTCGGTCTTGCTCTATTATGGATAACTTCATGCTTTGGAAACTAAATAGTTATTATTTGATTAAGTTTGCCGTAATCTATCTTTATGGTGTCTTTAAAGCTGTATTTAACTTAACCAAGTTTGCAACTGTTTCAAATTTACTTGACTGCCTACCTGGATCTACAACCTTGACCACCACAGACAATGGATTACAGTCTATAGATTTTATCCAGATTGAGCGCTCATGAGCAAGCTAGTGCACTGCGCCAAGCTTTCGGGCAGCACTATAGAAATTTAGTTTTACTTACTTACTAATCCTGTCTATGTAAAGCAGTTTTATAAAATAGTCCAATGTAAAGTATTTTTAAAGTTTCCTGAAAAATTTGCTTGCTATTCAAGCTGCCATAAGTCAAAATTATTTATAAGTCCTGTCACGTTGCAATTGGACCCTCTGACTTGTGTTTTAGATCAATACTGTTCATTCAGAGGAAGCTGTACTCAACAGAATGGTTCCAACAAATGTTGCTGTCAACCTGGTAAAAAGAAATTGAATGTTCAATAATGATTAGCTATGTTATCTGGAACTTGCATTCTGCATTTTTCGAAAATTTTTGCATTAATTTGAAATAATATAATGGCCAAGCTTTAAAGTTTTATCATTAGTACTTATATATTTTGAGCTTGGCATTTCTCAAATAGGCTGAACAACTAAAATTTAAATACCAAGTCAAAGATTGAATTAATTATTAGAAAAGATCTGGAAACTGTTCTAATGAGATTATACCATGACATATCATCATGATTTTTCATTAGTCAGAATTAGGTTTATGCTTGAAATTGAAATTTCTTAGGATATACTGGAAATCAATGTGAGTATGAAGATGATCCATGTGCTGAAAATCCTTGTAATGGTGGCACATGTAACAGAGTGAACCGACTTAGCTTCACCTGCTCTTGTCTTCCAGGGTTAGCTCTTATAATAATAATAATTATAATAATAATAATAATAATAATAATATATTATTATTATTATTATTATTATTATTATTATTATTATTATTATTATGCTCTTTATTTGTTCATAATGCCATGTTAAAGATCTGTGGACTTTCTTATTTTGGATGAAAAGAGATCTGAGCATCAAAATATATGTATAGCTCTTCAAATGCTTTTACTGGGTTGAGTCTGTTTCACAGTAGAGCTGTTTATGATAAAGTGTGATTTAAAAAAAGGACAGCAATAACTTTTATGACCAAAGCTGGTCTTATCGCTGTAAACTGAGATTGTCATTGAGTAAAAATAGAAGAGGTGCAATAAAAATCTTGCATTACATAATTATTTTTCATAACCTATCCAGATTAAGATCAAGCATCACCATAGTAATGTATGATTCTTTCATACCAATTAAATCAGTCAATCATTGCTCATCTTATTATGTCATGCCACTGCTTTAGAAATTAATTTCAACTTCTCTATGTTCTTTCTTCTGGCTTCAGTCCTATTTTGGTTAAATCGATCTGTCCATCTTGTTCTCTGCTGTCCCAGTCTTCGTTTCCCTGTTTTTTTATCGTTATAAATTCTTTTTAGCAATCTACTGTTTTTCATTCGTATTATATGTCCAAGCCATTTCAGTTTTTCTTCCTTAAAAATCAACTTTATGGATGGAGTTTTTGGCATCACCATCATCTAAGTAATCAGTTTTTGACTAAACTTATTAAGGTCTCATACCGTAGGCTCACTATTCTTATAGCTGGAATAGATATACACTGTGCCCAGAAAAAAGTGTCCCCTAAAGATATCGCAAAAGCTGCCTCAAACCTGCACCAGTTTTTTAAAAATTTTAATACATAAAGAGACATTTATACGTGTCATTAGTGCAAAATTTTATTATATTTATATTGCTGTAGGTTGTAAATTTTATATTGGTTTTTAGATTCTCTGGTGTCAGATGCCAAAGAATTGGTGCAGTTATTTCCACATGTAATTCTTCAATGACTACTTCTCAGCCACCGCAACCACAGTGCTCATCAATACCGCAGGCTCCGTGTACTGAATTTTACTATGGTCCTAACTGCGACACATTTTGTCGTTCAGAAAATACGTGCAGTGCCCATTATTCCTGTGATTCCAGTGGTCAGAAAGTCTGCATGTCAGGATGGAAGAATGTTGTGGCAAACTGTACTGAAAACGATGGCTATAATTCCACAGGTTGCTTGGGCCAGTGCCTCAGTGGAGGATTCTGTTTGGGTTCCATTTGTTGCTGCCAATCTGGTTCGTATGCTTAGAATTAAAAGTCATTGAAATATGTTTGAAATCATTGTACTAAAATATATATTGAGGCAGATATGTTCTTACTAAAATGACGCAATAGTACTTTGGATACTTTATCAGCAAGTTTAGTGTTTATATAATTTTTTTCATTTCAGGATTTACTGGAATGAATTGTGAAATTTCTATACAAAAAGGCACAACTTCAGTTGTGAGCTCAACCACTATACCTTCAGTAGTTACAGGTGTTTCAGCCAGTTTAACTGGTTCATTCAGTGCAAGTAGCTCATCAGATCTATCCGCATCTCCAACAATTGTCACTGGTATAACCAATTCTTTTGCATCGCCAACAGTTTTCACTGGAATAACAAATCCATCTGTATCTCCTACAGTTTTTACTGCTCTGACCAAATCTTCTGTATCTCCCACAGTTGTCACTGGTATAACAAATCCATCTGTATCTCCAACAATATTTACTGGACTACCAAATCCATCTGCATCTCCACCAGTCTTCACTGGTATAACCAATTCTTCTGCATCTCCACCAGTCTTTACTGGATTAACAAATCCATCTGCATCTCCACCAGTCTTTACTGGTATAACCAAATTCATCTGCATCTCCACCAGTCTTTACTGGAATAACCAATTCTTCTGCATCTCCACCAGTCTTTACTGGAATAACAAATCCTTCTGCATCTCCAACAATCTTTACTGGAATAACAAATCCATCTGCATCTCCACCAGTCTTTACTGGAATAACCAATTCTTCTGCATCTCCGCCAGTCTTTACTGGAATAACAAATCCATCTGCATCTCCAACAATCTTTACTGGACTACCAAATTCATCTGCATCTCCACCAGTCTTTACTGGTATAACCAATTCTTCTGCATCTCCACCAGTCTTTACTGGAATAACAATTCTTCCATCTGCATCTCACCAACATTCTTTACTGGACTACCAAATCCATCTGCATCTCCACCAGTCTTTACTGGAATAACCAATTCTTCTGCATCTCCACCAGTCTTTACTGGAATAACAAATCCATCTGCATCTCCAACAATCTTTACTGGACTACCAAATTCATCTGCATCTCCACCAGTCTTTACTGGTATAACCAATTCTTCTGCATCTCCGCCAGTCTTTACTGGAATAACAAATCCATCTGCATCTCCAACAATCTTTACTGGACTACCAAATCCATCTGCATCTCCACCAGTCTTCACTGGTATAACCAATTCTTCTGCATCTCCACCAGTCTTCACTGGTATAACCAATTCTTCTGCATCTCCACCAGTCTTCACTGGAATAACAAATCCATCTGCATCTCCACCAGTCTTTACTGGTATAACCAATTCTTCTGCATCTCCACCAGTCTTCACTGGTATAACCAATTCTTCTGCATCTCCACCAGTCTTTACTGGTATAACCAATTCTTCTGCATCTCCAACAATCTTTACTGGAATAACAAATCCATCTGCATCTCCACCAGTCTTCACTGGTATAACCAATTCTTCTGCATCTCCACCAGTCTTCACTGGTATAACTAATTCATCTGCAGTTATATCTTCAGCCAGTAGTCTCACTAGTACAACTAAATTCCCTATTTCCCCAATAACACCTTCTGCAGGCAATTCTTCATTGACTCCTGGTTCTGCCACATCAGCTGCTGCAGGCTCGACCTCTGTCACTGTTGTGTCAAATATTAGTTCAGTTACAGCCTCAACTAATAATTCATCTGTTTCAACATCTACAACGCTAAGTCAACAAGACCAGTTGATTGTGTATCTTCGAAACTACATTCGGAATAATTTCCCAGACCTGAATCCATTTGAGCAGGGACAGCTCTTGAATCAGCTTCTGTCGATACTGATTGCACCTGTTGCTGTTGGTATGTGTATCTTGAGTATATCTGCTGCGGTCTTATTTACTTATATTACATGCATGAAAATAGTTTGCTTTATAATGAAAAGAGTGCTGTTGTTAAAGTTACTGTTTAAGAGATAAATTTGACTTGAATTTGTTTACTTTGGTTTAGCTTGATCTGGATACTTAAACTTAAAACTTAGCATGATTTAAAGTGGCTTAGGAGGCGTTACTGCCTGTGTGAAAGCCACTAGGGGCACTAACAGGGCTTGAACCCGTTCCATCAGCCTGACGCTCCAGCACGTAACCCACTCTTCCATCTTCCGCCCCTGAATACTGAATATTTCTTTATACCTATATCTATTTTGTTGATTGTTTTACAGTTGTTGATGATTCACTCAGTCGAGCACCTTTATATATATCGCCTCCATGGCAAGGAAACGGAAGGCTATCGAACTACAGCATCCAATTGGAAATACTTGAAGCTTATATTGACAAGGGCGTTGATAAGTAAGTAGACTAGTGTTTGGCTATAGATTGGATCCTCTATGTATTCATTAGGATGCTTAGCATATGACTAGCTGCTTTCTATACATTTTAAAGTTCTTGGATTCCTTAAATTTGTTGTCATAATGTACTGATAATAGAAATAGATTTTGTCTTTAAAATATATTTATTGCAACAATATTACTTGTTATTGCAAAACATTTTGGAATCACTTCTTAGGTAACTTGATTCATTATTTAATCCATAACAACAGCAATAGTAATAATAATATTTTATTATGCACATTACGCACTTATATATCTAATCTAATCTTAAACTTCTATAGTGCCACTTCATAATGCACAGGAGCATCAACCGATGGCACACCAAATCCAAATCATTAAGAATCCTGGTCAAATC
The DNA here is from genome assembly GCA_018105865.1 of Metaphire vulgaris. NCBI lineage: Eukaryota > Metazoa > Annelida > Clitellata > Crassiclitellata > Megascolecidae > Metaphire > Metaphire vulgaris. Next base: position 25,775,744 of record CM030833.1, read on the forward strand.
CAGGGTATCCGGCCAGGCAATCCAGGGTATCAGTCCCTTCAAGAGATCAGTGTAGTACTAGGACTGGTCTTACGATTACAGTGGCTCTGTGCATGCTTGGCTCACTTTTTGTGATGATCATTTCCATACAAAGCTAGCCATTAACTAAACACAATGATTCTTGAATTTATTTTACTTATTAGCAACTGGCAGTTGAAATTGAAGTATTACTATCTCCTCACTGATTGGAGGACTAACAATGTTACAAAAGTCTCTCCAGATGAGTATCAGCAATTAATGTACCAAATCGATGACATGAAAATGGATGTATCTCATCTTGATCCGGCAAACCGGTTCCAAATTGTCGTTTATGGCAGCCATCTGGATATTTCTGTCCAGAGCAAGTTTTCCGTAGCACTAAGAAATGCTTATGGACTGTTGAATTCCGGTAATTCTAACTTTGTTGTCTTGGCTTTTATCAAATTCAATTCTCTAGATTTTCACTGTGTGTTGAGACTTCAGCTTAATGAAGCAAATCAGTAAGTTGGTCTTAGAAAGACAGGACCATGTCTAACTTAATAATACTTAATTACCTGCCATGTGATCTGATGTAATTCTTAACATATTTTTGGTGTCAAAAATTTGATGTCTATGCTTTTGATTCCCTGCTTACAGTTTTTAAAAATGCTGGGCAGAATAACTTTGATCACTGTTTCCATAAGGACCCTAAGAATCAGAAGATTCCATGGTCATGGGTGCTGCAGGCTTGACAATCTCCAATGTGACCTCGATCTTTAGTAACAACTGCTATGTGATCACATACAGAACTTTAAATTATTTTTAGTAAGCCTTAGTAGCTGTCAGGATATCGTGATCTTTAGTGGCAATCTGTAGATTATGTGAGCATCAAACTTCAGTTTTTCTTAGACAGAGTCATTAGTTATATATTTCATATGCATTTGATAGATTTGCATTGGTTTGTATATTTGTATAAAAAGAGGCCATTGTTAAGTACAAACTTTGTTAATTTTGACATACGCAGCTTGGACTCGGAAATCGTCTGCCCGTGTTCTCATTGGAGATGCCGAAGAACTTATTGCGCTCACTGGGTAAAATTCATCTGATACTACATCTTATGGTACTTTTGTGGACGTCAGTGTCCATATGGCCTACTGTGCTTTGAGGGGGGACAGAGTTTTTGGCTCATATTGTTTTGTATTTCACATTTGAGTGGTTTTTTAGAGCTTACTTAGCCTCCTAAACCACTTAAAACCATTTGATTTTATTATTATTATTATTATTATTCTTATTAATTATTGCATTCTTGCACCATTGATTTACTTGTAGGATTCTGCAAATTGCATTCTGAGCGAGTGGGATCAGAGAAAATATACCGTACGCCTGTAATTTTGATGCTTTTGAAATTGGTGACATTTTAAAGTAGATATGTGAATTTTACGATTTATGAGACCATAAAGGAGTCCTTGTTTAAAGACCTGTAGTTTTGAAAATATTTCAGAAAATATTTGGTTAATCATTTTTGCTATTGGTAATGAATATAGGATTGTATTTCTTATTTTCATTGTGAAAACACTTGGTTTGTTGCTGTTCAATTTGTTTTGGATAGGTAAGTCACTAAACCTAGTTCCTGTGTCATCATTGATACAGTGATATCAGTGAGTTGATATAATGATATTAAGCTGGGATGTCTGATAATTATTTTATTTGGGTTTTTATGTTTTATTTCTCTTGCAATGCTGATTTGTCATTTTCAGAGATATTAAATGCTGAATTATTTTATTTATTTCTCTTGATGCTCTTTGAATGCTGTTGGAAACCGTTTTTAAAGCAGATTTGTCTTCTATTTCAGAGAGGGCTTGACTCTCATCAACTTCTGGTTGGTCAGTAGCGTGTCTGACACCGAGCTGCCCGACTCAGTAATAAACCCGCACAGTTCTTCAGTTAATGCAGAATTGTCAAATCTGGGAATCATGACCAGGGTCTGTCAGTCCGCTAAATGGTTCAGGGCCAATGACAGTTATGGAATCTTTGTGAAGGATGTTGTCTACTATAGAGACTTGGTGAAGGTCACTGACTTGCTTGCACGCTACCTGAAAAACAATTCAAGAATTCCTAGTGACTTTACTGTGAAGGTTGTGAAACAGGAGAGATTCTACCTTTCTAATGGGCAAGTGTCAAATGTTCAATGATATATGATGCTGATACACATAATTATTATTATTAAACTAAAAGTAAGTACATTAGTATGGAATGGGAAGTTAGTAAGTACTGGTACAGTAGGGAATGGGAGGATCTAAGTGCAGTAAGACAACAAAATTTCTATAGTGCAACTCAAAGTCCTGGCACAGCACAATATTCATAAATATGGGAATAAGGTTACATCTTTCTATTTTATAAAGCAATGGTTTTGCTTCACCACACGTTGCAATGAAATAATTTATCCACTTCCATGAAATTGTTTGTATTATATTACCCTTGAATGGTATGGCTGTAAGAAAATCTTGTCTTAGCTTTTGTTGTAAATTATTATTGTTTTCTTATATCATTGATGTTGTGTAATCAGTATCACCAAATTGCTGCATTGTCCATAGAACACTAACCCAAACCAAGTATGAAACCATACTACAGTAGATATATCAGGGGTGGCCAAACCCATAGAAGGTGTGAACCATAAATGACAATTTCCAAGAGCTTGGGAGCCGCTTTGCCGCAATTACCGTAGACATGAAAACAAGGTAGTGTGATCCAATTCTTTTGCAAAATTTCATTAAATCTCTGCTGATTCTTATGGGAGCTATGATAAAATTGACAAACAGACAGAATTATTGCTGTTTTGTGGCAAATGTATGCATCTGTTGATCTGTTAATCTGATCCACAAACATTTTAAAAACTTTTCGTGAGCCGCAGATTGCAGATTCTGCTAGAAGAGCTGCATGTGGTTTGTAAACCACAGTTGGCCAACCAAGATATATATTAATAATAGAATCGAAATATGATTTAAAGGACCTAATGCATCTGATTATTTTTAATAGCTCCCACACTGTTGATTGTTATCTTATATGCTTACATGTAGTTTTTTAAAATTATTTCTACAGTACGCTAGTTCGACTTGTTTATTACGTCTACAATGCAACATCTATTGCTGTCATTCCGAAGACTTTGGGTTTTGTTCCGCCTTCATCTGAGCAACTGATGGCACTCCTGTCACCCAGTGACAACATACCCTTTGAACTTGTGAAAACAAGCGAGAGTATGAATGCTTTGAGGTTGGATTGGGCCTTCTTTATCTCTGTTTTTGACCATCCTGTCAATTCAACATTTTCCATGATTCAGGGTGTTGTGAAAGAACGCATCAGAAAAAGTATGTGTAGAAGTATAACCTTATTTAGTGCAGATCACTGATTTTATTGTTGTGTAATAGTAAATCATTTTATTATTATTATTATTATTATTATTATTATTATTATTATTATTATTATTATTATTAAACTGACAATTTCTTGTGCGCCATATTACCAAAATGTCAGGAGCAAGGACACATTACAGACTACATAGTCCAATAAAAATAAATAAAATAACAGTCATCAAAAAAATAAAGTAAAAAATAGCTTTCTGAAAATAGAACTATATGTGAGGAGATTGACCCAGGGCTTCAGATTTGCAGATTCTCTCGATGAAGATTGCATCTCTACCTCTTGAAGATGCCAATTTACCGTACTCATTGTATGTAGTAAGAATGGAGCTGTGGCAAATGAATCTGACTTCCTTTGCATGTTGAATTGAAATTATTGTAAAGAAGGCAATAAAAAATCTTTGTTACATTACTTATCCATCTCTGCAGGTAATAATACTGTTGTATTTTGAATTTGATTTTTGTTTCAGTTCCAAATTATGCAGCTGCAGATGTCAGAGTTGTTGGCTCAGAAGAATATATTTATTTTACCAAAACTAAAAGGTACTGATGGTTCTCAGTTATATATAGCTGCTCATTCAGGCTGATTAGTCTATGTTTGGTTGAATTAGGTACTCTTATCCAATTATGTTGACGCTCTCTTTGCAGTTTTATTTTTAAAATCGTCTTATAGTTATGGCTGTTCTATTGCACTAGAACTGAGCATTTTTTGTCTTCTTTGCTTCTAGATTTTCTTTCAATCGAATTTTATGGTTTCTCTTTAATAACGGCTCTCTCGTGGATGGTCGCCGCTACCAGTCGTTGTTCCCGCCTATGGCCGAGTGGATGTCGCTGTTGCAGGGCGTTAAATTGCCAAACGGTGAAAAGTACCAATTTGTGATTGGCGATATGTCTGGCGACTCTGTTGTGTCCAGATCTGAATGTTTCTACCAGCCAATAGTGGGTAGAATTTTCAATTTTGAGGGCATCGAAGATGCAATGTCTTCGTTGTTGCAAGGAGAGACGATGAAATTAATCACGAATCAAAGCATCGCAACTGTTGTCTTTGCAGAAGAGTATGTTAATGCATCAGGGTGAGTGAATACATAACAGCAATATGAAATTTCTAGAAGCCTTCATAAAGGACATTCAAACAGTTTGTTTCAAATTCAAACACAAACACAAAAAATAAACACAAACAAAAAACACAAAATAAGATATTCTCTATACATCATTAAAATATAAACAGCAAAACTTTGCTGAAAATGTTAAGTCATGCATGTATAAGTGACAATTGACAGATAGTTAGATGGCATTCACAAAAATTACTTGTCAGACAAACATCAAGTATAAATACCAGTAACTCTGTGTCATGTATAACAAAACAGTTTTGGATGTTAATGAAAGTAATTCTAAATCTGAAATAAGATCCATTGCTGCTCAAGCCTTTCATGTCCATATATTTCAGTCGGTTGGTCAAAAGTTTACCATCAGTGAGCATGGATTAATTTTACTGACCAACACTCTGATAGCCAGAAATTCACAATGGGGGGGGGGGGGGTACCATCATTTCTACAGACCAACATGTTTAGATGCGACTAACTTGGTCAGACCTGACTAGAGGGCTTGGGGAAGTGTTGTAGCTCCTGCTAAAACATTTGTGGTGATATTGCATTCAATTCTTGATATTTTTGGCATATTTTCACACCATATGTCGGCTGTTACCTTATCCTCAGCTGATACAAATTTCTCATAGGTTTTACATGAATCTGATAGCTGGCCTCGGTTCTATTAGGGGGTCCAGGCCGCCTCTGTCTCCTTGTGGCTACACTGATGCTGACCAATAATTAATCGTTTGTTTCTTAATGGTTTGTTCAAACATGTTAAAATATATTATTGCTAAGAAGTTGAAGGTCATGGAATATTGTATTTCTGTAGGACATCAGTCACGGTGTTATTTTACATTATTAAAACTCCTAACCAGGATTTGTACTTTTCCGTCTTGGATGCATCCACATTACCAGACGACTTCGTTCCAACCTCTGGTCTTGCTTCAAAAATCGCTTCAAATGATCTGCACAGTCGCAGCTACATTCTACTGGATACATCAGAATTTGAGAAAATGACACGTTATGCTTCGTTATGTCATCTGTTTTTGAAGCAACTCCCTTTGTCTGCTGATCAAAATAAGTTTTCTCAAAAACTTACAAATTATTTCAAGAGTCTTTCAGATACTGGTAGGTCATTCCAGTTAAGAATTTGGTTTGAATTTTTAAACTGGAAAGTGATTTCTTGTTTTTAAAGTTTAAATCATTGCCATTGATCTATAGTGCAAGCTAAGGTATTAGAAGAGAATTTTGGGGCTACATGTTCCAGTAAATGTAACTATACATATTTCTTATTGATTAAAGTTAATTTTTAAAACTGGATTGTCAGAGCACATTTAGGTCATTAAAATATATCATCCTGCATTCTGAGAACAAGAGCAGAATATATATGTTGAGGGTCTTCCAAATTGGAAGTCAAAGTGAATAAATAAGACTTTCTATTTCATATTTTGCTTGGGGCCAGTTGAGTTGGTAAGTAAGGCAAATAAACATAAGGTAACCAGCTGATTGAAGATTAAATTTATTGATCATTATTCACAATTGAAATTCTGAAAAATGCTTGCACCTCGATATTGGACATCTGACAGCCCAAATTTCTTGTTTTTCTATAATTTTCATAAATTTATTATAAATGTTGTATTTATAGCAATTGTCAGGATTCTAACAATTGAAGAATTTGTTGAAAGAGATGGGTAAATCCTTTACAATTGATCAACTTAATTGTGTTTAATTTAAGCAATTTCCTCCACAACTTGTAATATGATTTGTTTTGAATCACACATTTTCATTTGCTTAAAAAGAGAGCAATTGTGTTCTTATTTATGGATCCCTGAAAATAGTAATTGAATAAATTTCACTTTTCCTGTTGTTTTCATTTTAGCTATTCTTTATGGAGTATTGGATATTCTCTTATGCTCGGTGGGGAAACAGTTTGGCCTGAAAATTTAAATTCGGCTGAAGTCGCGCTAAATGTTGACGTTATCGCCGTTACTGGAGAACCGTATACCTCGGTATTGCCTGCGACTGATGTCGTTCACAGAGTCGACAATCTGTTTAGTTTCTATGTTACTGGTGGTTTTAGCACTGGTGATCTAAGCCTGTTGGAAAATTTGCTTGCATGGGAATTCAAGCAAGAGTTTCCTGGTACGATTTTCATTTTATATGCGCAGACAGAACGTGCGCATATATTCTATCGTAGCTGTAGCTTCAACAACAGCAAACATATGTGAAATTATTGATAAATGATTGACAGGTGCTATGTGATACAACAGTCTATTGAATTATTGACTCTTGTAGTAGAAGCTACAGAAATAGAGACTGCATCTGCAATGATTTTGGCCGAGCATCTTAAGATGTGTCATTTTACAGTGACTTTTCATTGTTTCATGTTCTCGTATTGTATCAGCCATCTTCAGATTGCGTAATTATATTGGCTTCTTGTTCTAGCAGATATGAAGAACGTTTTCTTGTTCAAACCATTACTTCGCAATAGCGCAGATAATCACTTGTTTAAAGTAATTAGCCTAATAGTTTTTTATTATTACTTTAGCAATTTAATTTTTATCCAAATATATGTTGATTGATTTGTGTTTTATTCGTATTTAATTTCTTATCATATTTGGTAAACTTTTGTAGAATTTTTGGGCTCTGTAATTGAAGCCAATATTGTGTCATTGATGGAATATGTGGATGGAAATGGGTGAGCTAACAGATTGTATATTTATGATAATTTTATACTAGAGATATATAATATGTGGTCAAATGTGGTTCGATCATTAAAAGTTAGTACTTGCTTGAGCCATCGAATTTCTTCAACAAAACCTATGAACACCAGAAATAGGAATCCCAGAGAAAATAAGATGATATCAGGGTTTACCGTTAATCTAGGCCGTTTCCGGAGGGAAAAATTGCCCCTCCGGAAATTTCAAATTCTCTCCCGGAAATTTTGGCATACTGCATCAACTAACAACAACCCCTAGCTGATTTCCTCCGGCTTTGTCAGTTCCCCCCCGAGTCCAGAGTCTAGATTAAACACTGGAGAGGAGACTTGATGCCGAAGCATAAGCATGAGCTAATGCTACTGAGAGAGCATTGAGGTAGATGCCTAAGTCTTCCTATAACTAGAATGTGATTGCAATTGAAGCCACCCTCTGATTAAAGATTGAGCGGGGATTTGGTTATCAATATGTAAAGTTTGACGAGAAAGCCTAGCATTCAGCTATGTCTAGGTTTTTCGTTTGATCATTTGTCACACAGGACTTCTGTTTGGAAAATATTCTACCAGCTGAATGTTGACCAGTGGACGCTATCGGCACTCCGACATAATGCAATAAGCAATTATAACTTGTCGATGATTGTTGCACGCTTTTCTGCATCTCGTTTGTGGACTGGGAACTCGGATCTACTTGCAGAAGTGTCTTCGCTGTCTTCGGTGGCGATGCGTCTTGCGGTGTTTCCTCAGAGTGATTTAGTAATGTTTGGGAAATTGTTACAGACAGCAGTGGGTCAGACTCTTCAAAGCTTTGGTAGGATGCACTGGTTGTTGGATTGTTTAAATATGTAAAATAAGACTTCACAAGAACATGAGGATAATTTTTAAAGCTATGTCCTTATATTTATTCAGACCAGTTTGGCTCAAACATTTGTATTTGAGCCACTAATGATTTGCATTTGATTCAAATATTGAAGACTGACAAAGCACTAAGAAGCTGCATTTTTCTGAGAGAATAAAAGTTTTCACTGAATTTTTATTTAAAATTTACTTTTTAACATTTTGGATCATAGTTTGGACAAAATATTGGAAATATTGGGCATTTTAAGAACTTTTTTTAATTTTTAAACTTCTCAGCATCTTATCAGATGCCTTCACTGATAGTATTTGATTGATTTTTACCAAATTATGCTAATTTGTTGTATGTATTTCCATTTCAGCAAATGTTAGTGAGCAGTTAGTGCTTTCTGTGAAGAGACAAAGAGAATGCATTACATTGGATGGGTAAATGTACTGTATAAATTATATTGCTCAATTGTGATTGGGCCATTTAGGTATAAATCAAAGATGTCTTGATAGCTGTAAATATTTTTGGAATAGAAGTAGAATTTTTAGAGAAAAGTCAATGGAGATATCTGACAGTGTGGATTATTTGTGAAACTTTACTATTCAGTGACTGTCTTTATTTTGTAGCTACTAGTGCAGTGTTATTTCCAGCTGTATGCTGCCTTTGCATAATGCAGAACTTTATGTTGATAATCCACATTTTTTGTATCAATATTACATATATATATATATATATATATATATGTATGATTATGTATGTATATATATATACCGGTATATATATACCGGTATATATGAATGTTTTTGTTTAATTTTTCAGATTTATGGCGTGGTGTGTTGATTTCACAGCTTCTTTTGCTGGTGAATCACTTTATCCTGGACTTCTTCCAATGGAGCATGTGAATGCTTCAGCTTTCAGCAACGTACTGCTTCATTCTTCTTCATCAATGGCCAAAAATGAACTCATCGATATCAGTCCTTCATTCGTTTATGATTACAAGAAGAGCTTTCACATTTTGCTAAATCAGCAGTTAAATTCTTCTAGCCTAGTTTTGTTGGAAGCCTTCTTGACACAACTCTATGGATACAGTATGAAAATTAATCTTATATGACATAATTCACTTTTTTGGAATTGCTAGTCATACCATTATATGTGCAATTGTGCATTCTCTTTTTAGGTTTGATTTTTGTTCCGTTTTATGTTGCAATAAGCCTTCAGTTAGGAAAGTATTTCACTGGGATTAATTATGTCATGCAAACTGAATGAAAGAAACCTGACACAATCTAGATTCACGGGCATCATTTGGGGAGGCAGGGGAACTGTGCCTCCTCCCCCCCCAAGAAAATGAAGAAATAATGTATAATGTATTAAATAAATAAATAAATGTGAAATGTGCAAAAATCGCCAACAATTTGCCAAAAAATATAAAAAATTTACAAATTTGCCAAAATTAGCCAAAATATTTGGCCAAAATTGGCCAAAAAATTATCTTGCCCCCATGGAAAAGTATGAAATGACACTACTGTCTAGATAAAGTTCAAATTGTGCAAAAATCCTGTAAAAATAGTATTTCTTTGACAGCATTAACATATATTTAGTACCATCTCATCAAAACACTACCTCAATTTAATCGTTGCATCTTAGGTGGTACATTTTGTCAAGTTATCTATTGGTCATTGATAAGTGTATGCTACAGCAAATCACCGATCTTAGAATTTTAAATCTGAAATTCAGTTTGCAACACAGCTTGGCTAAATTCCTCTAAGATGAGATTATGTACAATCTTTCTGACCATTTAGCCATTTATCAATTAATTTATTGAATTTTGCCTTTGACTCTTTCAGTTGCACCAAACTCTGAAGTAGAAGTAAAAGTTGCAGGAATTGAAAAAGTGATTATGATTTCTGGCCCATCATTGCTGGACTCACCGTCTGTCTGGCAAGTATTGTACTACATCAAATTGGATGGGTTTCCTCTGAATGGTGCAGTGGAGACTGCATTGAGTTCTACGGTTGTCGATGCCTTCATCCAACGCAGCAATCAGACAGTTTGGAAGAAGCTCTTTATATTCGACACCGGTTTGAGAGCGGTTCGGGATGCGGAGAGCCTGAAGTTATTGTTCTTGGGAAGAATTTCGTCTACGAATTTTCCATTGTTGAACAAAGATCTCGGCTTAAGACTGCAGCAAATATTAGGTTGGCTCCATTGTTGTTGAGTTTTTACATTATTATGATTTTCAGAAATGAGACAACCATGTACGTGATGAATTCTTAGTCAGGATATTTCACCATAGTCTATACCCTACAGTATATACAGTAGATGTGCCTTTTTACAGTATTTTTAATATACTATTTATTTTGCTTGCCTTGGTGACATGTTCCAATTTAAAGAGATTTTAATGAGTGTCCACAGAAATTTTTCAGTGGGGTGCAAAACAGTGCCATGTGATGAAAGAAACAAATAGTACTGTACAAGGTTGTCAAGTTCTATTGGACTAATTATAAGTAATTTAATGTCACAAGATAAATTCACCAAATTCTTAGGTAAATTCATATTTGAGCTTAGTACTATAGTGCATTGTTATTATGACTAATTTTTACGTTTTTAGTAATTTTACTTTGTTCACAATTTCACAATTTATCCAGGTGGGTGTATTTGCACCCCACCCCCACCGACGCCCTTGTATGTGTAAGTGGAAAAATTGTTGATCGTTAGTTTTCTTCTCTTTCTAACAACAGGAACTGGGGATGTTTCCGCTATGGCTTTACAACGATTGACGATGATTTCACAGATTGGGTAATTTTAGTTGCTGCTTTAGTTAGCTTCAACATTTTCTCCAGAATATTGCAATTTTTATCGAGAACCATGTGAAATATTCAATCTAACTGGCTCGGTATTCATTTTACTATTTACTGGTGTGCAGCAAAGCATGTATTTCAGAGTTTGTGGCATGGCTGTTGAATACTGTTGAAAAAAAGACGAATCAATCTGCCACCTTAGCAGGGTTCTCAAAACACCTCCTCAACAGACTCCAGACATTACTTCATGCGGCTGCATGCCTGATCCATTGATCAAGGAAGCATGATCACATCACGCCACTGGTGATCGACCTACACTGGCTCCCGGTCCCCAAGCGAATAACATATAAGCTGGCAACCCTCATCTATCGGTGTGTGTATGACATTGGCCCCTCCTATCTTAGAGGTCCGAACTCCAGAGATCTGCAGACATAGACAGTAGAAGGCGTCTGAGATCTGGCTCCACTGAAGCACTCCTTGTGCCATGCACAGGCCTCGCCACTGCCGGCGATCATGCCATCTCGGTTACTGCCGCGAAAACCTGGAATCATCTCCCCATAAGTGTTCAAACATCACCTTCTCTGGAAATATTTAAGAATCATGAAGATTGACTGTTTGAGATCAACCGTTCTGTTAAATCCTGACCTACCAACCATGAACTTTGTGATGTGTTCGAGCAGTCTTTCTAGGACAATTTACCACATAAATCTTAAATCTTAACTTTCAATAATAATAATAATAATAATAATAATAATAATAATAATAATAATAATAATAATAATTCTATCCTTAGTTGCAGCAAACGGAGGAGAGTTTGACATAAGGGTCATGCTTCCACGGGTACCCATACCCAATTTTACTGTCTGGGTAATAGGACTCCAATGGGTACTTGCCTGGGTATCCATTGACATCCCTAAACTGTAGAAGATAATGCCAGATGGCAATGATGCTGCACTGCACTTATTTTAATATGAAACGTGTACTATTGCGTTTACAGCGTCATTTATACTGAAGTTCACTTTTCCATAATGCAGAATGGAAAAGTCTTGGATGCTAATCTTATCCAAGCAGGTTCACTGGATAAAATTTCCACTCTGAATGGCATTGCACTTATTTCTGACCCTGATACCAGCATTCCAGGTGGCTTGTATGAGGAATCAAGCCTGTTTTCCATTGGGTTTCAGCAGCCAGTTATTGGACCTGCATCCTATGGGCTGTTGGAAACGGTACTCACCAGAGCTCATGAAGGTATGTACGCTTGCCAAATTTTCTCTGCCTATTTCTGGGAATTGTGTCTTGTTTGTAGTTTTGGTTTTAACTCTACTCGGCTTTTTGTCAAATTTTCCCCAGATACATATAAACCGTGGGAGCTGACATTTTTTGTTTGTTAGCATAAGAAAAAAATGTGGTGTCCTATTTCTAGGAGTGAGGAAAATAGCATCATAAATATACAGTCTCTCTCCTACATATACAGTGTAAGTAGTAAAGCTAGAGTCGTGGGGGTGGGAAGAACTTATTTTTCTTGAAGAAATTAGTCAAGCTTCTCAATTGTTAAGACTAATTAGTATTACCGGTAGTCTATTGAACAGGAATTAACTGTGTCTCTCAGTCTCTGATGGTCTACTTATCTCCACGTTGAGTGCTTTTGTCCCAGGCAGAAAACTTTTCTTTACTCTGTTGGCAAATAAGCCTAATTTATTTTGCTACTCTTGTTTCATAGAAGATTCAATTATAATAATTATGTAGCCTTAAAAGACTTGTAATGGTATTACAATGTGATGAAGAATTAACTGGTGCTGATTAGGGGTAGTTACATTTGACAAATGCTGCTAAATGTAACATGGATCATTTTATGGCAGGGTCATCTTGTTTGCAAGCTTCTGTAAAAACTGTGACTCAGTGTGAAGCAATTGAAACATCAGGGTTAGTAGCAGTTTCAATGCTTCCTCTAAACAACAGAATTCATTAAGTGAAGACGTATTTACTAAGAAAGTATATTACCTTAACGACTGCCTACCTGGGTCTACAACTTGACCATCACAGACTACGGATTACGGACTGTGGATGTCAGATGTCACCAAGATTGAGCGCTCGTGAATAAGCTGGTACACTGCACCAAGCTTTTGGGCAGTGCTATAGAAATTTTGTCTTTCTTACTTACTTACTTACTTAATTCTTTATGCAGTCATATATAATGTGTCTATATTTGTCATGCTTGAGCTTTTTAGTATTCACTTTCAATTATAGAGACAAGTAATGCAAGTAAGTACATTCTTGTGAATTTATATAGCACTTTCAAGGTAGTACTGCAATAGCTGTTTATTCTGGCATCCACACACATCTTCCTGCCAATTGCTTTTGAGATGCTAGACCCCATCAGCCAAGACACCCTCTGTTTTCTAAGCAAGCTGGGTCAACAATTAACCTCCTAACAATCCGCAGACAAAAGAGAAGGCAGTTTCCTTTTCCAGTGTTTGTTGGTTAATGGTTACACTGCAACGCCACAACACAATCACCTTCTGAGGATCTTTCCCACACCTCAAACTGTGTAAGAGTTAACCATGCAATTTTTTTATGTCTCCAGACAATTTTTTATCATAAATCCCTCGGGAACGAAGTACCGAGGGCTTAAAAAGCATTAAAATTATATTTGTAGATTATCTATATATTTGATCCTCTATTCACTCTCTTGTGCTGGAGTGAAGCTGGACTCAAGAATATTTAGTCAGAAGCTGGATAGTGACAATCTTTGGGCAAGCTTGAGTGCTTCTGGCTTTTCATCACAGCTGTATACTAGAGACATCAAACCATTCATTCGTGTCAACCAATTACTTACAATTCCTTTTACTTCATACGTGTCACCCTTGGATTTTTCTACTGTCGAAAACAATCTTCATATGTCGGCAGCGTCAATGTCACCAGGTTTTTAACTTTCAATTATCTCTTGTGATGAATTCTAGGCCATAAACCATCCAATGATAATTATGATGATATTTGAAGTTTTTTGATAATTTTACAGTAGTCAGTATTTTTAGTAAATTTTGTAAATGTTCAATCATAAATTCTTTATCAAATTTGCATTTGCAATGTCAAATCGTAATCATTTTGTGAATAACTAGATATTTTCTCCGTAGTTATTGCTGGAGATATGTAAAATGATGTTGCAAAAGCCTTTTGTGCGATCACTATACATTTGTCAATGTTGGCATCTAGATTAAATGTATTTTGCACATATTTATGACAGATATTCCATCTTGCAGTAAGCTTCATCGTATGGGTTTTTAGCATAGCTGATGTATTACTTTTATAATTTTTAATATTAAATTTGTAATTATCTATGTGAAGTTCTGCATAAGTTTTGTTTTAATTTTTAGACCTTGCTGAAATTGAATTCAAAGTCTTGGATCAAAGAGATTACCTAGACAATGATGGGTACAAACATTTTGCATCATGTTATTTCATACAAAATTTGATAGTTAATGGTAATAGGGTTTTTTGGCATTCCAATAACTTTTTATTTGTATTTGATACGTAAAGTATGTATTATGTATTATTATGTATTATGCATTAATATTTTGACCTTGTGTTTTGCCCATATTGATTTAATAAAGAGATTTTTGATTGATTGATTGATTGATTGATTTATTTATGTATTTTAGAAATTTCTATTATACGCTGTTGTGCTCATCAACACTGAAAGACAGAGTATTAAATGGATTCGACTTGTTTCCCATTCTTAATCGCACCATTTCAGCCATTGGGCATATTACCAGTCCATCAGGATCACAATATGTAATATCCACCAGTGATCCTAAAGTATTAAAACCTGCCAAATCTGCCATGGTTGTCTACTTCGAAAACTATATTCAAAGAACGGACGAACCAAAACTTCTTTTAACAATTATAAATGCTATGCCTTCCTTGGGAGGTACGTCAGTATTTGTGCATGAATATTTTAAATGCAAACTCATGCAAAAAAAATTGCATTTGCTTTGAATGAACCGTGCTCTGTTGAGTTGCTCTGTGAATGCCTTTTCATTGGTAAACCAAATGAAGACACTATATGTGTTTTACATGACAGTTTTCACTATTTTCCCACTTTTTAGTAGGTATAGGTGCTACACGTTAAGAGTGTCACAAATAATATATATGACATTGCCCCCCCCCCATTTATTTGTCCCCCTTGTCCACTTCTCCCTTTGGAAAATGCAAATACCAATATTTCACATTGAAATTTGAAAACCTTGCTAAAGTATTAACCATGACCATTGTGTTAAAATGACTTTTGTTCCCTCCTGGAAAAATTTCTGTGGGTCTGGGGGTGCCCATGAACAGGAATGTGTGTGTGCATGTGTGTGTGTGTATATACATATTTATTTAATGCATTATTTTGTTTGCTTCAGACAAGTTTCGTAACATCACTGCAGAGATTAGCAAGATTGATCGAGTTCTTGATTTTAAATCGTAAGTCTTGTAAAGTGACATTAATCAGTATTCACATTATTCTCTTTGCAATAAGATATTAGCTAGATTCACATTTAGCTTAAAAGCAATTGTTATTTTTGAATGTTTTTAATTTGAAACCGACATCTCTGTTACTCTTGATAAACACAAATCATCTGGAATCCAGTTAGAACAGTGTTTTTCAAAAGTTCTTAAAATTCTCTTGCAGCGTACTACGTCTTCGATACTTCATCTTCTTTACTACTCCTATGCTGCCGAACGAATGTATTGATCTGTCACTGGAGCCACCGGTTGATCAGTCCATCCTTACCTTTATTCTCCCCACAGTGAGTCCAATTGTATCCTCGATAGCTCCAGTCAGGCAGCTGCGAATGAGTTTCCTCTTGAAGGTCTCGGGGTTTGTGGCATTCAGTGATGTCTCCATCCTCATGCAGAAGTTGCAAGTACTCTGGAGTCATAGAATTCAAGGTACATACTGTTCTTTGCAGTTAACACCTATGCATATGAACTTTACATTGTCAATTTAGTTCAGTTTATAAAAAAAATTGAATAGTTTCCTCTAATTATCAGAGAATTTGCTTAATATTTATCAGTATTTGTTTAATGCAAATTTGTTTATTGGCTGCCAACCTCCCAGATAACGTATATTTTTGGGCTTGGCTCAAAAAGCACTGCTGTTTCGAGGCAGTTGCACTGCTGATCATTGTCGGTTTCTCTCTTCATTTTATGTGCTAATAATATTTCCTGTTCTCCATCAATGAATAGATGTTTGTGCAAATCATAATTATTAATATTTGCTTTTCATTAATTTAGTTAATTCTGCGCATTTTGAATCTATTTATGATGATGATGGCATTGTATAAAAGAAAATGTTTAAATAAATTAATGAAATTTTACAGGATCTCAAGTACAGAAGGCTGTGATGGAGGAGTATATTGGTGAAAACGGGTAAGAACTTTAGCTAGTTTGTTAATGCAAAACTTCTATAACTCTTATTCAAAATGGGAAAGTATGTCCTCAAGAATGTATGTAGAATTTTTGCATAAATATTGATCATTGATTGATTATTGAATGGCAAGTATTGTTGTTATTATAGTGAAACTGTTACTGGATTGGCATACTTCGTTCTCCAGCAAAATGTTATTGTTGATCCAACATCCGTGCCTACTCCATCACCAGACGTTTTGGACACCTACGTGTTTAGTGCAGTGCCAAGGTACAAGTCCTACACAGGAGCTGTATTCCTGTACCTGGATGCTTTCTGCTATGCAGATGAAGGTGATGTTAGTGTTGCTAAGGACAACTGGAACACAAAATCAGGTAGATACCTATTTTTGTATTTTTGTATTGTATATATTATTTTTTATTATATATATATATAATACAATATATATATATATATATATATATATATATATAGAGAGAGAGAGAGAGAGAGAGAGAGAGAGAGAGAGAGAGAGAGAAAGAGAGAGAGAGACAGACAGACAGACAGACAGAGACAGACAGAGATAGAGACAGAGGAAATTGAAAAGAAAGTCTGGTTCTATATGCATCTTTAGAAAGTGAGGCTACTAACTTATAATAATTATTATATAAGTCTGAGATATTGCTGTTCAAAAAAATTTGTGACGTCTTCAACGTTTAAACAATATCTTGATAGACATTGCTTTTTGCAAATGTAAAAGTATCTGATACTTAAGCAGTCTTTGCAATGTTGTTTTCAATGTTGTCTTGTGATAACTCTTTGTGTTTTTCAGAGTCAACCAGTTCCATCAAACTTTTACAACTTCAGCCTGCATTTGGACTATACGGGTTTGTGAAACGGATGGTTTCTCGTTTCTACCTCTACCATCTCCAGTAGCTCTGAGTCATTCAGCACCTGTCTGACTTGCCATTTGGTTCATTCCTTTATCGGTTTCAGGCTCAACTATGACTTGGTTGTTCTGCACTAGTTATGAACTTTAACTCTGCAATGCGTTCACGCAGTCCACCTGTGGCCAAGTCATGACAATAATCTGAACGTTACTTACTTACTTACTTACTTGCTATTCATGTTTGTACCTGCATCACTCATTTGAATTAGTAGGTCCTCTCTTACTAGGCTCATCACAGAAGTGACTCTAAAAATCACGATGAAAGTGGCCATGTTCTGAACATCCAGCTATCTTACTCTGGTCCTTTTTTTCAGCCTGTATTTCTTAAAGTACCCTAGTGGCCTGATGTGGCGAACTAACTCACAGTTACTCTACTTCCCAGATTTCTCCAAATGTAAGAAATGAGATCTTGCATCGTTTGATATTACCCTCTGGCATACCTTTGACTTGGGGCGTATTTGCTGCCATATCCATGATTATTTTTCTGAATTGCCTGAGAATTGCCTTTTATACTGCATAACATTAATTACCAATAATTTGATTTTAGCCAAGTCAAATAAATTTTAATCTCGTGCTGTTTCACCTTTAAATAACGAATCTTTAATGTGCCATCATGTTAGATTGCAATTAGTCTTTGATGTTGAGACTACGAAGCAAAAAGCAAAATTCTAAGTTAAATCTTGATTGTTACTTAATAGAGAGAAATTTGCATGTACATGTATGTGCTGTACTTTTTCTGGTCCATCCAAACACTTGGATGGTATTGTGGCAGTCAGAATGCTTGTTTTCAACAGGATGACTTTTACTCGAATCTGTTACACTGCCTCTGTAAATGGAAAACAACTGGTGCCTGGTCGTGATCAAGCACCAATCTCTAATGAAGCTCTTGCAAACGAAACAATTGTGAGGAAGGATGCTCTTTATTCCATTGTCTTTTATGGAGCTCCTGCAAGGGAAATCATTGTCAAACTTATTCAGAACCTTGACGCTTTGTGGGAGAAAACTTTAGGTTTGAAGCTATTTATGACCAAGCGTAACGTATATGTTTTCTCATAGATGCCTATAGATTTTGCTAAAGGAAAAACTAAATATATTGTCTTAACTGCAAACTGGCAATCAGTCAATATATAATTGAAATAATATAATTTTTGTGTTGGTTTAGTATTTCCTGAAAAGTTAGATTATTAAAACACTATTCAAGTATATCAATCAATCATAGAAATTCTTTAGCGCCATTATATTAATGCATCTGCATGAGTCTGTGGTCACTTCAGAGTAAGAATCATAGTCAAAAAAATCATCATGTCCGTGACATAATTTCTGGTTCCAGCATGCAACAAAGGGTGAAACTTAGTTTGGATCTATGGAGCGCATGAAAACTCCTCCATGTTGGCCAAATGTCCATCGTATCCAGAAGTGTTCTTCCTTTGAAAAAATTGACAGTGTAAAAGCATGAAAATATCCATACTCCGTTCTATATTATACACTATTTTCTCGTAAGTAGATTTTGATGCTGGCGATGGTGGTGGTGATGATGATGATGATGATGATGATGATGATGATGATGATGATGATGGTGATGATGATGATGATGAGTGTTTTATTTTCTTTAGGCAGTCAAAGCTTGTTCATGGCATTTGGATCTGAAATTGAATTGACCGTCTCTCCAGGGTTAGTAATTTCTTTAAATGATACATTATGTAAGGGTTATTTGATGCAATAAAAAGCTGATTAAATCCATAAAATTTGTATTCTCCTAAAAACTTCTCCTCCATCCTGGACTAAAATTTTGAGGTGTGACTAAACCATAGAGTTTAGCAATGCGTTTATACCTGTGCTTTGACTTTTTGCTGAGGATTTTCTTCAGAAATCTTTTTCATCCTTTTATGTTTCTTTCTCCCTTCTGTACAAGAGCTTTGAAGCTTTTCTAAGTAATCAGTAACAGCTGATTGATTATAATTAATAATTATTTATTATTAAAGGTAATTACGATTAGCAATTTTAATTGTCAGTCATCATAAATACCTGTAGTGCCTCATCACCAGAGTTATTTCTAGGATTATCAATTTGGGGGGTTCTGGTCTCAAATTGGGGGTGGGTGTTTTTAGGTGTTATGGGTGCATCTCAGGCTCGGATTGGGAAAATTTTGGGGTGTCGGTCTCAAATTGGGGGTGTTGGGGTTTTATGGGGGGGTGTAAAAATATCCCTGCTCATCACCGAAGTGTTACATATAATTACTGAGAAATTAATATAAATGAATGTTTGTTTATTCAATCTCAAGTTATGTTTGGACATATCCTTGTTTATAAATTGAAGTGTATCTTTCTGTTAAAACAGCACTGAACTTATCACGGAGTTGTTTTATGGTGTTACATACAACGGTTCAATGCTGCGACCAGTTGACCAACCACCGCCATCTGCTGTAGACGACTGCTTGAAGAATTTGTCTTTGCACTCTTTTACGGGTGAATCAGTGAGACTGCGAAACATCTTTATCAAGGATCCACGTCCTTTGTCAAATTTCAACGATAAAGTTATCAGTGCAGTTAAAGTTGCTTGGAACAATATTCCAGGTACAGCTCACATATATCTTTAACGTAGTGAAACAGGATATTTATATTGCATGTCTTCTCTCGCTAATTACTCAGTGATACTCGTGCTTTGATTACTGCATAAAGAGATGTGTTTGAGATATTTAAATATGAGCAAATATTAGCTTTAGTTATTTCTTACACTTCAAGAAATGCATATAATTACCGTAAATGGGACAAAATTCAATTGATTTTCTTGATCAACAACGTTTGAATGTGGTACGACTAGATTGAACAGTAAGTCGATATTATTAAAATTTTAGGAAATACTGTAAAAGTCAAAATGCCAAACATATCACAAGAAATGCTGACAGACGATCAATTGTAAGTTGAATGTACAACATTATACAGTTGATTATTGTTGCTTTGAATCTACAATCTTAGCTGCATTTAATAATTAATAAGACAGTTTATGTAGTGCCATACACGGACTAAAGTCACAGAAGACGACACTGAAATTTCTTCTTAGATCTTCCATATTGAACACACAACAGCTATTAGATCACAAATAAGTGGTACTCATCTGTCATGGTGGTACTCATCTGTCATGGTGGTACTCATCTATCATGGTGGTACTCATCTGTCACGGTGATACTCATCTGTCATGGTGGTACTTGTGTGTTGTGAATATCTGAATTCTATTGTGTCATTCATTGTATGTCTGCTTAGTGGTAATTAATTTATAAATAAGTTAAGCTGAGTAAGAAACTGACGGTTTAATTAATTTAGACCATAAGTGGTGAAATTGTTGACGGGTCTTTGCAAATAACGTGTGATTCTTAAGTGGAATGGCTGACATTTTAAATAATTGGTCATTGGTCATTAGCTCAGTAATACAGCTGTTTGAAGTTGGTCACAAAAGCTGTGTCAGATTTCATTTATATAAAGCAAAGCTGTGGGTTAGAATGGCTTGAGGTTTAGACTGTAATGAAACTATGCTGCTTTATTTCAATCTGCTTTTCTGCATATGATGTATCGTGTACCATATATATATTTGCTGCACCGCAAACTTGCGCTTTAGAAATACTCGTAATAATAAGAGAGAGAGAGGGGCTAAATGATTCTGAAATGGTGATGAAATTATAGAAACAAGTCTCTAGTTTATGCATAATTACCCGGTATAAAGAAATTGCACATCTCCTTTAAGGTATTAAATTGATTGATTTATTCTACAGTAATATGCAGATGTACAGTTTTGTATGCAAGTGCAAGCATGGTTTACTGTATATTATTTTCTATATTTCTATTTTCTATATTTTCTATAATGCCCGCCATAAATGTGCTTAGCTTATTTGTTTATTATTAGGTTTATTTTATTATTTTTTTTATTATTTAGTTTTGTTCAGTTGATCTGTGTTTTCCTTGGTTGTGTACTACTGGTTGTGTACTACTTTTTTATGCTGTGCTTGTCATGAATAAAGATGATTTATAAATTATAAATGATGTATTTGTGATTATTTGCTTCACTTTGGTAGCAAGCCCATAGTTCAAGTCTATTTTGCCATTACACAACAGAACGACAGTGACATCCAAATCACCCTTGAACCAACCCTCAAACAGTTATCTGACCAGTTGCTAGTTCAAGGTCTGCAGTTGTGCCCATGTTCTGCGTGGCACAGCTTCCACTTTTACACCAAGGAATCACCTTCAGCCATGAACAGCAGACGCAATGCAATAGTCACTGCACTGCACAGGGCTTGGAGTGAGGCAAATGCAGGTGAATTACTGTTGCTATAATAGTGTTTCAAGTACGTGTCAAATTTCAGAAATAAAATTTTGCACTCGATTTCTGCTAATCCGTCATGAAGCTTTTGGCTTTTTTGGCAGCTAAAACAGGGATAATTAATTGGTTATTATTATTATTATTATTAGTTATCATTATTAGGACAATTTATAAAGCGCTGTAACATAGTTAAAAACCAAAATCAAAAGTGCTTTGACAGCGCTGACATGTCGATGATGGTCTGAAGGTGGTGATGTTAAAAATTCTCTCAGTTGGCGTCTGTGTTTACAAATCTTAATAGTGAGAACTTCACAATACGGTCTTGGAGAAGAAAAATCATGATTCATATAGTAACTTGAAATTCATCTGCTTTAAATTCAGCTTCACTATCACACACTTAACTGTCACAAATAAGCATATACTTCAATGTTTAAACCACAATTTCACTTTTAAGAAACTCTTGTATGGTGCCCAGTAGGCTACATCATTAAATCGATGCCAAAGAAGCTTACTGATTGATTGATTGATTGATTGATTGATTGACTGATTGATTGATTGATTGACTGATCGATTGGTTGATCGATTGGTTGATTGATTGATTGGTTGATTTATTGATGCTAGTAATTAATGAGTCAATTGACAACTTCTCATCTTCAGCTTCTTTCTTCTTCCATAGCTCTGCCTTGCTGTTTCTCGCTGATTGATTCCTGGAATGACTCGGACTTTTGCTGATGAATTTGATGTGCCATCGATTGATACCTTTGGAGTATTATAAATGGTGCTATAAAATCATAGTTATTATTTTTATTCTCAAATTTTTATAAAGTTCAAAGTGCCAGAAAGAGAAAACCTAGCAGTTTGTATTACAGACGTTGAACAGTCGTTGATTGAAATTCGGGTCAACCAAACTGGTGCACGGAAAAAACGAGCTACAGATAAAGATTCTGATGGGTAATGTTTTTCCGAAGCAGTCTCCAATTAATCTGATTCACAGTCTGTGCGTGCATGCATGTGTGTGTGTGCGTGAATGTGTGCAATATTTAGGATTTTACAGACGTCCTATTGCTATGATTACCGGTACCTATTGGATTTGGTTGTGTTCAGCATCTATTGAATATGTGCTGTGATCATTTGGCTTGAGAATTACTGAAGAAATTTCAGGTATTAATGTAAATCTTTTAATGTGGCTGAAGAAAATGTTTTTGCAGTATGTGTGTGTTTCTAATAAGTTGTATTACTGTATTTTCTGTTTTTCAGAAATCAGTTGAATGTCTTCAGTTATCATGTAGCATTTCAAAATGAAGATCCTAATCCTTTCTTTATTCAGTATCCCAATGAATCTAGCATTCTAGAAAATCTCTGGAATATTGCTGGCCTGCAAGCTTGCATGTCTTGCACTCTGCAAAAGTGTTCTTCAGTTTACATTGCTGGCAAGCTATCGGCTGATGACAATTTCCTAATAGAGCAGGCTTTGTCAGAGGCCTTTGTAAATTCCAATCAACCAGGCATTCAAGCCACTGATATTACTGTCCGTATAAAAACTACAGCAGAATTCAGAGATCTGTCAGAGTAGGTTTGACTTTGATTGTTATTGAATTTACGAGTTCAGAGAATTTAATTTTTTAATTTAACAGAATTATAATATACATACACTGTGTGTGTATATATATATATATATAGTATTTATATGGCTATGATATAGAAGTACATTAGCATCATTTTTATTTTTTGCTGTTGATTCTATTAGGGTCCATCCATGAGTGGGGAGGGGTTGAATTTTGGAGATCATATTGTCATGATGTATGTGCTGTGTGTGCAACGGGGGAGTTGAAAACATGCCTTTTTTGCATATGTACTATATGGATGAGCCCTTATGCAGCAGAGAAGTGCATTGCAGCCAAGTCATTTGGATGTCATTTTTGTGAAGTAGGAAAACGAAAATATTTGATATCGTTTCAAATTCTGTTGAGCAAGGACTTGTAGAAGTGCTGCTAGTTCTTGTGGAAGGTTGTTCAAGTTGATTGGCACATGATGTTTCAATGGTCATTGCCAACGTTTTAACAGTTTCATATTGGCAGCTGTTGGAATGCATTTGAATGAATCTGATTTTAATGTTAGTAAAGCAATACAACATTTTAGTACCGTTGAATGCAATTGAAAAAGATCTTAATTAGCTTACAGATTATCAATAATTCTGATTTTGTTCTTTTAGTGCAATTGTAAGTGAAGTCGACTATTGTGTGTACTGGAATACAAGCACGACCATTTCTGATCTAGTGATGCCAAGTTATGACCAAATATCAGTTGCCTTGAAGAATCATGGAAAGAAGACCATTGACTTCAGCAGGACTGACCCAAATGCTGAAACCATTTCATACAACGTATGGTCATTTTCTGCTGCATCGTTAACTGTCTGATTACAAATTCAGTGTATCTTCTCAGTTAGCTATGGATTCTAATATGAACTGTAATTCTAAATATATATAGATTATACTGTAATTATGTACATTATAATTATGTAGGGGTTGACAGCCACAAGTCAAGTTCATGTGAAAAAAAAATTCTGCTGGCAAAGAAATACATAGAATATTTTCACATAAAAGTGACACACACACATATATACCCTATATTATATATATATATATATATATTTATATATATATATATATAAGGTTTTAAAAAACTATACATGCATATACAGTAAAACCTCATTATCTCGCTCCGTTAAGTCGCCAAGCTCACCTTGCCGTGCTTGGTCCACATTGTCATTTAAGCTGTTAGCCTTCTTTTTGTGCTTGTTTCAGGTCAAGATTGCTATCATAGTGGGCAGCTGTATTGGTGGATTTCTGCTGATCCTAGTAATTGGACTTGTTGGATTTATTATTTATAGAAAGAGGTTAGTAGATACTGCAGTATTTTGTTCTTAGTGAACAGCTACTATTGGGAATTATGTTAATTTCAGATTACTGTAAGCTGAAATATGCATGTAGAGTTTCATGTTTGAATTTTGTAACTTCATTTTATTTATTGAAAATCAGTTAGATATCTATCTGTTGTATCAGTAAGTTTCAAGTGAGTATGATAAAATCAAAGTTTTAGGCTACTGTTTTATAATAAATAGTTATCTTAACCAACCAAACCATTTAGGGCAACTGTGCAAGTTCATTAGAAAGGTGCCTCGTGCTTAAGGACAATCTATTTTTTACACGCCAGTGGTACAACCACCCCTAATTTAGACAATGTTTTGCATCATATTGCTGAATCTAGTATCATCTGCACTTTGTCGATTCTGTCGATGCAATCCTCAAGTGAGCTCATAAACCCCACCTCCTCCTCCTCCACTAGCAGGAGCTGTCCACTCCTGATTCCGATTCATTCATTAGGCATGGTCTCACAATCCTCAAGTGAGCTCATAAACCCCACCTCCTCCTCCTCCACTAGCAGTAAAATTTTACATGTGTAATATAAATGGATGATCCCTTATCCTGTATTGTCATGAGTCTAAAGCTGCTAAAACACTTTTTAATTCTTTAAGAACTGTATGAGCCATTGAACAGTGTGTGATGTCATTGTAATTTTGTAAATGTTGTGGCAAGATCTACCCATGATTTTCTTTGACATTTCTAGTTTAAAATTTGTTTAAATTCAGAAGCAATTTTAATCTCAGCAAGCAAACATTTTTCACAGTCAAGGAAGTTGTGTCAGGATGTAATATCTAACTTTTGCAGGAAACTGTCGACTGACCATCCTGAGGTCGATAAGCAGGAGCTGTCCACTCCTGATTCTGATTCATTCATTGGACACGGTCTTTATAACCCGTCACCTTACAACTCGCTTACAAATGGACCCATTCAGGCAAAGCTGAAATTCCGCGATTCAGTTGGAAGTGATATTTCTACCTAGACGATTCAACTTATTTTAGACATTTCAAGTTCAAATAAAAATAATCAAATTGATCAACTAAGCATGTCGTGCTTGATTTCCAGTTTGTTCATTCATTTCATTCATTTCGTTCTTCTCCATGGGTGCAATGCCTGTTGGTGTCTATTGCATTTTGAGTTCATCTTCTCCTCCACTTGTCTCTGTCTTGTGTGGCTCTGCTAGCTTCATAAATGTTCATGTTGCACCATTCTTTAATATTGTCTATCCATTCTTTCCATGGTCTTCCTCTAATATTTTCACCTTCCATTACTCGGAGAATGATTCTTTTCATCAGCCTCTCATCATCCATTCTGCAGATATGGCCAAATAGTCTGTTTCCTTTCAATGACTGTTTGGATGAGGTCTTTCTTTATGTTCATTCTTTGTTTTACCTTTTCATTGTTGATCTTGGCAAACTATCTGAATCCTAAGATGTTTCTTTAGCACTTCATTTCTAATGTATGGAGTGAATGGCTATTTTTCTTGTAGTCCAAGTCTCACATGCATATAATATAATGCTTAATGTGCATGCTTGGAATAATTTCAATTTAGTCTTGTTGGTTATCTTCTTATTTCTCCAGATATTCTTCATTTTGGTGAAAGCTCTATGGGCCTTTCCAATTCTATTCTTGATTTCTTCATTCCAGTTTGTTAATGAAGATAACAATAATGGCATATTATAAGAATTATAACTATTGAATGCACAAAAGTATGCATTTAGTTGCATTTTATTTTGTTTTAATATAGTAGATTATGCCAGTCTAGCCTAAAACATTAACACATAGGAGGAATTAACTTTTTTATTGTAACTACTAAGGAACTCATTTTAGATTATTTTAAAAACAATTTTAACAGAAGCAGATATTGTTTAAATAATCATGTATATTCATGTATGGATATTCGGTTCAATAATTGAGTAGTTTTACTTTTTGCAAAAAATGTATTCATTTATTGTCTCTTTTAGATCTTGAGATATATTTTGTCTTTTTAGTTAGCGCTACTGTATGTTATGCAATTTTCTGATTCACAGATGTATCAGTAGCATGGCTAAATAGCCTAGGGGCTGTCCATTAATTGTGTCAATTTTTTGGGCAATTTTGGGCCCCTCCCCTTGTCAACAACTGTCAACTTTCAGTTACCCCTATAATTATGTCAAAAGCTTTTGACCCCCCAGATTAATGACAGGTCCCAATAACAAGGTTATTATTTTTTTTAGTGATGACCATTTTTCCTGTTTTGCTCATCGAGTGTCAAAATGTAGTGATGACCTTTATGCCATGCCTTTTTCCATTGTAATAAGTAGTATTCCATGAAATTTCCTATTTTTTATTATTTGTAAAAAGTGAAATTGTTGACGTCAACTTCTCTTGACCCCCTCCTCTGCCAACAACTGTCAAACTTTTCAAGCCCCTCCCCTAAATGGTTGACGTAATTAATGGACAGCCGGCCCCTACCTAAAATTTGTTACTTGAGTATAGAACAAATCCAAGAACAAGGAAATCACATCAGAATCAATCTCTCGCAGACAAAAATTTTAATTTAATTTAATTCAATTTTAATATTTGTCATAAGGCACAATTAGCCATATGGCTCATCAAGGGTCATTAGAAATTGTGACAATCCTTAACAATCTTTGTCCACCAGCTTAGATCTGAAACTTCTGATACAGAATAAAGTAGCTCTTATTGACACCCCTGCAAAGAAAACGACGTCTTGGCGACCGCCTCACGACGTCGTGAACTCGGCCCGCCGACGTCTCGCGCGGACGTCGTGCAGACGTAGAAACGTGAACTCCAGAAGACGGCCTGACGACGTCGTCATACGACGTCTGTCTCAGACGTAGTTGCGACGTCTGTGCGACCTCAATTTCGTCGTTAAATGGACCTGCATGGCCTGTATATATGCCTATAGCTATAGTCTAATTAAATACCCTGGCTCGGCCTATAGCATATATAGGGGTCTACTAGAAGTAACGGTGCTAGCCTGCTAGGACAAAATGTCAGCGGACAAAATGTCATGGGGACAAATTGTCAGCGGACAAAATGCCACCGTAACCATAAACCGTGACATTTTGTCCCCATGATATTTTGTCTGTGACATTTTGTCCGCGGACATTTTGTCCGGCACAGAAGTAACATGTTCAATCCCATGCATCCATGCAGGGATTATCGATATTAATTTTATCGACTCAACAGGCAGTGATCGATCGAGCCAGTGCCAGTGGCAAAGAAAATCATGCAGATAGTCACATATATACTAAAGAATTAATATATATAAATCTCTGTCATGCAACATATGCATATGTCAAGTTTTCGAGCAGCTCTAGCGGTACACCTCGATGAATTAAGCGTGGGATGAGGTGGCTGTTGCCATCTGACGAATGCAAGTCCAGTCAGTGCAGTATTATTATTCGCCAGATGGCAGCAGACGCAGCACCACTTAATACAATAAGAGAGAAACAATAAATCATGAAATGCACATTTTTCGTAAACAATGTCAATCAATCAATCAATTTATTTCTCACATTACAACAATGTCGTTTGGAGCAATGTAATACTTTATATTGCACCGGCCATTTCCAAATATGGCGACTGGCATTCATACCGGACCTAGGGCCTATATCGTTTAATTACTGAGATTATAATCGATCTCTAGCTGTGCCTGTTCTGCTCCATTGAAAGCCATCAATTTAAACTCTCCAGTGTCAGAAATTAATGGTTCAAATAGCATATTTCTTGAATGAAGCAGACATCGATCGCCATGTATAGAATCTTTTAAACATGTTTCTATGTAGGCCTAATCAATAATTAGTTTAGTTTAAGCGATATTCCAATTTCTCAAATTCCTTGTACAGTTTCACATCTCAATCCTCCTGCTGGAGCTAATGACCGACTACAGTATTCCAGTATCCACGTTTTGATATTGATTTGATGCAGCGTTATTGCATCAAAGGACTCGACGTTCACTCATCAGAATTATCAGATCCATCGAGCAATGGCGTCAACGTGCTGGTTGACGTCTTTCTAGGCTGTAAACGAACAAAGCAATGTCCTGCATTTATTTTCAGACAAGTCAGCTTGCATGTAATAATTTTAGTTACTACTTTACAACTAAAAGCGAATTAGGGGATATAGATTATGAGTTATTATATTGCTGTATTAGTATATATTTATTAATTATTATTATTTTATTTTATTTTATTTTATATTATTATTATTATTATTATTATTATTATTATTATTATTATTATTATATATTTATTAGTAAAACCTGTCCCAGGACAGAGATAATGATGATGACATTTAGTAATTATTATTATTATTACTTGACCTACCCAGACTACTTAGCTAAGCTGGTGCATAAGGCAGGGTCGGGGACAGGTCGTTCGAACTTAAGATCTGACCAAGGAATAAGACTCGTGGTGCCCCCCCCCCAGCTAAGACCGCTAAGTTAGGGATAGACCCCTTTCAATTAAGGGTAATCCCATAGCGTGGAATTCCCTCCCGGTAGATGTCAGGCCAGAAATCTCCCCAGACCGTTTTCCTCAAAAACTGAAAACACACCATTTTAGTACATCTTATGGAACTTTTCGGTAAATTCCTCTCGCCTACTGCCTGAGCTTAAGATAGCGCTATATACCCAATAAACACCAAACGTTGGCCCATTGCAGGGCCGACGCGTGTAAGTGCGGGCCACATGGCGATATTGGCCGAAGACCCGCCAACAGATTTATGCCCACAGTGGGCCAATGAAGCTGGCCCAGACGCGGCCAGTCGACGCTTAATGCTTACCGGCGTAGTAATACGCAATATAGTTCCGGTGCACTATTTTAGCTGCTTAATCAAGTGTAAATCAACAAATAACAAATAATATTCTCATAAAGTTATATTTAATTATACTTATATTAATTATAAATTAAATTAGTGCATCATTGTTTTGAATAACACTTAATCATAACTTTTAGAAGTGTTTGTAATTCAAATAAATGTTACTGCGGGACTGATATATGGCCGCGATCTGCTGCTCTCGTTAAACGCTGTGAAGTGAGTTGAATTTATTTTTGTAACAAGTTCATTTTTAAAACAAATCTTGTAGTTCAATTGTCTGCACTTAATGTGCGAGTGGTGAACTTTGCAATTTGAGGCTTCCCTTTGAAACTTGACTTGGCTCTTAAAACATTGTCATGCGCTGTTGCGCCGCCACGTAATGGTATATGTATCGCGTACGTGATCTATAATTATAATTGTGGAGGGGTGGGCGGAAACTGGCGATTAGAACCCATTGCTTACTGTTACACCTGTAATTCTCTGGTTTCTCTATTCACTGTTGTGTATAAAACTTATAATAAAAGTGTAAGCATCTAGTATCGGAAAGTCGTGTCAATGTGTTGCTGATATGTGTGGACTTGCATAAGAATATGACATGCTTATGTACAGCCAGTTGATGCAAAATATTGTGAAATGGGTTCAAAATTAAAAATGTTGGCCTGTAGTATAACAGCATTGAATGCCAGCTGGTCCAACAGATGCGTTATGCAAATATAAGGAATTGCTTGAATAGACACAATTAGCTTGTTCTCCAGTTTGTTAACGGTAATTTTAAAAGCATTTTACTATTCTTTCTTATATAGAGACTCATATAGAGACTCACTTATATAGAGAACAAGAAACACAAACAGAACTTTTTTAGTGCAAGAGTGGTGGACAGATGGAATGAACTGGATGAGAGGATAGTAACGGCTACAACTGTGAATGAGTTCAAAATAAACCTCAGTAGTTTAGGATATTAGATTGGACGGGAACAACAGTGGTTCTCACACAGGGCAGTCCCTACCGAACCACTTTAAACCTCGTTATATATATTATTATATTATATTGTATTAAATCAACATGCTGTCCAGTACTGTTGTGGATGTGTTGTTCCAGCATTTGTTACCTCTGAAGAGTACCGCATGATTTTTGCAAAATTAAATCGAATTGATTCCAAAATTGAGATATTGTCGCGGAGTGTCACTACACTTGTCAACAGAGGTGGAACAAGAGGCAGCACTCAGCAGCTTGGATGTTCCCACTATGCCTGAAGGAATGAAACTGCCAGCTGATGCAGTCAAAGATTTGAAGGATGCAGCATCTTTTGTCAAGCAGAATGAGCAAGCTGGACAAGGCTTGGTTAGATGGTGTTAATTTTATTAACTGGTACAGTAAGATCCAGGTTGAGTGTGCCCCCACATTTCATCTCTGATGTTTATTTCTGAATAAATATTCAGATGTTTATCTCTTAATGGGCCTTCTGTTACCCTATTTGAGCCATTTAAATATGCAAAATTCGGCTTATGTCTCAAATTAGCCTACAGCAAGATGTACTCTGCCGAGAACGTTGAACATGCCAGTAGGGCCCAAAATTTATACTTTAGCCAATGCTATCATGTATTGGATGTGTGTGTACATTACATGTAGCCTACCTAGTAAAATACGATGTACTTTATGAAGGTTTAACTGGAACTGTTTAGGCAAGATACTTGTCCACGTT
Organism: Metaphire vulgaris; assembly: GCA_018105865.1. Taxonomy (NCBI): domain Eukaryota; kingdom Metazoa; phylum Annelida; class Clitellata; order Crassiclitellata; family Megascolecidae; genus Metaphire; species Metaphire vulgaris. Next base: position 25,806,702 of record CM030833.1, read on the forward strand.
TGAAGCGACAAGTATCACTGATACAGTTAATGGTATGATGAAGGCGATTATGATGAACGAATTGTCCTGCCAATTCAACTGGGCTGGAAACAGGGGAAAGCACAGCTTCCAAGCACTGGGATTGTCACCTTCCATATGTGGTATATGCACTCTTTATTTTGTTTGCAGATTTCAGGTCACAGTGGTTGTGTTTGTATATATTTGATAAGAGTTTGAGTCATTGCAATAGATTGCATTTTTTCACAATACATCTTCAAAACAGCTGTTACAGACAAACTCTATTTATTGACACTGACTGTAATGGGCTTAAAACAATACAAAGTGATTTGCAGTTATGTGTAGGAAGTTGGTTAAACTAACAGACTATGCACCATATTGATTCCAGAGCAGCAAGCTAGAAGTCCAATTACACCAAACTCTTGATCAGTACGTTAATAATAATAATAATAATAATAATAATAATAATAATAATAATAATAATAATAAAGCATGTATTATTACTGCTCACCCAAATATATGCTGATGTCAGGCTTCATATTAAATTGACCAGTGCCAATATTTAGGTGTTGTCTTTTGTTGTAATTGCTTGTACTGTGCAGCTCCTTCAGTTACTGTTGGGACCATGGATAGTGTTGCTGCAATAGTGCAGGCTTCTAGTGACTTGTAAATACATTGACCAACTTGCTTGAGATACCAATCGTTAGCAGCTGTGGCTGGTATGAGCTAATGCAGACGCATCTTCTTAGAGAAACTCAGAGCAGATTAGCATGTTTTACCATAGGTATACATCATCTAGAATGCAACTTTAGGGGTGAATATTACATGAGGTATTATTGAGAGAAAAATTATTTGTATTTCAAATCAACAGTATTTGATGTCTCAATACTGTTGTCTAAGTTGCAGATGCTGTGCGAATTAACGAACAAACGAGAGATACCGTCAACAGGCTGGCTGAAGATAAAATTAAGGTCTGGCTGAGACAGGCTCGAACAGAGATGGTGGTCGGAAACATTTTCTGACTGCTGCTGCAAAGCAGTCATCTGATAAAAGACGTTTTGAACAACTTCCCTCAGACCAGGAGTCTGACAACAGTGTCGAATCTGATAACTGACCTACAGCTTCTGTTAAAACAATGTCACATATTTATTTATTACACGATATAGTGAAGAAATTGTTTAGAACTGGTCATTTTATTAAAATTAGTTGTTCTTTTGGACTTTCAATTTGACTAGTTTTCATTGCTTTTTGGCAGACATTGTAGCCTTTTGTACTGTGCAGTCTGCAGCTGACCCCATGCACGCCCGCACATTGGGGCAAGAGATGACACTTGCCTCCTGGAAAATGCAAATACCAATATTTCACACTAAAATTTGAAAACCTTGATAAAATACTAACTGTGACCATTGTGTTAAAATGTTTTTGCCCCTCCTGGAAGAAAAATTTATGTTGCATAAACGTGATCATTGTGTTTTGCTCCTCCTGGTGAAAATTCTGCGGGTGCCCAGCAGCCCATGGTTGTAACCAATTAGTAAGCAAACTTAATATCTGTTTAAGAGGTTTCATTGTCGTTTTTAGCTTGTATTTTTTATAACATCTATACTAGTAAATCAGTTGAGGCTGTAGATGGCGATCAATAATTTTCATATGTTTTTGTTGTCAGATCTGATCAATAATTGATATTGGCTGTTAAAATGTTGTACCACTTATGTGAAAGTGCCGTTAGCATTATTTTTTTAGCATTATTTTTTGTTCAAAAATTGTCACAGCAATTATGTTGATACATGTATCAGAATCAGTGTTTATTCTAGCCATCTTGATATTGTGGGGATTTTGAAATGTTTGGGAGGGAGGTCTGAGTCTCCAAAAACCTTGACAAGCAAAACAGAAGATCATCCATCCTTCCTAATATCCTTTACCCTTCTCAAGTTCTCATTTACCCTTCTCAAATGCCCTGGCAACCAAATAAATTGTCATCTTTACATTTTGCCCTCTCCAAAAAAAGCCCCCCATCCTCACACTTTTGGGGGGAAATTATAAAACTTTGGATGGGGGGAATCCCCCCCCCCCCGAGAAGGCCTAGAATAAACACTATCACAATTGATCATCGATCTTGCATTGTAAGTTGTATGCTGACTATGTTTGTCATTGATTTTTTAAAAAATTAATATGTTATGTTTTAGAAGTGAAGGGTGTGAGAGTTTATATATGGTAGGATGGTGCAGTATTATATGCTGGCCCACTGAAGGACCATTGAAGGCCGGATACAGATACGAACTGAGGGCCCTTTGATGGCCGGGCATGTAGGGCCTTTATAGGACCAATTTGCAAAATCTATGAGGGCCCACTGCAGATATAAATTGAGGGCCCTTTGAGGGCCCGACATGCAGGGCCTTTATAGGGCCAATTTGCAAAATCTATGAGGGCCCAATGCAGATATGAACTGAGGGCCCTTTGATGGCCTGACATGTAGGGCCTTTATAGGACCAATTTGCAAAATCTTTGAGGGCCCAATGCAGAAAAATAGCAATTATCGACATTGGCCCAAAAAAAAAAAAATTCATTGGCCATATGATAGGGCCAACAAACTGTGTTGATTGGGATATAAGTTGTCACCCAAATAATAATAATAATAATAATAATAATAATAATAATAATAATAATAATAATAAATTGCAGAGAAATTTTTGGCGAGAGGGGGTAGGAGGATAATTGAGGATAGGTTCTACTAGTCTAAGTATCAAGCGTTCTCAACTGTATATATCTAGAGGATAGCGTTGCGGACTTAAAGGACATTTTTAAACTACAGAGAATGGTATTGTCAGACGTAGGAATGGCTAGCACTTTCGACAGAGAAGTGAAGAGAACCTGTTAATCAAGTTTTTTTCAAAAATTAGGCACTATCTCTTGTAGATCAAAGTGCTTGGCATTCAGAATTTTGCCTGTGGCATTCTCTAATGCGTAAATTGGACATTCTAAAGGACATTTTTAAACTACAGGGAATGGTATTGGCAGACGAAAGAATGGCTAGCACTTTTGACAGAGAAGTGAAGAGCACCTGCTAATCAAGTTTTTTGTTGAAAAATTATGCCGTTATCTCTTGTAGATCAAAAGTGCTTGGCATTCAGAATTTTGCCTGTAGTATTTTCTAATGCGTAAATTGGACATTTTAAATGACATTTTTAAACTACAGAGAATGGTATGGGAAGACGTTTGAATGGCTAGCACTTTTGACAGAGAAGTGAAGAGCACCTGCTAATCAAGTTTTTCCAAAAATTATGCCGTTATCTCTTGTAGATCAAAAGTGCTTGGCATTCAGAATTTTGCCTGAAGTATTTTCTAATGCGTAAATTGGACATTTTAAATGACATTTTTAAACTACAGAGAATGGTATGGGAAGACGTTTGAATGGCTAGCACGTTTGACAGAGAAGTGAAGAGCACGTGCTAATCAAGTTTTTCCAAAAATTATGCCGTTATCTCTTGTAGATCAAAAGTGCTTGGCATTCAGAATTTTGCCTGAAGTATTTTCTAATGCGTAAATTGGACATTTTAAATGACATTTTTAAACTACAGAGAATGGTATGGGAAGACGTTTGAATGGCTAGAACTTTTGACAGAGATGTGAAGAGCATCTGCTAATCAAGTTTTTCCAAAAATTACGCCGTTATCTCTTGTAGATCAAAAGTGCTTGGCATTCAGAATTTTGCTTGTGGCATTCTCTAATGCGTAAATTGGATAGCACTTTTGACAGAGAAGTGAAGAGCACCTGCTAATCAATTTTTTTGTTGAAAAATTAGGGCACTATCTCTTGTAGATAAAAAGTGCTTGGCATTCAGAAAATACCACAGGCAAAATTCTGAATGCAAAGCACTTTTTATCTACAAGAGATTAAAAGTGCTTGGCATTCAGAATTTTGCCTTTGGCATTCTCTAGTGCGTAAATTGGACATTTTAAGTGCATTTTTAAACTACAGAGAATGGTATTGGAAGACGTAGAAATGGCTAGCACTTTTGACATAGAAGTGAAGAGCACCTGCTAATCAAGTTTTTTGTTGAAAAATTAGGGCACTATCTCTTGTAGATAAAAAGTGCTTGGCATTCAGAATTTTACCTGAAGTATTTTCTAATGCGTAAATTGGACATTTTAAATGACATTTTTAAACTACAGAGAATGGTATGGGAAGACGTTTGAATGGCTAGAACTTTTGACAGAGAAGTGAAGAGCATCTGCTAATCAAGTTTTTCCAAAAATTACGCCGTTATCTCTTGTAGATCAAAAGTGCTTGGCATTCAGAATTTTGCTTGTGGCATTCTCTAATGCGTAAATTGATAGCACTTTTGACAGAGAAGTGAAGAGCACCTGCTAATCAATTTTTTGTTGAAAAATTAGGGCACTATCTCTTGTAGATAAAAGTGCTTGGCATTCAGAAAATACCACAGGCAAAATTCTGAATGCAAAGCTCTTTTTATCTACAAGAGATCAAAAGTGCTTGGCATTCAGAATTTTGCCTTTGGCATTCTCTAGTGCGTAAATTGGACATTTTAAGTGCATTTTTAAACTACAGAGAATGGTATTGGAAGACGTAGAAATGGCTAGCACTTTTGACATAGAAGTGAAGAGCACCTGCTAATCAAGTTTTTTGTTGAAAAATTAGGGCACTATCTCTTGTAGATAAAAAGTGCTTGGCATTCAGAATTTTGCCTGAAGTATTTTCTAATGCGTAAATTGGACATTTTAAATGACATTTTTAAACTACAGAGAATGGTATGGGAAGACGTTTGAATGGCTAGCACGTTTGACAGAGAAGTGAAGAGCACCTGCTAATCAAGTTTTTCCAAAAATTATGCCGTTATCTCTTGTAGATCAAAAGTGTTTGGCATTCCGAATTTTGCTTGTGGCATTCTCTAATGCGTAAAATGGACATTTTAAATGACATTTTTAAACTACAGAGAATGGTATTGGCAGACGTAGTAATGGCTAGGACTTTTGACAGAGATGTGAGGAGCACCTGCTAATCAAGTTTTTCCAAAAATTATGCCGTTATCTCTTGTAAATCAAAAGTGCTTGGCATTCAGAATTTTGCTTGTGGCATTCTCTAATGCGTAAATTCAACATTTTTAAGTGCATTTTTAAACTACAGAGAATGGTATTGGCAGACGTAGTAATGGCTAGCACTTTTGACAGAGAAGTGAAGAGCACCTGCTAATCAAGTTTTTCCAAAAAGTATGCCGTTTTCTCTTCTAGATCAAAAGTGCTTGGCGTTCAGAATTTTGCTTGTGGCATTCTCTAATGCGTAAATTGGACAGCACTTTTGACATAGAAGCGAAGAGCACCTGCTAATCAATTTTTCGTTGAAAAATTAGGGCACTATCTCTTGTAGATAAAAAGTGCTTGGCATTCAGAAAATACTACAGTCAAAATTTTGAATGCCAAGCACTTTTTATCTACAAGAGATCGAAAGTGCTTGGCATTCAGAATTTTGCCTAGAGTATTTTCTAATGCGTAAATTGGACATTTTAAATGACATTTTTAAACTACAGAGAATGGTATGGGAAGACGTTTGAATGGCTAGAACTTTTGACAGAGAAGTGAAGAGCATCTGCTAATCAAGTTTTTCCAAAAATTATGCCGTTATCTCTTGTAGATCAAAAGTGCTTGGCATTCAGAATTTTGCTTGTGGCATTCTCTAATGCGTAAATTGGATAGCACTTTTGACATAGAAGTGAAGAGCACCTGCTAATCAATTTTTGTTGAAAAATTAGGGGCACTATCTTTTGTAGAAAAGTGCTTGGCATTCAGAAAATACCACAGGCAAATTTCTGAATGCCAAGCACTTTTATCTACAAGAGATCAAAAGTGCTTGGCATTCAGAATTTTGCCTTTGGCATTCTCTAGTGCGTAAATTGGACATTTTAAGTGCATTTTTAAACTACAGAGAATGGTATTGGAAGACGTAGAAATGGCTAGCACTTTTGACATAGAAGTGAAGAGCACCTGCTAATCAAGTTTTTGTTGAAAAATTAGGGCACTATCTCTTGTAGATAAAAAGTGCTTGGCATTCAGAATTTTGCCTGAAGTATTTTCTAATGCGTAAATTGGACATTTTAAATGACATTTTTAAACTACAGAGAATGGTATAGGCAGACGTAGTAATGGCTAGGACTTTTGACAGAGATGTGAAGAGCACCTGCTAATCAAGTTTTTCCAAAAATTATGCCGTTATCTCTTGTAAATCAAAAGTGCTTGGCATTCAGAATTTTGCTTGTGGCATTCTCTAATGCGTAAATTCGACATTTTAAGTGCATTTTTAAACTACAGAGAATGGTATTGGCAGACGTAGTAATGGCTAGCACTTTTGACAGAGAAGTGAAGAGCACCTGCTAATCAAGTTTTTCCAAAAAGTATGCCGTTTTCTCTTCTAGATCAAAAGTGCTTGGCGTTCAGAATTTTGCTTGTGGCATTCTCTAATGCGTAAATTGGATAGCACTTTTGACATAGAAGTGAAGAGCACCTGCTAATCAATTTTTCGTTGAAAAATTAGGGCACTATCTCTTGTAGATAAAAAGTGCTTGGCATTCAGAATTTTGCCTGAGGTATTTTCTAATGCGTAAATTGGACATTTTAAATGACATTTTTAAACTACAGAGAATGGTATGGGAAGACGTTTGAATGGCAAGCACGTTTGAGAGAGAAGTGAGGAGCACCTGCTAATCAAGTTTTTCCAAAAATTATGCCGTTATCTCTTGTAGATCAAAAGTGCTTGGCAATCAGAATTTTGCTTGTGGCATTCTCTAATGCGTAAATTGGACATTTTAAGAGCAGTTTTAAACTACAGAGAATGGTATTGGCAGACGTAGTAATGGCTAGCACTTTTGACTCAGAAGTGAAGAGCACCTGCTAATCAAGTTTTTCCAAAAATTATGCCGTTATCTCTTGTAGATCAAAAGTGCTTGGCATTCAGAATTTTGCCTGAAGTATTTTCTAATGCGTAAATTGGACATTTTAAATGACATTTTAAAACTACGGAGAATGGTATTGGAAGACGTTTGAATGGCTAGCACTTTTGACAGAGAAGTGAAGAGCACCTGCTAATCAAGTTTTTCCAAAAATTATGCCGCTCTCTCTTGTAGATCAAAAGTACTTGGCATTCATAATTTTGCCTGTGGCATTCTCTAACGCGTAAATTGGACATTTTAAAGGACATTTATAAACTGCAGAGAATGGTATTGGAAGACGTTTAAATGGCTAGCACTTTTGACAGAAAAATGAAGAGCACCTGCTAATCCAGTGGTTCTTAACCAGGGGTACTCGTACCTCTTGGGGGTACTTGAGAGACATTGTGGGGGTACGAAGAATTATCCGGTAATAAAATCCGCTTTAAAGGTTTACTACAATTTACTCTGACCACTGTACAAATACTGTACACACTTTTGCACAAATTAAAATTCTACAGAAAATAATTCACTTTCTGGCATGTGCACAATCTCACAGATGTATGTTGCAGTTTATATTTTTTCTTGATTTATTTCAGAGCATAAACTTTTGTCCTGTGATAAGGTATGCTGGTAGGGAGGGCGTACTTCGTTCTCTTATATGTTTTCAGGGTACGGAATCCTAAAAGGTTAAGAACCACTGTGCTAATCAATTAAGCAAAAGAGAATACCACAGGCAAAATTCTGATTGCCAAGCACTTTTGATATACAATAGATAGTGCTAGCCATTCACACATCTGTCAATACCATTCTCAGTAGTTTAAAAATGTCCACTTTAAGCAATAGAGAATGAATGTCCACGAAAAAACACGAAATAAAATGACCACAGGCAAACTTCTGGTTCAAAGCACTTTTGATATTCAAGAGATAGTGGCCTAATTTTTTGAAAAATCTTCATTACTAGGTCCTCTTCACTTTCTTGTCAAAAGTGCTAGCCAATCACACGTCTGCCAATACCATTCTCTGTAGTTTAAAAATGTTCAATTTAAACAATAGATAAAATAGCACATGCAAAATTCTGAATGCCAAGCACTTTTGATATACATGAGATAGTGGCCTAATTTTTGAAAAACCTGATTACTAGGTCCTTTTCACTTGCTTGTCAAAAGTGCTAGCCATTCACACGTCTGCCAATGCCGTTCTTGGTAGGTTAAAAATGTCCATTTTAACGGGTAGCCCGATGGCAATTTAGTTGCCTGCTGTCTACTTTTGTCGCCTTTGCCACTTGTGAGTTGTGACACTAAATAGATTTACAGCGATTTAAAACAAGATTTCAAGATTTGATTGAGCAGTAGCATCTGCCACGTGACTCTTACTCTTAGTAGCATTGACACTAGTAGGCCTATGGGCCAAAGAGAAGTAATTTTCGACTTAACACGCACAAATTGTGAAATTGAAGCAGAATAATTTGAAATTGACTTGAGCATAAGAAATTACAGACATGGAACCTATTGATGCCAGACCTGTGATTTTGTGTCCAAAATGCTCTAAAACACACCTACGAGCATCTACGTTTTCAAAAATTTATCCGGGGAGAAACCCCCGGACCCCCATTCAAGGGAGGCCGCGCTAAACGCGGCCATGAAGGGAAGTGTCTAACGCGAGGGAATGGGAGAAAGCAGGGGTATTTCTAACATTATCAATTCGGGGGGTATTTCAGGGTTACTCCTAACCTTAACCCTAGGATTAGCCGGAACCCCCCCCACTCTCAAACGTCTGGCGCCGCCCCTGGAGTCACCAGAAATAGCATGGCGAAGCTTCCCGAAACTTAGATAGTAGATACTAGATGTTATATTAGTTTTTAAACAGATTTATTGGCTTATTCTGAATCTTTGTCGGCTATATTTTCAACAGTTTGAGTTTCTGTAGAATCCTGCCTCTTGGGCCTATATAGAAATCCCGATTACATATAAGTTTAGGCGCCGGTCCCTTCCAAAATAATGTTAATAGATACAAAAGAAACATGTGCAGTTGTGCACTGATACATCGAACTCGCTCATTTCGAAATCTAGCTACATCGGGTGCCTTGCGCTTCGATTTAACTGGATTATAATGTTGTGATAGAGGGCTATATTGAGGCATAGATAGCAAATGATTGGAATATTGGTAGGTTTGAACGTGAAGTTTACTGTGTTTGCTTCTATGTTTATGTGAGCAAATAGGAATTCACGTTACAGAAGGCGTGATGAGACGACGGGCGTCATTGGTCGCAAGAGCCGTTGCTGAAGGCAGTTACGTTTTGAAAGTGCGTTTTTTTTCGAAGAAGAGGAGTTCGACGGTGGCCGAAGAAGAAGGCGGACGTTCGATTGCAGCGATTCGTTTCTGCTCTTCGTTGTTTTAGTTTAAATTGCTTTTATTTAAATCTGAACCGAGATTTCAGTTCGCTTAATATTCGTGAATTAGTATATCGAATTGGTTTTCGTGCAAGGGCACATTTGTTTCATTTTCATTGATTTTGTGTGGAAGCTGTTATCAGCTGTTATTTATATTAGTAACTAGTTGCTAAGATAGTTGCTGTCGCTGGACGTTTTAAAACATTGATTAGAGTTATATAGCACTGCCTCTTGATAGCCGCTATGGCGGAAGAGTTGAATGTTTAATTAAGATTAAAGCGAGATTTTATAAGAAGAATAGTTTTGTCAGTTAAAATGTGCGAGTTAGTGCCAAAGTAGTTTCCCTAGACAAGTAAGTAAGTAAACGAGTCCTATTTAGGTCGCTGCTCGTCACATGTGGTAGGCTCAGGTCCGGTAGAGTTGAATCTAGTTGTAAGTTGTCGTCGCACAAGGGTAAGCGGGCGACGCTGCTCACTCCCGTGTAGTAAGAAAAGCAGAATTTTAGGCTCTTTTATTTAATTAATTGAGGAGGCCTAGTGAATTTTAAGAGTGAAATAGGGTTTGAGTTTTGTCTCCCCGTTCATTGTAAGTAGTATCAGTAGTTTAAACTGATTATTACTGCTTTTGTGTTGAATATTGCTGTGTGTTTTGATTAGTTGTTTTGCATTGAATTTGTATATTCTGCATAACTTTAAGTATGGAAAACCCAGCACTCCCTGATGCATGGTCGGTTGAAGACATTTTATCTATGAATGTAGAAGACTTGAGGGAAAATTTGCTTTCAAAAGGGGTCGAAATGAGGGGTAACAAGGACCAATTGAGGGCAAAGCTGATTAAATTATGTGTGACAGGATTGGGTGAAGACAGACAGACAGATATTGAGAGTGTTGGCAGTAGGACTTCTCAAAATCCCAACCATACTCCAATAGAATCTGAGGCCATTGTCCTTAAGAAATTAGAGGTACAGTTAGAGATGCGTAAGTTAGAACTTGATGCCCAGACCCAAAAAGCTCAACTTGATGCCCAGATTCAGCAAGCTCAACTTCATGCCCAGACCCAAACTCAAATTCAACAAGCTCAAATTCAGTCCAATGAGAAGATTGCGTTGCATAAGTTGACCTTGCAAAGTGAGTCAGTAAGTAGTGATAGGACTAATGCAGGTAGTTCTGATAAAGCTAGTGAAAATGCTAGGAAAGCACCCTAGGTTTAATGAGAGTACAGATATTGACTCCTACTTGACTCTGTTCGAACGAACAATGCTGAACTTCCAGATTGAGAAAAATAAATGGCCTGCTATGCTTCAAACTCAGATAAGTGGTAAGATATTAAAAGTCTTTGTAGAACTGACTGCTGAGCAGGTCCAAGACTATGACTTTATCAAAGAAGCCATCCTAAATATGTTTCAATTAGTTCCCAAGCGTATAGATTAAAGTTCAGGCAGCTCAACAAGGACCAATCTGAAACGTATACACATTTTGCAACTAGGTTAAATTGGCCTTTTCAGAGATTTTTGCTTGGTCATAAGGCTCAAGATGACCCAGAAAAAATCAAAGAATTGTTTAAAATGGAACAATTTTTGAACAAAGTAAATGATAATGTTCTGAAAACTTGGCTTATGGACAAACAAGCCAATTCACTTGTTGAATTAGCTAGATTTGCTGATCAGTTTGTTGCTATTCACAGAAATTATTCAAATAGCAGTGACACATACAACAGACACAAGTTTGCTCCAAATGCATACAGACATGAGCACAATGCAACCCAATCAAATAGATACAACACTGATAGAGACAATGCCAACAGTTGCACTAATTGGAGATATCAATCCAATCAAAATGTCACTTCTAAGACATTGCCAGATGAAAATAATGCCAATTTGAGAAATTTTCCACATTCCAATACACAGGGGAGGAACTCAAATTTCAGGAGTGGTAAAAATGGGTTGCCCTCAACCCAGAAATGTGCATTCTGCCATAGGAATGGACATGGTTTAGACCAATGTTTTGCTTTAAAACGACAGAGAAATGAAAAGGCAAATTTTGAGCCAGGCTCAAATTTTGCTGGTCCAAACGTAAACTTTGTGCAACAAGTTACACATAGTTTGGACACAGTACCAACCAGTTTCAGACCCTATTGTTCCCAAGCTACAATTGTAAATGCAGACAAACAAACAAGACAAATTATTTCTTTTCGTGACACAGGTTCATCGCAGACTCTAATCAGTAAAGAACGAATAAATCCTGATGAATACAAAGATACAGGCGAATGTCGTTTGATTAAAGGTATAACTGGGGATGTTATCCAAATTCCTTTGGTGTTGGTGAACCTTGATTGTGTTTTTCATCGTGGAGAAGTGTTGTGTGGTCTCATCGATCAATTGCCCCATTCGATTGATGTTTTGATTGGAGCTGATGTGGAATGTCGAGTTGATGAGGAACTCATGGATTCGTGTGTGGTGACTCGGGCTAAAATCAAATCATTAATTGATCTTGAGAAAGATTCATTAGATAAGAAAGCAGAGGTCACATATAATCCAGATGATTATTATAATTTTGATTTTAATTTAGAGGGTCTGTTTGAGGAAGACTTATTGGGGTCTACTGTAAATTCACAGTGTGTTGATGCTGATGATGTAGCTCCAAGTACTGTTGATGAGGAGGTTGTTTTTGATGAGTCGTGTGACTCCAGTGGTGTCCAGGACCCACATGGTTTTTCTGATGATGTTGTTGTTGGTGGGGGTTCCATGGGGTTGAATCGCCCAGTTGTTCCACGTGTTTTTCCTAATGATGTTGTTGGTGGAGGTTCAAGTAGGTTGAATCGTCTATGTGTTCCAATTGGTTTTTCGGATGATGGTGTGGTTGGTGGTTCAGGGATGTTGAATCGGCCAAGTGGTTTATTGAATCGGCCAAGTGGTATGTTGAATCGGCCAAGTGGTTTATTGAATCGGCCAAGTGGTTTGTTGAATCGTCCAAGTGGGTCATGTGATGAATTTATTGGGAAAGAGTTGTCTTTGTCCCATGATGACCTAGTTAGGTTGCAACAGACTGATGAGAGTCTGAAGATGTTATTTGAGGAAGTTGTCCTGTTTGATGCTCCAGGGCATAAAATCTTATACTGTGTTTATGATGGTCTTTTGGTACAAAGATTTGTGGAATCTGAGTGTCCACAGGAGGCGGATTTAGGTCTTTTGCGGATCGTTGCCCCATTGCAAATCCGTAGGCGTCTTTTAGAATTGTCACATGACATTCCGGCGTCCGGACAACTAGAAATACACAAAATCAAACAAAAAAGCATTAAACATTTTTATTGGCAATCAATTAACAAAGATGTTAAGGAATATGCACGCACATGCGATATATCCCAGAAACTCAATGCAAGTAAATACGGTAGCATTGACCAATCCCAAAGCTTACCAAGAATGACTTATGTGTTTGACCGTATTGCCAAAGACGTCGTAGAATCAGTTCCAGAGTACAGCAAGTCAAGCAACAGGTGGTTGTTGACAAAAATGGACTTGTGTGCTCATTACCCAGATGCAATTCCCATTCCCGCGCATACAGGACAGATAGTATGTAAGATGTTGACAGATGTTTCTGTTCGGTGTTGTTTGCCCAAGGAGTTCATTACAGTCCCAGGTAGTGATGTCATGTCAGAAATCAGGCAGAATTACGTTGACTTCATCCCAGTCAAGAAAAAACAAATGCTGTTGTGGCATGTAAATCTTTTGAAGTTTCATGTTGGTAGAAAGAAAATGTTTCACAATGAAAGTGAACAAGAATTTGTTAAAACTGTTGTATACACAGTTAGAAACCAACTTGAAACTGCCAATACAATAGAGATAACAGAGAATGTCCAGTGTTCTTTTGAAGAACTGGTACTGGACAAAGCAAAACATTTGGGGTCAGGTCTAACAGAGAAATTGAAATCTCTGATTATGCAACATGAACAGATGTTCAACAATAAACCTAGACAGACTGATCTTATCGCATATGAGATCTTGCTTAAACAATATGCTCAACCCGCATATGTTTCACCACATAGACTAAGTCCTGACAACACAAAAGTTGTCAATGGGGAACATACCCAATTGTCATTTGATTGCATGATTAAACATAGCATCTCAGTGGAAGCTGATGGAAAGTCAGTTGTCTATAATTTAGAGGATTATGGTCGCAAGGATCCAGTATTGTTGGGTCAAGACCCTTTGAAGCGCATAATTAGGGAAATGCCAAAGACATTCTCATGTGTGAGATATGTAAGTCCCTTGAGACCCGATAGGAAGCCTATATATTTTTCAGTACAGTGCAGTAGTTTTGCTGAGTTTCTTAGGTTAGGCTTAATACAGCATCTAATGATTATGAGTTTTGCTCATAAACTGATTTACTCTTTTACTTTATTGATACTTAAGTATGTATGGATGTCCTATAGAGTTAAGTTGACCATCAGAATAGGTAGAATAAGTAACTAGTTTAGGCGTTGTAAATAAGTGTTGGAAGTAAAAATAGAATTTAAGTGTTACTGTAGCTTAAGCTAAGTTAGGATAGTTTTGTGATATAACCACTTAGATAGCATAATTTTTGCAGTTGTTCTCAGTGGTTGGTTCTTGTTTTATTCCTTTGTAATATTAATTCCATTTTGGATAAGTTGAAATTGGTGTAAGCCAAAGTTTGCTTCGCAATTTCCGTTTGATGTCGTCACAGCCATTGCATCTGAGTTGACGTGGTGATCCACCACGTAGGCTCGAGTGCTAGGGGTGTGATAGAGGGCTATATTGAGGCATAGATAGCAAATGATTGGAATATTGGTAGGTTTGAACGTGAAGTTTACTGTGTTTGCTTCTATGTTTATGTGAGCAAATAGGAATTCACGTTACAGAAGGCGTGATGAGACGACGGGCGTCATTGGTCGCAAGAGCCGTTGCTGAAGGCAGTTACGTTTTGAAAGTGCGTTTTTTTTCGAAGAAGAGGAGTTCGACGGTGGCCGAAGAAGAAGGCGGACGTTCGATTGCAGCGATTCGTTTCTGCTCTTCGTTGTTTTAGTTTAAATTGCTTTTATTTAAATCTGAACCGAGATTTCAGTTCGCTTAATATTCGTGAATTAGTATATCGAATTGGTTTTCGTGCAAGGGCACATTTGTTTCATTTTCATTGATTTTGTGTGGAAGCTGTTATCAGCTGTTATTTATATTAGTAACTAGTTGCTAAGATAGTTGCTGTCGCTGGACGTTTTAAAACATTGATTAGAGTTATATAGCACTGCCTATTGATAGCCGCTATGGCGGAAGAGTTGAATGTTTAATTAAGATTAAAGCGAGATTTTATAAGAAGAATAGTTTTGTCAGTTAAAATGTGCGAGTTAGTGCCAAAGTAGTTTCCCCTAGACAAGTAAGTAAGTAAACGAGTCCTATTTAGGTCGCTGCTCGTCACAATGTAAATGTTTGACTTTGGTCGACAGCGGTTTGTTTATACGGTATTCGGCTATTAACATGACACCTCTTCCCCCTACACCTCTTCCAGGGGTGGTGCTGGCTCTCACTAAAACAGACTGATGTTAAAGCTATTCGTTTAGAATTCTAAAGGGGAGAATTAACCTTTGGAAATTGCAACCTGAACACTATAACTAATTCCACAAAAATTAGAATGGACCGTATGAAAACGAAAGAGATGACAGATAGGCTATAGGCCTACAGTACAGTAGAAACTTTAATTCAGAGGCGGATCTACGGGTACGGGGTGCAGATGTCCCCGTGGGCCGAGGTGGGGCGCCAAAATTGGTTTAAGGTAAGGAGTTCCGCTTGCTACGGGCGATGACCTTTTGCTTGTCAGAGTATTCGCGAAGTTGAATGAATGAAGGGGCGCCAAGATGGGCAGAACGGGGCCCTTTTTGGCTTGTTAGGGTTTCGTCAAGTTGAGGGGCGCCATTAGTATTTGGCCTTGGGCGCCGGACACCCTAGCTCCGCTACTGCGTTAATTACTGAACTGTGTTTACACGATCAGTCAAAATGAGCTGCTAGCGCTGAGCACTGATGTCTCGATGGCCGGCTCAGCCGCTGTGGTAGGCCAAAGACTGACCGCAGTGGGCTTAATTGTTCGCTTTGTCTAGTGACACCGCTTGAATGTCAAGGAACTGAAGTAAACAAATTTTCACGTGTGACTGAAATCTATAGATACACTGTAGATCCGATTATTTTAAAATTTTGTTTATGTAAATCTTAACATTTGAGCATAAAAGCGAAAGTTTAGATGGCACAACAACAGCAGTAAAATGTAGTAAAAAGTGTTGACGAAAATTTGTCGAGTCAATTTTTGCGCCCCTCTGGTCTGCGCGGGGCCACCGCCCCACCCGCCCCTCTGCCCGCTACTCACTGTACGACACTGTCTGTAGCAGGCTTTAAACATCGCCATAGACAATGTTTCTCACACAAATATGTAGCCTCTAGTTCCAAACGAAGAAATGAAAATCACGAGCTAAATTTTTAAATCAATAAACTGATCACATGGAGGCAGTAGCGTCATTTCACACTTTTCTTGGGGGCGAGATAATGTTTTGGCAAATTTTTGCAAAATGTTGGCAAATTTTGGGCCAAAGTTGGCAAATTTGCAAATTTTAATATATTTTTGGCAAATTTTTGGCAATTTTTTTAATTTTTTGCGCATTAATACATTATAAATTAATTTTTTCATTTCCTTGGGGGCCACGGCCCCCTGCCTCCAAATGACGCCATTGCTATATTCTATGCCAATTTAGATTGACTAACACATCTGTCTTCAAACGCTGAGTAAACAAAACATTACGTTAACGAATAAACAAGGAATAGTAGCGTATCAATATATTGCACATGGAATATATTCTGTACTGATAATCAATAAATAGGTCTAGTTTAAGTGAGAAAAAAATCAACATTACAAACGTAGGCCTATAAAAGATAGACTTATAAAATTATAGACGCAAACCAATACAAACCAGCTGTCGTGGGTGTCGTCTTCTTTTTCTGTCTGAAATTTGATTTTTATGTGACCAAGAGACCACTGCATGACTGCGCCCTTCGAAGTCAATATAGGCATAAACTGCACCTGCATGTGCTGCTGCGTATGCAGCGTAGTTACTTGGCTACTGGAGTACTGTACTGTACGGTACTGTACTGTACCTGGATTGTGGATGCAGTGACCACATTACATTAGTGCCCTCAAGTGATTGAAAGGAAGCTGCACACAATTTCGCGCTGCCATCTAGGGATTGTTCTTAAAACATTGATTGCTTGCTAATTATAAATGGCATACAGTGTATATTGATATGGCCTTTAAATTGAAAATGTGAAGACTATATCTAGATATATATAGCCGTCAGTCGCTATATAGGCAGTTATAATTCGGATATATAATTTATTTATATTTAAATTTTTATTTATTTCGGATGCGTGCATGCGTAGGGCTATATATAGGCCTAGGCCTATGTACGCGGTTATATAGGCCCTACGATCAATATATGTAATTATTATTTTATTATTTTGGATATAATTATAATATATATATATATATATATATATATATATATATATATATATATATATATATATATATATATATATATATATATATATATTGCATGCATGCTATATGCATGGTCCGCCGCACGTCGCGTACGTCTTCAGCCTACTGACGTCGCAATAAGGTCGGCTGCAGACGAAGCAGACCAGAATGGGCTGGTCGGACAGGGCCCACCGACGTCGGCTCTTTGCAGGGTATGACATCACAAACAGTGTTTATTCTAGCCACCTTGACATTGGGGAATTTTCAAATGTTTGGGGGGACAAGGTCTGAGTCTCCAAAAGCCTTGACAAGCAAAAAAGTTCATCCTTCCAACCTCCCTAATATTTTTTACCCTTCTCAAATGCCCTGGCAGGCAAAATAATTGTCATCCTTACATTTTCCCCTCTCCAAAAAATAAAAGCCCCCGTCGTCACACTTTTGGGGGGAAATTTCCATCCCCTATGCAACATACAAAAAATTTAGGGGAATTTTAAAACTTGGAGGGAATTCCCTCCCCCCCCCAGAGAAGGCCTAGAATAAACAACGTGTTAACCCCCTCCTCTTTTCATATTTCCAATGTCAAAATTAACATTTTGTTTGAAAATATTCATTAGAATTATTATAGTTGAAACAATAGTCAGCAAGTTTTCAAATAGTGTAAAATACGTTCAATTTTGCGGTAACATAGCATTGCGGTATTAATAAAAATATTTCTTATGTTACATCACATTTCTGGAAACCCCCATCGTCACACATCGTCACAGATGTTTGCCCCTCCTCCCAAGTGCGTGACATCATTTATGGATGGCCCCTAAAGGTAGTAGGGATATTTTTACACCCCTAAAAACCCCAACTCCCAATTTGAGGTCGACAGACTCGACACCCCCCAAAATTTAGTAATGTGACGATGGTATACATACAAAATGCATATTAATTAGTTCAGAGACCCCCCAATTCACAATCCTAGAAATATACCTGAACGGTAGTAACTGGTAACAGTTATTGTACAATTTAACAGCAATTAGCTTAAAGTAATTCACTATAATTTTTATTAAATTAAGCACAAAAATTAAAAGACTTACTTGTGAATCAATATTGTTTGCATAAATAGGAACAATATGAAATTTATTCAGAAAGATGCCCTGCTGGCCACCAATTAGCAGCCGGCGGTGGCCAACCCTCTGGCTTACACGATTCCAATGACTACAGCTGCTGCTGAGCATTTGTTCAGCAGCTTGAAAACTTTGACTTTGTTACATAGAGTTGGAACTTGAAACAATAGCCATCTTCAATTTAGAATAAATTGAAGTGCAAGATAAATATGAGAATTGCTTTAATGCAGATATATTCCTGTGACAGTTTTTTTAATAATTCTACAGTGTATAATGCTTAAGTTTGAGGCATCTTTAAAAGTTAAGCAAAAGAACAGTTGCTCTAAGAGTCAAAGTTATGACAATCTGCAATATCAGAGTCAACCTAAATAATGTTCATAGAAAAAACCAAAAGGACTGAAAATATATAAGCTAATATCAATGCTACGGTCTCTCTCTCAAAAGTCAGCACAACTATACATTATTACATCATCTAAACAGACAATAGTTATATCATTTAAAAGCTATATTGAAACATATAAGGTTCAACTTAGCACAAAAAATACAAATAAACAACAGATTTGAAAGTTCAACAAACTAATGAGAAAACTTGGATATGTATGGTCCCTCCTATATGATTTAGTCAGTTATTTTGCATGAAAAAATAGTTCAAATTACTAAACCATGTGATTTAATTGAAACAGTGAAGTTACAAATATTAATATTATAATTCAATCACAGTTTCAATTTAAACTATCATCTAATTCAATCAATTGCAACATTGCATTAATTCTGATCAAATGTTAAATATTTTCTCAGATTAACAACTTTTAAACAGAAATTATAATGCTACACGATGAAAGAAGTCAGTTACAGATGTAATATCAATGCCAATCTTTCCTGCACTCGTGAAATCAGACTCCAATAGGAGATACAAATATGGCTGAGCGCCATTTCAAACAACATAAAATCAATCACCCGTAATACACTTAAACAAAGTACTTTACAAGTTCTTCATCACAATACAGCTAAAAATAGTTTTCATAGCAATCAAGAGTTGTTCCCACTGCAAGAATAAATATTAGAATCACGCGCATATGGGTCACAACCCACCATCGCAATGAACAATTGTGAAATTCCGATAGTTTAATTCACTCTCATTTCCAACAAATGTCATATTTTCAAATTTGACATTGGATTCAAAATTTAAGACTTTTCTACTTTTGAAACACAGAGTTAACCCCTTAACTGGGTGCCCCGAGTAATGCTCGTCCATTTTACATTGAGTTAGTTGTTATTTAGAGTATAGTACAATGTCGTTACAACAAACTTCAGAAAGCCTGTAGACTAGTTGTATTGCTGATATTCCCTGTTAACTAATTTCTGTTAAAAAAGAAGTCACTACATGAGATTGTACTGCTTCAGAAGTTTTTATCAATTCTACATGAAGCACAATGCAACCGATCGAATTTCACTTCTATTTTCATTGCTGAAACTTAACTCAATCGTTCAGCTTACAATGAGAATAAACTGACTGAGTTTCTGTAGCAATATCACTTCAATGTACCACTACTAGACAATCATAGATTACCTAACAAATTAACAATATAAACTACTCAACAACTTTACTCATAATAAGCAATACCCAAATGCTGTATATATACCTTTTGGGCCTCGGTACTTAGGTCCCAAAGGACACAAAAAGTGTCTGGAGACTTAGTGTGTGTGTGTGTGTATATACACACACACTTATATATATATATATATATATATATATATATATATATATATATATATATATATATATACCCACTATATCAAGATTGAAACTAACTTTTACATGTTCTGATACCAAGAATTTTGCTAGATTTGTAAAACAAACTTGTCTCTGATGCTATACTTTTGTGACCCAACCTTGTAACAAACACCACGTAAGACGACAAAAATGTAAACAATATCACTTCAATGCATCACTCTCTAGACTCAATGTCTTTAGGAGAATATAAGGTTCAACACTTCAATTTTTCATGGCACCTGACAAAAGAGGGTGGCTGCCAACCTTTCTCTCACCAACTTTTCTTCATCAAGCACGCAATGTACTTACATTTTACAGCCGAGTCAACTGAATGCTTGCCCGAGTCAGAAACAACCTAAAACGTTTCTGCTGCGATCAAGTTCTAAACCTAGACTTCATAACTGGCAGTCCAGGTGACTAACCATTGGACCACTGTGCCACCAACTCAAAACGGTAACTCGCTTTAACATCATTTGAATAAAAAATAATGGGAGATTCTGCCATATGGCATTTTCACAATCTCAAGCAAATCAAGCCCCATAAAAAATAGATATCAACATATTTCAGGAAACATTAAACCAGTACATTTGACGATGTCTTGTACAGTAATTGCCAAATTCATGGATCAAATGACACCAATAGTACCAGTAATGTGCAACTCACCAGAGATACTAATGCAATAAACTGCTAGCATGAAACACAAGATTTGAATCCTACTAAAAATAACAGGTACGATCACGCTTTTCTAGGAATGATTCTGTTGCATCAAATAAGCAATCTTATCTTTCAACTCATCTATTGTCTTCATCACAAGAGAATGTTCAAGTTTCCATGTTTCGATCTCAATCTGTTGCTGGCGTAGTTGCTGGTGAAGCTGATGAATCAACTCGTGATATGTTGCTTTCTGATTCCTGAAACAATAACAAGCATAGCAGTCACAAACTGTGCAAAAAATTAAGGCAAAAAAACTAATTAATTCCAAAAATCATTATTCATATTTACAGAACTTTGCATATTAGAATTAACTGATATTTAAGAAATCGACTATCAATCCATCTTATTATAGCATTACAATGACATGAAGAGAAAGAAATCATTCGAAGATAATTATTGTATCCGTATCTGTTCAGATACAATTCTGACCATATGCAAGTTTGCCACTACACATTTTCTCCACATGTGTTTGCCTTAAATATGAGTGAGCATTGTATATGCTTATACTGCAAATATATGGTATTTAATTAAAGTTTCACGAGTAAGTATACAGTGAGCAAGGCTCTATAACTACCAACTAAAATAACCAATTGTGACTATTACTCAAAGCACAGAAATAACTAATTATGTAAGAAACGAAAAGAGAAAGAACTTACCTGCTGCAGACATTTATTTCTGATCCATAAAAGTAAGCCCTCACTTTGATTAGCATTATCATCATCACCATTAGCATAAGAACTCTGAAATTTAAATATGCCATGGATCATTTAAATGCCTTCAATTTAAACACTAAAATCTTTAACACAGATATGAAACATGTGCGTGAAATAGGCATCAGTGTCTCAACATACTGGTAGCAGTAATTAATTTGGTTAACTTACAGTATCAGAAGTCGCATAGGTGATCTAAAACTCTTTGCACGGTATCCCCAGATTTGTGTATATTCGCCTGAAATGCAAATTTTAGTACTGAGAAAGTGTTGCATTGAACACACAACAGTGGTGTAGCCAGGATTCCGGAATACGGGACATATTGACATTCTTGGGGTTAAAAAACCTCGATGAGCAAAACAAACGTCCATGTCAAGCAACTAGAACTTTCCGGCATTCTCCTCGAACTCATACTACTACTTAACCACAAATGCTCAACAGATTTGCAAAAATCCCCCAACCAGTCCTGCCCGAATAGGGGCCGCCCCCTTCCTCCATGGCCACACCAATGACACACAAGCAAGCAATGAAAAATATTAACAAACAGCAAACTGAGGAAACAGACAGCAATAGCGTCAAACTAAACATCATACCATAACAAATTAAAGAACAAGTCGGGAAACAAGCACTTCCTGATGTCTGTGTGCTAAGGCGTATTTTGCAGTGCAGTGTCCCCGGCAGAGGGAATAATTTTATGGGTACCCCTAAACTTCATATTCATAATGTTTATGGTTGCAACTTGACTCAAAATATACAAGCTTTTATCTCTGTATTGTGTCTCATTGAAATAGATTTAAAAGTTAAATGGCCATATGTCCAGTGACAAATATACAGTGCAATGAAAGTCAATGAGACAAGTCATGAAAAGCAGAATACAGGAACACATTAGCATTGTCAAAATGTGATTTGAATTGCTAGAACAAATGCAATCTTTGTTATATTTATACAGGCTTTGGTTTTTGCAAATATAAAAACAGTTTCACTATGGCTAACATAAGGGTATTTAGTGTTTTAATGGTTATATCAATACTGCAAATCTCCCCCCAATACCACATCATGATCAAAATGATGACAAAATTCTCAAATCACCAAGGTTTGGAATTTTCATGAAAATAGTGAAAATATCAAGCTGTGGACTTCACTGGGAGAGCAGGGGTCCTCACACGGTCACACCCCTACCTTATCTGACCTGAGAACTACAATTCTACTCCGAGCCCGGTTAGGAGGGACTGCCTTTCCTGCCACACTCACCCCTTGAGCTATCTTGACTTTCATGCCTCTGAGGCCTATCCTGAGGTCGCTCCACTCATTTGAACCCCAACTGCAAACTCCGATGCCACACCTGGTTGCTTATAGTTATAATCTCAAAAATACTTACTGGCAATAATGATCATCTCAATATGGCAGAAAAAACTAGATATTAGCTTAAACACTTTTAATGTCATCGCTATAAGCTAAAAAAACTCACCCAGCTCATCCTTTGATACTATTGGCTCTGATGTCAGAGTTGAATGGTTTAGTAGATTGTGGTCTGCACTACTTTTGCCTTCTGATTCTTTTTGGAGTAAAGTGACTGTTAACAGAATAAGTTTAAAAATCTAAAATATATAAATAAAGAAACAACAGATGACATGTTAATTTAGTTAGTAAGAAATTATTACTAATTACTAGTGCAATTACTCGACAAAGGCTTAACTAAAACCGCAGTTTGGCATCTTTATTACCAATAAGCGCTTAGCAAAACGTAAACATACCAAAGATTTTGAAATTTTCCAGAATCCCTGTGGTAACATTTTTCTCGATAAAACCTTTGAAAAGAATCAGCAGCTGCAGAGTATTTCATAAAGGCAATACCTAAGAAGCTAATAAATAAATTGGAATATTCAATCAATTTCAAAAGTTTAAGAATCTTAAGCAAACAGAGCATCATAGGCACTGTTCAATACAGCAGCGGTGATACTTAACATTAACACAATCTGACTTGAATTAGGACACTATATCCTTGAAATAAAGTCATTCGATAGAAACAAATGAAATAAGGTCACGACTAAATGACAAATTAATTACATATACAGGCATGAAGTAAGCAAATTACAGTAATTTGAATCAGGAATCTGTGATCTGCTCCAGCTTAAAAAGTTCTATATATAGTAACTTTCCACAACAAAACAGTAAAACCACAACCTAAAACAACAAGTTTTTCTATATATCACATCCAAAGCACATCAACGTACTTTTAAAAAAGACATTCTTCTGGAACACAATACGACTGGTAATGCGAAGACGCGATTTTGCTTCTGTGACGCGCGTCAGGCAATAGCGATTCACAACATAGAAGCTGTCACCGTATGGAATTGTTGGTGTGCAGCATTCAGAGTCTATGAAGAAGCTCTGTCCAGGTTTGCTGCTTGGGTACATAATCTGAACCAAACATTAGTAAATAAGTAAGAGAACGTCAAGATTAGAGTGGTGGCTCGTCAAAAAGACTACGCGAACACTTTAAACAGGATTAAATTGATACACATGTCAGCCGTTTTCATAATAATTTCATAAAATACAATTTGAAAATTATTAAAACTAATTAGTCTCATCCATTAGAGCTTTGCATCAATCAGCAAAGTGATCAAATTGGACTAAATAGAACTGGGTTGAACTCTGACCTTTAACTTCACTTCTCATAAAGCAGCACTGTTTGTTACCCGGTAATCGAAACTGTATTTCAACTTTACTTAAAAATTGATATGCTCTATTAATTGTCACCACTGGTGTCTAAAATGTTTGCATGTTCTAAGAAAACTCTGGCATTTACCTGCTTTTCAGTGGTTGGAGCTTTCTTTGAAGTCATTGGCAAATTCAAAGACAATGTGTATGACAAATTTCGAACCAGTTCACCATTAGCATCGGGTGTTTTTGGCCATTCGGAAACCACAACATCTTGTTGACAAAAAAACCACTTCATTTTAAATAAATTTTTTAGAAACTGAGTGCAAATATTAGACTTATGAAGTGAAGATTTTTACAGAATCGTAAAATAATCATTCTGCTGTTACATGGCTCATAACTCTAAACAATAAGTGATTTTTCTATTTCTGTTCATTCATGACTGAATGTAGACTGATTCTTAAAAAGCAGATCACAGACAGCCAGCATTGATCTATTACAAAACTCACATTTACTTTGACCTATTATAAAATCTGCATTTTAAGGAAAGCAGCACTTAAAACATACCCGTTGTTTTCTTGATTTCTGCGAACAGACGATACACTCGGGAATTGGAAAAGCAATGATCAAATAGTTTGTCAACGGAGAAATTAAGAACCGCGTCGCAGACACCAATGGGAAAGTGATCGTGCCCTTCACAGCGGACCTCTCCTTCTGAAAACAAATAACTATAAATAGATCACCAGATCAGAAGTTAGTCTGAAAATGCATTTCAAAAAATAAACATTAAAACATATAGTTAGTAAATCAAACTATAACGACTGTATCTTTTTAAAACATGCTTTTAAAAATTGAAATATTGATTAAATTAAAGTTTCAACACTTCTGTATATTTTCCCTGGTTTTTAAACAAAAGAAACATATGTATGACACTTTCTAGACTCTGAGAAGTTATTTAATAGTGCAGATTAAGCAAATTTGGATAATTATGCCTTTGTAAGAGGGCTGCAAATTGTTATTTGTAATTTTACCAATTGAGACTTTTTGTACTGATGCAAGAAGCAAATCAGGATTTTTACAGGTGTCTTCAGAATCTGCAGTCAAAGTGTCATCTTCACTCACTGAGCCCTAGCAATTAATAAAGCTAATATTAATAAACAATTTTTTGAAATTTGTTGAAGCTATACTGACCTTTATACTAGTTAGTGAACTACAAGCAAATTTTATAGTGGTACTAATACATAGGGATCAGGTTTACACTTTGCTTGCATCAGGCATTATATCACCGGCTGCCACTTGACAAGGCTTGCAGCAACATAATGTGGTAATCGCTGTACCAATCAGCGTTCAAACCTAGTCCATTAATAGAACTGCAGCTTATTCAATTTTCATGAAAACTGACACAATGCCCAATGCTGCATCCCTCTTAGCATCAAAAAGTACTAGAAAAAGTTACATTAATCAACTGTCAATGTCAACTACCGGTAACGCTTTCCACTCGCAAGTTGCAAACTGCCAACTGTGTTTTGCCTTATAAATACTTCTTTGCCATCCAGTGGTGGCTCTAGGATTTGGCAAGTGGGGGGGCGTTGGGGTGGCCAACTTCTAATCATGAGAGGCAAACCATTTGTTGTTAGGTATGTAGTATTAAGTATAAAGTCCCAACAGGGACTGGGGGGTGGAGGCACTCAATAGGGCCCCCCTGTGGAGCCGCCACTGATGCCATCTGTAAGTTTAGAATTTTGGATCATGGATTTCATGTTCAATGCATATTTCTCTGCATTATTGGCAGAATTTTGATCCATGGAAATTGTTGCAAGCAGCGTATGAATTGTGGTTTGAAAATTGTGATTGACTACTTATGAAGCGCAGTAACGTAGCCATCGGCCTTATGTCGCAGTTACGTCAAGAAGTTTGCAGAATCAAAATACATGCCATAAAAATCTCAAAATACATGCTGTAAACTAATTACCTGCAAACGTTTTTAGAGAGTGAAAGAAGTTTGGAAAATCTCTTGAACTTATTGATATTTTTAAATGTCATGCAAGTCAACAGCACCTAGCAATAAGATACCCAATTCTTCAAAAGAAACAACATTAAATATGTACCAGACCTTGGAATGTGCTGATGTACCAAGTCCTTCAAGGTCCTGATAAGTTGCTGCTTCAAGTTCAATTCTACTCATATGCTTGGCTTTTTCTTCTGGAGAAAGAGCAAAATAGTCTTGGTCCTCAATGCAAACCCCAAGATTTTCCCCATAACTGTAGTGTATCCAGGTCCATATTTCTTCCTGAGACATTTGCTAAGAGACAAATATTATCCAGTATGTTTAAAAATATCTTGAAACAATCTGTGATAGCGCAATCCTATGAATAAAGCTATCGAATTAGCTCCTCAAGTTACGTTTAATACATGCTCCAGGTTTCAACATTGAAAGTGTAAATAATTGCTAATTTAGTGGCTACAATATGTGAAACAACTTCTTTTAGGTGCTGCATGAATATCTCAGAAAAAAGTCTGGCAGTAGAACCAATAAAAATCAATTAAATATAAACTGATTCGTTACCTGTTCTGAATTAGTGTTTTTCCAAAAGTAGGAAATGATGAGATATGTTTTGTCTCTCGCATTTAACGAACCAAAAAAGTGCTTTTCATCCTTTGTAGAAATCTGAATAGCGTTAGGAAATACTAATGCTGTTTTCCCCTTTGTTATTTGAGTAATGTCCTTGAATGGAATTGATACCTAAACAAAAAACATATAAATAGTTGGACAAAAAGTAAGCATAGTTGATTCCCCAAAATCACACAATAACAAGTGTTCCACAGCCTTAGCCTACCATCAATTTCTATCAGTAACAGGAATTTAACAAGAATGAAAACTCATGAAATCAAGTTCCAGAGCTGTCAACTCACTTGAATCAGTCAATGGTAATCACTATATTGTGCAAGATGTCACTATAATGACTGCATTTAATATATACAGCCTTCAAACGAACAATTTATGAATAATAAATAAGTGCAACAATGTAACAAAGAACATTCACATTTATCTTAAAGTGTCGTATAGGGGTATCCAGTGTTTACCAACAAGGTCCGGTTGCTCCGCCCACTGGTGGGCAGAAACCATAGAAACCATTGTTGTCTATTAATAGATGCCAATGGCAGAAGCAGATTTCTTGCTGGTGGGCATAGATCAGTGACCATAAAGATTGTTCTGGATACTCCTATACAAGATTATTTAGGTAAGTAACACAGCTTTTCTGGGGAAAAAACAAACGATTAGCCGGCCAGTTAGTAAACAAGAGGAATAATTCACCGCAAAAGTCACAAGTTAATCTATTTACACAATTCTTAAGGCAGGTTCTGAGCAGGTATTCATGACTAAGGCTGTCAATTTATTTCTAAAAAGCTGCTCAGACACCCATCAATTTTTTTCACTGGTGCCTAAATTAGCATAATCTCCACTGTGACCTCTTTCTTATCTCTACACCCAACTAAAAAAACCATGCTCCCCCTCCGGGCACTGCAGCTAATGATAGACCACCTCAGGCGTTATGTCATGCCACTTCCAGTCCCTGTAGCTACTAGCTAATGACTTTGTCAAGGACCTGAGGGTGAATGTGACATAATGGTGAGGGGGGAGTGTGACCTAACTGCAGGCCCGTCTTTACATGTTAAAAATCGGGCACAGTGCCCGGGGCCATGCATATCTTAGGGGCCCCAGACATATTTTTTTTTGCTTGTCAACATTGAAAAACGTATGGAGATGACCTTTTTTGCTTGTCAACATTGGAAAACGTATAGAGATGACTTTTTTTTGCTTGTCAACATCTGATCTTCACAGCAAGGGCCCCGCAGGCCGCCAGGTGCCCGGGGCCTCACACAGATATGAGATGGGCCTGCCTAGCCGTCATGTTTACACATATACCCATATCCAATTTTACTGCCCAGGTACCCATTGACACCTCTATTCACAACCAACAGCCTTGGATCCTCATTGACCCGTCTATGTTGTCAACAGTATCTTTGACTTTGGCCTTTGCTATGCTTACAGTGACACTAAGTTGTCTCATTAACTACAGTAACTACCTAAAATGCCTTGCCTTATTGCCTTATCTCTAGAACAGTCAAAAGCAAGAACATGGGAACTCACAGTTGTCTCAACGCCAAAGATGCATGCATAGAAACAGATCCAGTTCTGACTAATATACAGGCGGCCCTGAACGAGAATATTTCTCTGTAATGCACACGAATAATCTGAAAAGAGAACATGCATAACTTAAAATGCACCATTAGTAGGAATTCACCACAGACATAATTGGCATTTTAGACCACTGGCAGTTGTTAATTGAATTAAGTGGCATTAATTGAATTAACTGGCATTAATTGAATTAACTGGCATTAATTGAATTAACTGGCATCATTTGATGAAATGATATATTTTATCAATCTTCACAAAAACAGCACCTTCAATCCACAAGTCATGCTTACAACTCACCTTCAATCATGACCTCAATTTTCTCAATCAAATTTTATTCCACTTGGTTTAAAAGAGAACTTAATGGAGGAATACTTATAAACCAAAAATGAAGAATTATTTTCAAAATGCCTCACTTAATAAAGCCCAGTCACTCTGCTTAATGATCACACTGTCTAACACTAGTGAAGTGGGTTCTAAAAATTAAATAAAAATAACGGGAAATCATACAGACATGACCAATAAGAACGTTGACCCATGTTGAGCTGATTATGTCAGCTTAATACAGATCACTCAGATTTAAAAGAGACATGAAAAGATCGAATAAATTGAAGCCGAACAGCTAACCAACAATGAGCCTGTCGCTTCTCGGAATATTTCTGAATATGCGTTTGAATTCATCGTGTCGACATTTGTAATTCGGGTTAAGAACCTGTACAACAAGAATTAAGAAAAGAAGCAAACAAGAAATAACAGAAACTTCCAACTACATATAATTCTTACACAACTCCTTTTCCTCGAGTATAAAAGCCTTTGATATCAACAATAAAAACCGGAATAACAGCACATGAATGACCATTCTCAAACATATTGCAGAAATAATTCATCAATGACAATCCTAACATTATATTTACACTTATTAAGGTTAAATAAATTTGATATTAAATCTTGGGTAAAACACAAATGTCTCACTTCTCATTAAACAATAATTAGTATCGAATAAATTCACTTTTAACTTTCTAATAGTCATGTCCAATTCTATATAGATTACAGAAATTGTAATAACACGTCTTAAGAGTAAGCAACATACCAATATATTCAGCAATCACAAGAAAGGTAATAATACCCACAAACACAGGTTTCTTCTTCCTTAAAGGTCTTTTAAACTCTCCATTCGTACTAGAGTTTTTGTTTCGAGCTTGAAGATTTGAGTTGGCAGAGTCATAAGAATTACTCTGGATGCCGGCTTCTCTAAACAATGTAATCAAAAATGCAAGATTGTCAAATTCAAGGTTAATCAGACTAAAGTTGAACTCTTAGTGAGAAACCAATCTACATGTGCTATATAACACCTTGTTACATTACATCATGTCTGCCTTTGAAGCATGAAACGGGTCAACTTTCACATATCCGATGTGGACAAGACACATCAAAAGTAAACAGCAACATAATGCTCACCCTCTAAGCAAAAATCATGAAACTACCTAATAATGAAACTGAATTGCATGAAATACTGCCGTATAATTGTAAATAGTTCAATTACCGGTAGCACATACTCTTGCATACTCGATTAGACATATCATTACTGATTTAATAAATCTTACTCCAGCACTTACCCATCCACTGGTTCCACGTCACTGCCACTAAAGCTGTCTTCACTCGCTTGCTTCACAATACCAATTTCCTCTGCATCTTTCTTATACGTAAAAACCAGATTGCTTCCAGAATTTTCTTGCTTCACTTTGGACCTTCTCGCACTTTCAGGAAGAGGTGACGATACTTTACCGGTATTCTTCAATGCCTCTGCTCTTTTAGGCACTCTGACTCCTCCATCTTTAACCGCAGTCAACTCAGCAGCAGCGTCGGACTTGCACATAGAGGGGCCTGACAATACAGCGACTGGGATCTCGGCTTTAACGTGTGAACGTTTTATTGAGTTATTCTGAGGAAGCTGCGGCGTTTCACTTAGTTCATCAGATGATGATTCAAGTCCATTTAATGATGAAGAACCTATTGCTGAATCGCCTGAAGAAAGTTCTCTAGGCAATCCACTCTCTTCCGATGTACGAAACCTGTCATGCAAAAAACATGTCATTGATCAACTTTTCCAAGAACTCAAAAATCATAAAAACACCAAGTGTTTAGTAAGTAACACTAAGTGCTTTTATGGAAATGACAAAATTAACATGTTAAGTACGAGTATTATTTATTCAGGATCATTTAAATTAATAGTCTGGCCACCTACTTATGACCTTCTGAGTCAGATTCTGGAACTGACTCAACAGAAAATGTATCGAGACATTTCATTTTATCTTCTGATGGTTGTCTGCACTCCAAGTTGCTTAGTTTGTTGCTGGGTTTTGAAGCATCAACTGAAGGAAACTGACCATCAAATGTCAGAGCCTCATATTGAGGTGTCTTGATAGGTTCAGTTCTAAAAGCAATGTATACAATTAAGTCTCACTTCAGCATGTACCTGCATGATTTCAATCAATCAATCATTCAATCAATCAATCAACTTCTATAGCGCCACTATCATAATGCCTGGGGCATCAGCCGATGGCGCACCAAATCCAGCTAGTATTAGAGCCAGGTCAAGCCAGAAGATCAGTCCAAAATGGCGGGAGAGCAATCTAAGGGGGATAAGCAAAGTCAAACAGATATGATGATTTTCAATACTTGCATGGTTTTCAAACCTTGCAAGAAGAAAATTAATTATGGCAAAAGAAAATTAAACAAGTAATGATATCAACAGCCCTGGTGTTATTCATTTCAAAGAGTAGAAGGTTTTGCTGAAGTGCTAAGGATAATGTAATACTTATCCAGTTAAATGGTTCAAATTATAAGCTATTATATAATTGGTCTTTTATTGGTTCATAATGATCTTGGTCTGCCCAAAACCTTGCCATCCACTCTGCAATCTGTTCTTAAAGCCGCGGCTCATCTTGTGGCTAAATCTCCTCATTAATCTAGCATCTCAGATTTCACGTTTAACACCCTCCACTGGCTTCCAATTTCTGACTGCATTAAATTCAAACAAGTAATTATTGTTTCTGCAGCACACTGTGGTCAGGCCCCACCTTACACTACTGAGCTGTTCAAACCACCCTCTTGCACTGCAAATTGCCTGCTCCATTCCACTGATTGGAATAATGTTTTCACACCCCCCCCCCCGATCATGCACTGCTTTTACTCAGCATCGAGCATTCACAGTGACCAGACCCTCTCTCTGTAATGCATTTGATCCCATCTGTTTGAGTCTCGGATCTTAACTCTCTCGCTCTGTTCAATGCAAAAGCTAAAGTCTCACTATTTTATCATGCAACTCCAATGTCAGGAGCACCTCTGAGTAGAAATATAAGAGGTGCTATATAAATGCTACATTACATTGGAAATTACCAAAGTGCAAAATGGAAATGATATAAAACTCATCTTTGCAGTTAAAAATCCGGAACTTGAACCCCAAAATAGTCAAGTCAGCAATAAATTATCAATGTCTCACATTGATTATACATTAATTACTGTATGTCTTTTCACAAAAATGCACAACAGCAAATTTGCATAAGAAACTCAAACAGGAAATCTCAAAATAAGCATGCTTCAGCAGTAAAGAAAGCTATATTCACTAAGTAAGAAAAAACTGTAATGCATGCAAGTTTACAAATGCTAGTGATTCAGTCATGCCTTAAAGTAATGCAGTAAGTGCAAAATAAAGACATATATAAGAAAATTAGATTAAAATATTTTTGCATACTTAAGATCAACAGCTGATACATCTTCTTGCTTTCCTTCGGACACAAAAAGTGGATGTTCATGAACAGCACAGATAATGGCCGCTGACTGCTTTGCTTGTGATTTGTCTTCAGCGAGTGTTCGAGATTCTAGACTATTCTCTGATGCAACTGTGATAGACCGAGCCATATTATTTGTTCCTCTGAAATATTCAACTGTTCAAACTAAGCTTAAGATTTACACCAGTAACTAAGCTTAGGTTATCGAGGATTTTCAGAAACTGCCATTTAGAAATTTCCACAGAAACAAGATTGACCTACTTGGCATTGAGCAACCGGTTCCCGTCACAATACTGAAGAGTGAAGGACAGAAACTTCAAAATGCCAAAGAGTGAATCAACCAAAGAGTGAATAAACAACTGCATCGGGAAATATTTCAGAATTAAAAAATTTACATGATTATAGAGTCACAATTTGCTGGGCTATTCAGATGGGACAGTAATATAGCTTTGATTATCAGGGATGTTAGTCCTTGGCCTTAAATACTCTAAAGGACAAGCTAGAAGTCCTTGGTCCTGGCCTTGAGGGTTGAGCTTTGTTAACATCCCTGGTAATTGTTACTGGTCAGCAAGTGGCAGCGGCTGATTTTTTGCTATTCTAACATGACTCTGGATTTCGAATTTATTTCTACATGGGAAAGCAAAACAACATTAAGCCAGCTCCAGATTCTAAAGCAGAAAATGCGGCAAGACTATGCGTGTATATAGGGCCTATCGATCAGTACCACTAAATTGCAGTCTGCTTGACCACCCACTTTCTCTTTGGCAGTGGTCATGCTGCAATGATGGATCACTCTGACTGCTGAATGCCTGGGCTTTTTCAGTGGGAACGCACGGGAACGGCGTTCCCACGTTTTTTGCCAGATTGCATATGTAATTATTGATATGTAGTAATGCGGTTGGGATCGTACAGGTACGGCGTTCCCACATCTTGTTTTTGTTGAAGAGTAAAAAAGGATGAGTTCCCAAACCTTTTTCGCTAGAAAAAGCACTGCTGAATGCTAATGCCATTCAAATGATGCCAAAAATATAAACGCTATATAAATGCTATATTACAATTCTAAAAGGCAACATCGAAGAAATTAATTAATTATGCGGTTCTACAGACTGAAAGCGCATATGCAAAAAAAATAAATACAACTCGGAAAATCTGTAAATGTAAAAAGCTCCGTTCACCGTCAAAATTCTGGTGTCAGTGAGAAACAAACATATGCCAAGCAAAAAATAAGAATCGTCTTTCAATACGCAAATCGGCGGCATCAGTCTTCGACTGCGTAACATCATTCAACTGCAGCCACACAGTCACTGATATATGAATATTCATTTATGCTAGTCATATAGATACATATTCATGAGCTAGCCATACAAGTCGTAATGAATAATTATTCTTGTTCATATAATTATAATATTTATCTACGAGATTTTGTTTTTGCTTAACGAGGCACGTTGGTTTGATCTAAACGTCTCGTCACTCTTGTGGCAACACTGTCATTTGCTGCCAGCCTAAAGAGTAAATATCTTATTATTATACGCTCTGTTGATCAAGCGAGACTGGCGCCTGTGTTAATTTTGCGCCAACTTGTCGGCGAAAGAGACCGTTCGTCGAATAATATCGACACTTTTGATGACAAACTATGTCTAAACTGCCCGATGGCATTGTTATTCGCAAGGGCGTAATCGACGACTGTGAAGAGGTACTGCGGCTGGTCAAGGTATGGTGGGCGTAATTTTCTTTATCATCTAGGCCTCTCAGTATTGTTTTATATTTACACTAGCTATTCCCGGACACGCGTTGATTTGATTCCGTTTTGAGTAGTGTATTCGCTTTCTCCCTCTTTGTCAGTATAATACATAATGTGTGTACGTGTTTATATATATATATATATATATATATATATATATATATATATATATATATATATATATATATATAATATTAGCTGATCTCCTTGCATTGTTGCATTGCAACTCTGCATAGACCCTTTGTCTACTTTGCCGTCTGCAGTTAGCTTGAAAACAAAACAAAAGTGCTTGCGCATCTCCCTTAAATCAGGATATTTTTACACCCCGCCTAACACTCACAACATCCCTCAATTTCAGGTCGACACCCCCAAAATTTGGTAATGTGACAATGGCATGCATACAAAATGCATACTAATTAGCCCTGAACACCCTCCCCCAAATGGAGAAGTACACCCACAACTTTTATCCTCGGATGACCTTTTTTGCTTGTCAGACTTTTTGAGACTTGATAACGTTTTTTTTTGCGTGTCAGTTTTTTCGGTAGAGACTTCAAAATTCTGACACCCCAGATTTTCCCGACACTCCCCCCCCCCAAATTCACAATCCTACAATCCTAGAATTAACCACATCCCAGATTTTCCTGACACCCCTAAATTCACAATCCTAGAAATAACCCTGCCTTAAATGCTTAACTGCAGCATTGCTTTCATTACTCGTCATTGTTGTCTGGACTAAATATAGGAATATAGCAAGCTAAGTAGGTATTCAAGTAAATAAGTTACAAAAATATTAAAATTTAATCAAAAAATTAATCGATTAAAGAAAATGTTATCGATTAAAATTTTTAACGATTAATCGATTAATTAATTATTAATATCCGCAGCCCTACAATTTTTATTTCTTTATAGGAACTTGCGGAATATGAAAATATGCTACCGCAAGTAAGGCTGACATTGGATCGTGAGTATAAGTGATCAAATTGTGGACCTTTTCTAATTCATAGTCATTGTATTGCGACCTGAGTTGAAGATTTAGGCATAGGAAGCTGTGTGAGGCCTATTTTAACAGTGCACAAATTTGTAGATTATGATCAAAGCATGGCAGGCTGGAGTTGAACCATAATCCTGTGCTGAGTAATTCAGTAATTTTAATTCTAGTTATTTCATTTTCTGATGCAGAATTTCGAGAAGATGGATTTGGAGACGATCCATATTTTCAATTGCTAGTCGTGGAAAAGCGCGGCCCTTCAGATTCTGGTAATGATTTACTTTATTTTCTGGCTCAGTGGTGAATCCCCCCAATAGCATTCGACTTCCCCCCAAAATTCAAGTGATCTTTTTCTTTATAAACAATGTAGTGAAAAGAGGCAGCATTGATCAGATTTTGGCTCCTATTTCAACACATCTATCGGTGCTGCTACTGGATCTGGGAATAGGCTAGGATTTGCTGATATTATGCAGAAGGGGCTAGAAGACTAATTCACAGTTGGCAAGATCACATTACGTAGAATGCACGAAGTCTACCTGTATAGAAAACAAATAGTCATGAAGGGTCTTACTGCACTGAAATATGAATTAAGCATATGATTGCACATCTATATAATCTACAGGGTGGCACAAAAAACGGACTATATTAAATGCAAATCTAAATGTGACTAGTCCGGTTTTTTTGCACCACCCTGTATATGCTTCCAATGGCTATTTAATTATTTCTTAAGAAATAACATTTTATCCAAGTAAATCGAATTACAAGTAATTCTTCTTGTGGAAAAAATTGAATATTTCTTGCATATATGGCTCATATCTGACTAGTTCTGCAGTTGGAGAAATTATATGAAATTTAAGGATGCACAGATGAACTATGTCTGCAACCAAATGGAAAGTAAAAGTATAGAAGAATCTATTATGACAGAAACTTGAGTGGTGGTCATAGTCATTTTATTGTCTTTATAATAAAAATGTCTTTATAATAAAAAATGGTGACAAGGATTAATTTGTCCTTATTCATTGCTTATTACAAAACTTAATGTTTTTAAGGAACTGGAGAAGAGAAGGCTAAGTTGATTGGCCATGCACTATATTTCAAGAAGTATTCAACTTTTGAGGGTCGTTCAATCTATCTCGAAGACATTTACGTAGCACCCGCATTCAGAAAGCAAGGCATTGGATTTGCACTGTTTAAAAATCTTGCCGAGGTAACTACAATTGAAAACGTGTTGACTGCAACTTAATTGACTGTGTGCTCTAAAGAGTTCACTAATTAGTTTGCACTGGGCATGCAGTGGACGGTTGTTAACCCGTTAACTGGGCGCCCCGAGTAACGCTCGTCCATTTTACATTGAGTTACAGATAGTTGCCCAGTTAAGTGGTTAACTAACTTCTGTCACTGCCAGCAAGTTGGATTGGATGATTTTGCAGTTTATGGATAACTGCTTCAAGCCGGATTTTCATTGTTCAATGTCAATTTCACTAGTTAGCTGTTATTATTATTATTATTATTATTATTATTATTATTATTATTATTATTATTATTATTATTATTATTATTATTATTATTATTATTATTATCATGTATATAATTAAATGTTTAAATAAGCATGATAGCTTAATTACTAACTAGATGTGTATTAGTACATATTACTAGTTTTTGCATTATTATTGACAGAAATTTATAGTGGGATAACAAAAGCAAAGGAAACAAATAGAGCTTTGCACATGCATTAACATGCATTTATTTACTGATGGCAGGTGGTTTTGAGTAATTTTTTTACCAAATAGAGGCAAAGGACTGTGCTAGTTTGGCCTTGATATGCCGTCCTGTCTAGATGTGTTCATACCTTTAAAGGTTTCACACAGCAGTGTTCTGGGTCGACTGTAATTTGTTTAACCCCTTAACTGGGGACCCTGAATATATCCGTTCATTTTACATCGAGTTTCAGTTTAATGCACGGTAAAGGGGTTAACCGACTTAGTCATTTCCTTTATGGATGTTTCTATTATAAAAGTGATACAACTATTGACTATAGCAGTCCTGTATGTGGGCTTTTTTACGACAGAGCTTTCGTTTTGGCCAGAGCAGTTGTACAAATAAAACTTAAATATTATGTGATGTGCAAATGTCTGTTGATATGGGAGTCCTGGTTCATCTTTGTGAAGTCAAACATTCATATGGCTTGTGTAATTTTGCACAGAATTAGCATTTACAAAAGTTATATGCAGGCCTAGTGTTGGTAGTGACTGAGAATCATAAATGTGGAGGATCTTATGTTCAGTTGTATAGTTCTTTATTCAGATATTTTTTATGAGATGCCTGATATTAGACAGCTGATAAATTATCTTGAAATTTAAACATATGTTGTCAGTAGCTAGCATTTTGTAGCATTTTTGCATCACAGTCTAATTTGTCATAATTAAAATCAAATGCTTTTAGAATAAGGACTGAAATTAACCTTGATCTAACTTTCCCAAACATTTCGGTTGGCAGTTTTTCCTATTCGCCCACAGAAAATCCCATTAACATACAGATGTTTAAAAATTCATAAAAACATGTTCTATAGCTTATGGCACATTGGTTATAAAAACATAAACATTTTGCTGCTTTATAAATTTGCTGTCTTTGACTGCAGCTCATTCAGTCCATTGGTGAAATTACTGTGTCTTGTAATAGTTTTGATGGTTCAATGGACGAATGTTGTTTAATATTGCAGGTGGCTGTTTCTGAGAACTGTGTCAGAATAGATTTTTGCGTACTTTCTTGGAATAAAATGGCAATTGATTTCTACGAGAGACTTGGCGCCGCTGATATCACAAAACGAGAAAATTGGCACTTTTTTGGAATTCTTGATGACAAAATAAGAAAGCTTGCATCCTGCTGATGCTTTTTGCAATTTATAACTGGTTATTGCAATATTCAAGCAGCTGTTGAAATTGTCTGAAATTAAGTAGGTTAACATCGGCATGTGTTAAATAAAGCGTGAACTGTGTACATGTATGCCTCTGTTGTGATCTTCAGAGAAGTTTTTATTGGTTTATAACCGATTCTTGGAAGCAAAGGCAGAATTAACATACTAGCATGAACTGCACAAAGCCTTTGTTAAACATTATATGCAGATGTGTTTTAGCAACAGTGTTACCTGTGCAAAGTAAGTAAGTAAGTAAGCTACCTTACCTGAACCGTGACATAGTAAATGATTTCAGAGATGAAGTCAAGAGCCTGACTCGACTCTCTTTCAGACCACTTGATTTTTCCATGTGAAAGCTGTTGTCCGATCGGCTGCCTTTGTAGTTTGAAGACTTTATAGGGTGACTCGAAGTTCTGCCAACCTCAAACAAGCCAGAAGTCTGAATTAGTCATTTAGTTGTTACTACACATAATCACTGTTTAATCTAGACTCCTGGACTCGGGGGAACTGGCAAAGCCGGGGGGTTCTGCTAGGAGGCTGCTGTTAGTTGATGTAGTATGCCAAAATTTCGGGGGAATTTGAAATTTCCGGGGGAAAAAGGGCCATCCTCCCCGGAAACGGTCTAGATTAAACCCTACACATAATCGGGCATGCCGAGAGAAATTCCGGGCCCACGTGCAGAAGGTCAGTCACGGGCCCCTAACAAGTGCGAAAATCTGGTAACCTTTTTTGCTTCTCAGCCTTTTCAGGAGCTTAGGTGTTAATAATACGTCACCGGCCCGGGTCCTCTACAGGTTGCGGGGCCCTGTGCATTTGCCCCCCTGCCCCCTCTCGGCGGCCCTGCATATAATGCTGCCAGTGCCTACTAAAGCATCAATAATGATAAAATGATAGTGTTTGAGAAGCAAAGAGGAGGAGATGACCTTTTTTGCTTGTCGAGATTTTTTCGAAGTTGATCACAGTCAAAACCACCCCCCCTTCCGGAAACTCTGGCTACGCCACTGGTCCCCACCCCAATATTCCAGGTGGGTCGACACCTATGCATTGGAGCCAGTGTTTTATCCAGACCCCAGGCCTTTCGGGGGCAAATTGACTTGGCTGGAGGGGAAGAGACAGTTTGATGTAAGATGTGTGTCACTGCTGAAATTTGGAGGGGGAGATTTTTTAGTTTTTTTCGGAGGGAATCTCTCCACACCAGACATGGATAAAACAGATTGGAACCCTGTCTCCAGACCCACCATCCAACTACGGCCAGGTACAGTGGCGGTTCCAAGATTTCTTGGTGGAGGATTAAATGAATTCATAGGAAGTTGGTGCTTCGTGGGTGGGGGTGAAAATAGAAGTAAAAATCAATAAACTTTGCCGGAAAATGCTGACAAAAGGGAATTAGGTTGCCAAGCATAAAAGGCAGTGTTTATTCTAGCCACCTTGACATTGGGGGGAGTTTTACATGTTTGGGGGGATATGGTTTGTCTGCCCCAAAACCTTGATGCAACATATAGAAATTTAAGGGGGATTTTCAAACTTTGGGGGACCCCACCAAAAAAGCATGCCTAGAATAGACACTGATAAAAGGTCATCCGCAGTTTTTCCCCGTAGTTTTACTTGACCCACAAATAGATTTCACAAGCAAGAAAAAGTCCGGGGGATGCATCCCCACTCACCCCACCCACCCACGTGGAACCGCCACTGGCCAGGTAGAAAGACAACTAGAAAACCTACCTTAGCGAACGCTTTCGACAGAATTGTGTTAACTACATGCAGGCCTTATAGGGCCTACTTCAGCAAAATTTTCAACTCCGAACACATCTCTTGGCAAGAACAAATTAATCCTTAGATCGTCTCCTATTGTAGACTACACTAGAACGGCACAGGCGTTTTTGAAACTATCTTTTTGCAAGCTATATTCAAGAAGCGTTTAGCCTGGCATAGGTCTGCGTCGCGCTTCAGAGAGCAGACTTTCTTTAACTCGGATCATCCTATGCTGGGGACCTAGGCCTAGACCTAGGGCCTATGCCTAATTGTTCGTCCGTCCGCTGCTACATATGTATATATGTTAGCCACTGAGAATCGTTCAAGTAACGAGCGATCGTTTCAAGAGTAGGCCTATATATAGGCCCAAATTGACAAAACTGCGTCTACCGACCTGTGCATCAGTGACAGAACAACGAGTAAAAGGGAAAACCCGACAAATTCATAGCAAGACTTTTAACGGCGGACCCTTACTTAGCCTGCGGGATCATCAGCAATGGTGCTTATCATTCACAAGCAGTGGCGTAGCCAGGGTTCCGGAATAGAGGGGCAGCTTGACATTTTCGGGTAAAGAATCTCCGACGAGGCAAGAAAAAAGAGTATAGTCAGTTAGAAGTTCTTTGTTCTTTTTGCACATGCACGTCATGATACTTACCTCTGAAAAATTATCAACGGTATATTAAATAGGTATATATATATATATATATATATATATATATATATATATATATATATATATATATATATATATATATATATCGCTCGCGCAAATCCTACGACCGGTTCCAACCAGAATGGGGTCCGTTACCCTCGTTCCCCGTGGCTACGACAATGTTCAAAGATAGGCTTATAGTGACAAATTTCCCTTTTGCAGTGGCGGCTCCAGGATTTGGCAAGTGGGAGGGGAAGGTTGGGGTGAGGTGGCAACTTCTAAGCATGAGGGCCAGCCATTTGTAGATGGGTATGCCGTAGCAAGTAGGCCTATATATGGGGTCCTAACTTGGGGGTATTGGGGGCCAGAGACGTCATTTCACTGTTTTTCATGGAGGAAGACACTTTCGATATGACAAGTTTGCGAAAAAGTTGACGACCTTTTTTGGCTTGTCGGTCATTTTGTGCGAATCAAGCCCTCCTTTAGGGGTTAATGACCTTTTTGCTTTTCAGTCTTTTTGCCTATTAGCTTCTTGGTCTGCTCGATTCTCATATTTGATGGCTACGATATGACCACAGACAAATTGGCGCGCATAATAGGCCCTATCTATAGCCTAATATTCAACATATGCGCAGCCAATTTAGACCTCCTTTAATTTCGCCCTAGGCGCAACTTTAGTCATTCGACTGCAAGTTTTTAACCTTACGTCACGTGACATCGTGTGTGTCACCTTTACGATAGTCTTCGCGCAAAATAAAAGCAATTAGGTCTAGACCTATATATAGGCCTTTCGGCTAAGTTAGGCTATCATGCACAAGGTTGGCGTGACGGAACAATGGAAATAAAAACCCGCTTGGACCTAGGCTACACACACAACCTCTTCTTCCTCTTTGCCAGACAAAGTGCGGTATTTGAGAATCAGACCGGTTGGGCAATCGGGAATTTCTGATTGTTTCAACATACTAAATAAGTTAGTGAAATAGGTTAATTAGGCCTATATCTATATGGCGTCTTAAAACTTTTCTCTTGCTATGTAGGCCCTAGGCCTAAAGAGCGGGAACAGCGTGGGAGTCAATAGCCTAAGCCGTGATCGGGAATTTCCCCAGGTCGCCCTGCAAATGCCACGCTGCTTCCCGCTCTTTTCAACAAAGCGTTGCATGCATTACACTTACAGAGAGACGAACAAAACAAGAATTTACCGATAGCTCTGTGCAGATGTCATATCAAAACTTATGAGCTGCGGGCGACTAGAAGGGGGTAATGTTTCAGGGAACCAGACAGGCCTAGTTCTCTGACCCTGAAACATACCTGGGCATCCCCAAAATCTCATTGTGTCTAAATAACTTTCACAGCATTGCGCAGGGATATTTTTGCACCCCCTAACACCCCTATCCCTAATTTGAGACCGACACACCCCCAATCTCAGCTATGGGATGACCTTTTTTGCTTGTCAGAATTTTTGGCAGAGGACCTCCAGGATTTACCAACACCCTACCCCCCCAATTGATAATCCTAGAAATAACCCTGGCATTGCGTGATAAGGAGAATAATAATTATTATTGTCGTCTAAGATTTTTCGTTTGCGTTTACTAGTAGACGGCAGACCTACTACACTCAGGGGGTAAACCACGGGGGGACGGCGGGGAATCCCCAATAATAAGTGAGGGTAGGATAAAGTATCAATTATCCTCCCACCGGTGTTTGGTGCCTCTTTGCAACTTTAACGGTTAGGCCTATCGCTAATTTTTGTGCTTCTTTAGAGAAAGGTCTATAAGGGTTTATATAGAGGCAGACAGAAGACAAAATGGATGGATAACATATTATGGAAGCAGATAACACGAACACTGAGAAATGAGGCCGAGGACTCATATGGCACACCAAAGCCTATAATATAGGCCTAGGCCTATGTCACACAAAGTCGGAGACGACTGAATGACTGAAGGAGAGAGATATTGACACTAAAACCTAAAACCCCAAGGCCTAAAACTCTACAAAATACCCCAAAAACCTAAACACCCAAATTTTATTTCTTAACAGCCTAGGGGATTTCAGCCCTGCATAGTAGTAGGCCTAGTAGTAGGCCTAGTAGTAGGCCTAGTAGTAGGCCTAGTAGTAGTAGTAGTAGTAGTAGTAGTAGTAGTAGTAGTAGTAGTAGTAGTAGTAGTAGTAGTAGTAGTAGTAGTAGTAGTAGTATAGTAGTAGTAGTAGTAGTAGTAGTAGTAGTAGTAGTAGTGTGACGCCTCACCTTCAGATGAAGGGAAGTCTACCCTCCGTCCTGGTCCCCTTCCCTCCTTCTCTGGTCTCTCCTATGTCCTTGGGTCCGCTCAGTGGCTTGCCACTGGCACTGAGTGGAGACTGGCTAGCGTAGAGCAGGTTTCAAACACAGTGATAAAGTAAAGACATATATTATATGTTATATTATTAATCTTCACAATTATAATTGATTTTAAAAACCTAAAAACCTAGGTTTTAAAATCACATTTCAGCCCTGGTAGTACAGTAGAACTGTAGAAGTCCTAGCAGTAGAAAAGTGCTGGCTGGTGCTATAAAATTCTATTATTGATAGTTTGCACAGCGTATGATGACGGAATAGAAGCGTCAACGTTATTGAGTTTTTATTGTTTTTTGGCATAAAATAATTTAATTTGTTGTGAAAATGGTTTAGTTTTAGGAATTGCATGAACATCTCGTAGAAACGATGGACCTGAACGTAAGGACAAGCGTTTATTGTTAGTGTATTGGTAAAGTATGCAGTGCTGTAGTTGTTAATACGACGTGGCAAATGGTCGACTTTACATATAGCGCTTCTTCGTCAACTAGGTAGGTAATAATAATCCGCTGAGCTAAGCTGATCCGCTGATATCAATTTGATATAGACGTTTAGTGATCCGATCAGCGGCCGGGAGGGGAGGGTCAGATCAGCGGAGATATACCCGGTAGACGTCTAGTGGTCAGATCTGCTTCTATAGAGCTATAGTGCTCAGATCTGCGGCTATAGAGGGGTGCTGGGGCCAGATGACCGGCTATACAACTATTTTATATTTTATCTCTTCCATCTCCGTTAATCTCTATCCCCACCCCAGCATGGCTCTATATATAGCCGCTGATCGGACCACTAAACGTCTATATCAAGCTGAGATCAGCGGATCAGCTCAGCGGATTATTATTACCCCAACTAGGTAGCATCTATTATCTTTATCATGTTGGGGTTGCAGTGAATGAATAAGAAGACCTAGATGTTTTAGCATAATTATGTTGAAATGTCAGTAAATTTATATGACTGCCATAAGACAGCCGTATGCCTGTACAATGTTTAGTGTATGCTCAGAGATAAGCTCCACTGGCTCCAGATCCCGGAACGCTTCAAGTTTAAACGATGCTGGTTTACGTTTCTAGTCTTGCACGTCTCTACCTGTCCCGGCTATTTAACAGCGCTGGTGCACAGGCCCAGCAGTCGCATTCTGTAGTCCGTTCTCCCTCCGTCCAAAACGGCGAAACTCGGGGAGAGATCTTTTACGCAGGGTAACCGTCCTATGGAATGCATTGCCAGCTGAAGTGACAAAAGAGACCTCTTCCGAACTGTTTGCAAATAAACTGAAGACGCACTTATTTACTATCTCATACAAGTGCCCCCTGTAAAGTGCTCTTGACTTTGGCCTTTGCTATGCTTATTGCACTATATAAATTGTCATAATAATAATAATAATAATAATAATAATAATAATTAATAAGTCACTTGCCATCTGAAGAATGTATTTTATTGATTTTGAGGGATTAAACATAGATGGTACGATCAGTTACAGTAGTTACATTTCTTGTTTTAATCCTCCCTCCCTCCGGCTGTAAGATCTTCCAATTCATTAAGCATCTTCCGATCCAGACTTAAGACACATCTCTTTCAATTGGCGTTTCCTCCATAGTCCGTTTCACTCTCTCCCTCTGACTGATCTCTGCAATGACCTGGTTCTTTTGCGGATTGATTTTGAAGTACCATCGGTTGATACCTTGGGTATTAGAACTGGTGCTATAGAAGTGCATAATTATTATTATTATTATTATTATTATTATTATTATTATTATTATTATTGTTTTAGGCCTTCCTGTTGCAGCGGAACAAGTCGGCCAGTCAGAATCAAAGGGCTCTCGACCAGAGCCTAGAGCTGCTGCCTTGTCTGCCCTCAAGGGCAAAGAAAGAACTGTGGGGTGGTGCTTCAGTTTCATTTCAGTACATTAAGCCAAAATATGTCGAAGAGACTGTTGACAAAGATGTGGACATTGTTGCAGAGTTGCTCACAACCAGACGTAGAAAAGGTTTTACATTTTGAATACAACTGTCCTCGGTGATTGATTTTCCAAAAATCAGACTATGTCTGCTTCATAACTTTTTACGCCCCACTGTAGGGTCAGTCTCAACCAGTGGGGGGGGGATTGACCCCAACCCCTGGCAAATAGAACCACACTGGTCATTTTATTATTCAAGATTCATCATCATCATCATCATCAATAACTGTGGACTCAGCACCCATTGATGCTATCCTCACCATCCTCACAGTCTGTTACCAGTCCCTTGTATTTAGAGCTCTACAGCACAGTTCTTGCAGGCTGCTTCCATGTTATTCCGGACATCAGGGTTTTGATCTTCTCATCATCTTTCTTTTGTCCAAAGAGATGCAGTTTTTTCTCTTTGTTACCTTTTGCATCGTGCATCGAGGTCACTTTTGGCCATTCCTTACTGTAGAGCGATGGCGATATGCCCTGACATATTGAAAACGATGATGTTCTGTAAAATAAGAAAATGTTGTATGTTTTTGAAGTTAAAGTTCTGCAATCAATCAGAGTCAGCTAATCACTAACCATTCAGTTGAATCAAGAAAGGTTACCTCATTTGGGATATTCAAGTCTGCTTGAATGCAATAATTCATGAGACAGTTATTTGGGTTTAGAAGGTTATATTGTCAATATGCTGTTTTTATGTGTGTGCATGCATGCATGCATGCATGCATGTGTGTGTGTGTGTGTGTGTGTGTGTGTGTGTG
The DNA here is from genome assembly GCA_018105865.1 of Metaphire vulgaris. Lineage (NCBI taxonomy): Eukaryota > Metazoa > Annelida > Clitellata > Crassiclitellata > Megascolecidae > Metaphire > Metaphire vulgaris. The sequence goes on from CM030833.1 coordinate 25,851,598, forward strand.
TGTGTGTGTGTGTGTGTAATCCTTATATAATTTACAATTTATTAGCACAAGCTGTCATTTCCAAATAAAATCAATGAACAACATTAAGAAATGCAGTAGCAGTCTCTCTTTTTTTCTGTTACCTAACTGTAGACTTATTGCACTGTTTTAAGGTGATGATGGTTATTTATCATTGGTGTGTGAATGTGAGAAGCAGGATCTGTAATTACTGTTAACATTGCAATTTATCATTAGTTGAAACTTGTTTGGTTTGACGTTGATAAACACTAGTAAAAGTGCTATTTATCGTAGGAGATCCTAAGGCCGCTGTTCCTACCCATAAGAAGCCAAAAGTCGTTGATCACGTTTACTGTGGTGGGTTTGCTACAGCCGAGGAAACTGTCCATTCTGGTGGTCCCATGATGAGAAATCGAGAAGACTTTCGATCAGCTTTACTGAAACTCATGAAGTATGTATTCATGTCTTCATAAATGCGCAGCAGGATTAGTTCCAATTTTCTCTACTTCAGATACTGCTTTGCAGTGGCGGCTCTAGGATTTGGTAAGTGGGGGGGCGTTGGGGTGGCAACTTCTAATCATGGGGGCCAACCATTTGTTTAATGTATGTAGCATTAAGTATAGGGTCCAAACAGGGGGCCACTGGGGGGGGCAGGCACTCAATAGGGGGCACGGGCCCCCCGGTGGAGCTGCCACTGCTGCTTTTAAGGTTTTTATGAATGTGTTTGGTTTTCAAGCATCTTTCTGTTGTTGTTTTTTTGTTACCAGTGTAATTTCTCAGAGCCAGCTGAGAGTTCTTATAGTGAATATGATTAATTATGTTCAGGAGAAAGAGAAGCGATAGAGAATCTGAACGATTATTTTCATCTGCAGCTGAACCTTTGACTGAGGAAGAAAAAGATCTTTTGGTAAATGTCTAAAAGAACTTCACACAGAATTTTGAATTTGGGACATAGATTTATATTATTTATAATTTCAGTCCATAGTTAATTTAATTAAAATGTTGTTAACATATCTCTTGGACTGAAACTATAAACAGTTCTTGAAAAGATTAATAGATTTTATTTACTGGAGCACTTAATCATAATCGTCATCGTCGTCATCATCATCATCATCATCAGCAGCAGCAGCAGCAAATAAAAGATGCTGGTGTATTGTCAAGTGAGTGCCTTATCAACACAATACATATGACCTTAACCCCTTAACCGTGTATTTAACTGTAACTCAATGTAAAATGGACAGATATCTCTGGGATCCCCAGTTAAGGGGTTAAAAATCTGCCCCTCTGTACATCATTGATGCATCTATTGTTTTTAATTACTGGAGCATTCTCTCATGAATTTCTATCTATTGAACAGTTTATCGAGCATTTCTATTGCTATTGAAGATTTGAATTGAATATGATAATGACAGCATTGGAATTTTTCAACTGTTGCTTTTGTTCTCTGTGTTTTGCAGTTTGTTGATTGTTTTTGTATTTTCAGCGCTACAACTACTACATCAGTTATGGGATAGACTCGTCCTTGATTGCTCCTATTTGGGATTCATGGATTGAGAAAATTCTTCGTCTCCTTAGCCCTACTGTTAAGGTAATGTTGGCCACTACTATGTGAATGCATTTTGTCATTACAAAATCATTGTTCAGGAGAATTGCTATTTTCAGTGTATGATTGAAATAATTATGATAGCACGTCAAAAATTAAGCTACTTCAGTTTTCACTTGCTAATAGAGGTTTCTTGTGCTACTGGTCCTGCTATATGTCTTACTTTCTTTAGTACTGTAGCTCTATCCGTTGATGTGTTAGAGATATTTTCATCCAACTGGGGGGGGGAGGGCGGAAGATGGCAGAGCGAGTTACGAGCTGGAGCAGTAGGCTGATGGAGCGGGTTCAAGCCCGATTAGGGCCCATAGTGGCTTTCGCACAGGCAGTAACGCCTCCTAAGCCACTTTAAATCTCGCTCAGTGTGACTGTGTACAAATATGGTAGCATTTCCTGCTCATTTTGTTCAGCCATATGGTTGGCCATCACAAATATTAGTGCTGATTACTTATTTCTTGCCTTGAGATTTTTAAATTAGGCCAGTAATATTTAGATCCAGTGGCGGTTCCAGGATTTCTTGTGGGGGTGGGGATGAATGAATTCATAGAAAGTTGGGGGGTGAAAATAGAAGGAAAAAATCAATAAACTTTGCCGAAAAAGGCTGGAAAAGGGAAATTTATTCCTCATTTTACTACACTTTTACCGAAAGAAAAATAGGTTGACAAGTCAAAAAAATGTCATCTCCGGTTAGTTTTACTAGACTTTTATCCCCAAAAATAGGTTTCACAAGCAAAAAAAAAGTCCAAAAGTTCGGTGAGGGCGATGCTTCCCACTCATCCCCCATGTGGAAACGCCACTGTTTAGATCTATTTCCTAACAGACTTTCAGATATGGGGCTGAGGAAGTTTTTGTCATTTGTTTTGTCGGCATCCTTCAATGCGTTACCTTTATTCTGCTTCTTCATTCACATTTTTAGACTTTTGCTATCATCATCAGCATCATCATGTCATCAGTTTTATCACCGTCCTCCTCATCATCATCATCCCCACCATTACCATCACCACTGCTATCACCATTACCAATCCATGAATAATCAATCAATCAATCAATTAATTATCATTTTTATTTTATTATTTTGTTTAGAGAGGAAAGGAAAAACAAATTCGTTGTTTGATAGATGAAGTCAAAGATGATTACTACCTCAGCATGAAGAAAACTGTTGGTATGTTGTTAGTATGTGATCATTGTCAGTTACTACTAACAGTGAAAAGCAAGATTGCTTGACTAAATGTATTTGATTACCAGACAGTTAGTTTAATTAGCTAGCATTTTGTCTCTTAGCGTGATTTAAAGTGGCTTAGGAGGCATTACTGTTTGTGTGAAAGCCACTAGGAGCGCTAACGGGCTTGAGCCCTCTCCATCAGCCTACCACTCCAGTGCATAACCCTCCCTGCCATCTTCCGTCATGAGCCCTCTCCATCAGCGGCAGCCTACTACTCCAGTGCATAAGCCTCCCTGCCATCTTCCGCCCCATAAGAGAGAAGGAATGCAATGATAAAAGTATAACAGTAGCTTTAGTGGTGTTGTAGTTCATGATCTATGCATCCGATATTTATTTAGGGTGTAGCTCGGGAGAGGAAATTGGAAAGTAAAATTGCAAGGAAACATGTTTGAAGGAGAAGTTAGAGATGAGGTTTTTGGAAATTTGACAGATTTGGGGTATAAAAATCTGAGGAAATATTTGTGAAAAATTTGGCAGATCCAATGGCTTGGCCTGTCGAAAGCATTCATTCATCTAGGACGGTTAAAAGCGTCTATTGTTGATTGCTGCCATAGCATGAGCTGTGACACAATAACAGTATTGAAGTCGTCATTCGTGTCTTTAGCATCACACGTATGCATATGCAGTGGAATGACTTATTTGTGGATTAGGACCGATATTTGTCTTATAGTTTTTACGCTCACTGAAACTTCTATAGAGCCTCGGCATGCTAAAAACAGTGCTGGTGAAGTCGTAGCTGTATGATGCCATTGGTGATTTGACTGGTCGGAGTTTTGTGCTTAACCCCTTAACTGGGAATCCCGGATATATCCGTCCATTTTACATTGAGTTACAGTTAAATACACGGTTAAGGGATTAAAGGCTTATTAATTTTAATTGAGACTTACTTTTGGTTTAATTTGTTTCAGTTGACTTTGTCCTCAAGGATCCGAAAGAGAGAGAAGCGAAGCGAATTATGTGGCCGGGAGAGATTGAAGCCAGGCATTTGATCACCACGAAGCCGTGGTACAAGTCATTCGTTCATGCAAAGAAGGCCATCATGGAAAACTTGCACATTACTAATCCATGCATGTTGCAGATGCTTGATCTCTGGCACAAGACAATGAGGTGAATTTCACAGAGTAGAACTGGTTAATTAACGACTGCAAAAATTACACAAAACACAAAAATTAATCGGTCTATCTCTCATCTGCAGCACAATGTTCCACAAATACTCCATGCATGTTGCAGATGCTTGATCTCTGGCACAAGACAATGAGGTGAATTTCACAGAGTAGAACTGGTTAATTAACGACTGCTAACAGCAAATGTCAAATTTTGAACTTGATTTTATACTGGGAGTGCACATTGTTCGTCCCGTTAACTATTCTATTTTTTTCAGCTTGCACCATTTTTCTTTGGGTAGCATGTATTCTTCAGATTTCACTGAAATATAAAATTTGATTCATGACATATATATATATATATATATATATATATATATATATATATATATATATATATATATTCAGGGTTTCAACTGTCTAAATATTATGTCTTGTGTAGGCAGTTGCGTCTTGTCATTGTCAGCAACTTCCATGCTATGACCGAGGCCATGGAACTTTCAGCCTTTCAGAATATCTGCCTTAAAACTTTTGAGGATGCAAAAGATCAGATTCTCAAAGTGTGAGTAACATTGGCGTACATTTCAGTGTTGTCACTTATATTTAATTTTTATATATGATTTATATATAAATAGTTACAATAATTCATGTGAACTCAATGGCAAGTATGACTTCTTATGGTGCAAAAACCAATCATTGTTTTAATTCTAATGTGAGTTATAGTACTTTACATAGTATCAAGTGCGGGTATATTGTAATGGCCATCCTTATCGAGTGCCTCTTCCGAAGTTAATGTTTATTTTTGACATTGAATATTTGAAATGATTTCTCTTTGCTAAATTTGTTTTGTAACTTTGTATCTAAAACTTATCACTATGTTTTCAAAAGGTAGGTAAGTAAGTAAAATCGTGAAATTATGTAGCGCTTTCAGAAGTTGTAATGCAGTGCAGCTGCTTATTCGTAGGTATTTAATTTAACTTTGGAATAGCTTTAACTGAAATACAATGTTACCCGTTTTCAGCACAGGAGAAATCCTAGTAAACTGCTTAAAATCCAATTATTATTATTATTGTTGTTGTTGTCGTTGTTGTTATAAGCCAGGTAAAGGTCATTGACCCATAAGGTGTCATGGTTGGGACATTACAGCTATGGAGGAAATGATTTATAAAAGGAAACAGTTTTGTATTTATTTAGTTCTAATTATTTGAAGAGATGTTGCTAGAATTGAAGGAAATGGTGATTTAGAACTTCAACTTGTTTGACCGTTGTGTAGCATAGGGATGCTGAAATTGAGTTCCAAACTTCTGATGAAGCACACAGAAAGTGCTCTTGCAGATTTTGAGTAACGACTGGTTGAGCAGATGTAAAATAGTAAGATGTGATGACAATCATGTGTGTCGAAGATGTTGTAGGGATATTATAATAATAATTATGCACTTCTGGTTTTCAGTACAGGAGAAATCCTACTAAACCACTTAAAAATCCAGTTATTATTATTATTATTATTATTATTATTATTATTATTATTATTATTATATAAACTTTTTGCAAGTTTCGATGAATGATTTGCATGCCATTGGTATTATTTCATACTTTCTATGATTGTGTGTTATTTTTGGATTAAATATGAATTTCAGTATTAGTGAAATATGACAGAATTTTGGTGGGTTGGTTACTTGGCAAGCCAGTGAATTTTTAATCAACAAAGTTTAATGATGGAAACACTGTGAAGAAATAATTTGACTTCTCTAGGTTTTGTTCCAGGACATTATAAAAGCATTCAGAGCGGTTGCATCATGTCTAGCATATTGATGTTTTTGTTCTGTCGCTATTAAAACGGTGTTCTTTTCAGGTGGTTCCCTGCTGTCCAGAACATCTTCTACCAAGCAAACAAGCACCGTCTTGTGCCGAGACTTGCCGACAAAAGCCGGTGCGAAAGCTTCTACAACTGCGCTGCTGCTCTGATGACAGAGCATCTTCAGCGTCTGGCCCTCGATTCTATTTACGAGTTCACAGATCTGCTTGTCAAGTCTCCGGTCAGTCTATGTTTTGTCATTCATCATGACGTGTCCTACACTGTGTAGTTATTGAAAGAGAAGAAAAGGCGACACTCGTGCCTTTATGCCTTTTTGGCTTTTTGTCATGACGAGAGACTAGGAAAGCATTTTATGATGAGTTGGACTTTGTGAGGCACGTACCTCCTGTGCAAACCCTCCCCCTACATCTGCCTAGGCAACTTTGGATAATGTAATGTCAGTATCAGCCATGATGATGATGACGACGACGATGGCGGTGACAACGACAATGGTGGTAGCATATCGTGCAATTACTGCTAGGACACCTAGCAATTGAAAATTCAGTTTATCTGACAATGCTCAATGTTCTGGATAACTACGAACAAACAGAACAGTTTTCAGTTCTTGTAAGTTCTCTTGAATGGCAGAAAGAATCTGTCTACTTTTCTACAGTATATTAATGTTGTTTCATATTTCTATAGCACCATTTTTATTTTCAGTAATTTGTTTGATGTAGGGTTGTCTAGCCTTCAGTGAGGAATTCATTTCCTGTAGCTAACTTTTTAAAACTTAAAAATTCTAGACTTATTTAGTAAATTTTGCAGTTTTTCTATTTTTTAAGGTGTTTAGATTTCAAAATATTTTTTTATTGCCAAGGATACTGGTTTATTTTAACTGTGTGCATTTTTGTATGACAACTTATTGATGACATTGATTTTGTGATAAATGCTTGGCAGTTTTATTGCAAAATTCTTCCAACCATTGTGTGTGCTTCTGCAGACAGGAAATCTCTAAGCACACCTGAAGATGAAATGCAAGAAATTCTTTTATAAAAGTTATATTGTCTTATTTGTCCCACTTTTGAAACCTTAATTGTTTTGCTGATGATATTTTAGAAGTCTACTAGGATGTATGAGCATTCAGGACTAGTTCTTCGTTTAATACTTGAAGAAAATGAAATGAAATATGAACCTGAATACAGTGACTTGAAGTTGTTTTGCTCAATTTGTACGACATTATGGTAAAAGTGATAAGCATCGTTCCACGAGTGGAGAGCAAACTGTACCCAAACTGGGTGAGCTAGATGATATCTCTTTTATACGGTAGTCGAAATATTTTTGAGGCTACACAATACTAGAAATAATTTGAATGCAGGTTTTCTATTAAATAATAAATCTGCTATCTCAAATCTTGCATGGCTTCAGACAGAATGTGGTTGTTGAAATATAATATTACTAAATATTGTCTTAGACAGTAATACTATGCTAGCAATGTGTTTGTTAAAATGTTGATACAACATTCTTTCATTAGAAAATCATGTTTCTTTTGTGTGAAAGAGAAATTCATTATTAGCACCATGATATCAAGCAAGAGACATCTGGATGCTATCTATAGGTTCCTTTTGCATGACTTTTGAATGGTTTAACTGAGCTTAATATTGTAAATGATTTGATTTTTTTGTGGCCGGACAAAATGTCCACGGACAAAATGTCATGGGGACAAAATGTCAGCGGACAAAATGCACGACAAAATGTCACGGTTTAGGGTTAGGGCTAGAGTTAGGATGACATTTTGTCCGCCGACATTTTGTCCGTGACATTTTATTCATGACATTTTGTCCTAGCACCAATTTTTTTTGATTTAATTGAAACAGAAGGGAAAACCTCCAGGTTTGTTGAAGCCAATGATTGCAGCTGAGATCCTTGAGGAACACAAGAGCAAAGTGAGTTCAATGCTGAAGGCAGAATTTCACTTTGTCGAGCAGTTTGCGTCTACATTTCAGCAATACAACACTCTCATCACCAAGCAGGTTAGGCAGAGATTTGAATGATATTGCAGACATTTGAAACTAGATAATTGCTTGGTGCAATCAATACACCAGTCTTTTTAATGTGCACAGTATACATTCATTCAGAATTAGATGTTATTGGAGAAAAAAAGTTTAGATTGTTGTCTTAAATTGCATATTAAGCATTGTGTAATATGCATGCAAGACTTGGACTTTAAACAAGGAAAAATAGCCATACACTCCAGTGCTCCGCACATTTTAAATGAGGTGCTACAGAAACATCCTAGGAATAAGATGGTTTGACAAGATCAACAGCGAAAAGGTAAAACAAAGAATGAGCATAAGGAAGGACTTAATCCAAACAGACCACGAAAACAATGGATAGACAATATTAAGGAATGTTGCAACATGGACATATATGAAGCTTACAAAGCCACACAAATCAGAGATGAATGGAGGAGGCGAACTCAAATTGCAATAGACACCAACAACGGGTATTGTGCCCGTGGAGAAGAATTATGATGAGTAGCATGTTAGTTATTTTGATGGTTTATCATTTGGTTACAAATGAGCAGTAGATGTACAGTTGGAAACATAGCAGCAATCAAATGAGAAATTTTTTCTATATTAGAAGTCAAAGCAGTGGTTGATTTTTCCTTCCCATTGTCCCTTGGCAAGTGGAACATTGATTCTGATGTACTGTTGGCATACTGAGTAAATCATGATGTCAGAGTTTTGTTTGCTTTTGTTCATGCAGGCAGACAGCGATGCTGACAAATTTCTTGCTCAAGTAACATCGTTTCAGGATGTTGTCGATGAAGTTCAGAGATACCGTCAATTGATTGCCAAAGTACAGTATGTTCCCGAGAAGGTCAGATTCAGTTCTTGTATCAGTTCAGTTTTGTAGCAGAATTTTTCTGTGGGGGTCTGTCTTTTACACCAACCTCTACTAGTGAAACTCTCACATAATTTGGTTTCATAAAACCAAATCTATAACAAGTAGTCAGGACTTCTTGATAATATTGTGGACTCCCTCAGGGCTCCATTCTTGGTCTCATCCTATTTCTCATCTGTCAATTCATTCTCTGTACTGATGATACATCCCTTACAAAGTCCCTAAAGAGTTCATTAGCCTTGCATCAAGGCTGATGTTCTCAGATGTTAATTATTGGGCACTAGAACTTACTGCACTTCTGTTTCACAGACTGATTGTAATTTTTATATTAGCTGTAAAGTTTTTCAGTTTAATTTTTCTCTTACAGTCAACCCAAGCATTCACAGCAATACTCACTCAAACGATATGTTCAGATTTATAAATCATCGTAATATCTAGAATAGCGGGACACAGTGGAAGTAGTGGTAGGATTCTGGGCATGCAATCAGAGGGTAGCAGGTTCGAATCTTACCCTAGCCACTGCGTAGTGACCTTGTAATGTAATGTAATAGAGTTTTTATATAGCACTTCCTCAGTCTCAATTAAAAGCCATTAACAATGGCTCCCGCTACGGTTAACGCTGTAGACATGTCAAAGCCAATGTCAGAAGCACTGTTGACAATGTTGACACTTCTGTGGATCAGAAGATGATCTTTAAAACCCACTCGGACGGTATAAAAGGAGTTTGCCGCCGTGACGAAATCTGGCGGTGAATTCCTGAGAGAGCGGCCTTACGCAGGATGTTTCTCCAATACAGAGATGCCAGTGAAGGACAGAAGAAATCAATAGTCCGCATGATGGTAGATGGAATTCGCAATGTGGAAAAATCTGGCACTGAATTCCCATGGGGCGGTCTTCCGTGAGAATAATCCGTCACTGAGTAGGTTCCCGTTTTTTCTTCCACAATTGTGCTCCACTCAGATCAGCCTTCCATGTTAGTATCCATGTTCCAGTCACTTGTTTCTCTCTTGCTCACCACCACTACCTTGCAGCAGTTGACTTATAAGGCCTTGCACGACCCGGACTGCCCAGAGTATATTTCGGAACTGGTGTGCAGAAATCTGTTATCTGACAGGTGGATGGAACGCAGATCCAGTCACCGAATACAGCTAGTTGTCCCCCCCTCCATCCAAGACAGCTAAATTTGGGGACCGATCCGTTTCAAGGGGGAATCCCATACTTTGGAACGCCCTCCCCGAGGAAATTACCAGGGAGACAACACAAGATAGGTTTGCACAGAAACTTAGGACGCACCTATTTAAAATCTCATATCAGGTGTCTTTGTAAAGCACTCTTGACTATGGCCTTTGCCAGGCAGATAGCGCTATATAAATTGTCGTTTAATAATAATAATAATAACCCATTCTTCTAAGGATGTACATAAATTTTGAGTTGCTCTAAGAAGCACTGAATAAATTGTACCATTATCTAATATAAATCTTAGAAATATCACAGTACTGGGTATATAAAAATACCAGTGTAGACTAATTAAAATCTTTGTGGTAAACTCTGTGAAGTCTATTTATAATTAGTAACAACGAAAGATGTTAATGTTTGTATAACTGCTATCAATTGGATGAATGTTTTCTCTGTCACATCTGGAGAACTTCTTCTGGAATACATATAAGCTTTAGACGCTGTTTCCTGTTTGTTTTGTAGGTTTTTCGATTTGGTATGTTTGAAGTTCACTGTGATGAGTTGATGCGCAGTCTTACCAAGCGAGCAGACATTATTTATAACAAGCTGATTGCTCAAATGTTGAAATATCACAACGAGTCGAATAAAAGGCATGTTACTTACCTTCCTTCGCTGGTTATAATTCATATATTAAGATTAACACAGTTACTCTGATTTGTGTTCGAATTTTTGAACTTCTTTTGATCAATTTTATGGAAATTTTTAAATATGAAGCCAGTTTTTGAAATCATCATCATCATCATCGTCATCATCATCATCATCATCATTCTCCATGGTCGCAATACCCGTTGGTGTCTATTGCAATTAGTTCACCTTTTTCATTTGTCTCTGTCTTGTGTGTCTTCTTTAATAATGTCTGTCCATTCTTTTTGTGGTCTTCCACCGATGTTTTTGCCTTCCATTACTCCGAGCATGATCCTTTTTATCAGCCTTTCATCACTCATTCTGCAGATATGGCCAAATATTCGGAGTTTCCTTTCAATGACTGTTTGGATTATGTCTTTCCTTATGCTCATTGAAATAGTGAATGTTACTAATGGTAATCAGTTGTGACTATTATAAAGGGCAATCCTATCTGTGCCTTCAAATAATAAACATTTTCTTCAAAATTTTGCTCGACAGACTTTGTGCCGAATTTGAAGCAAATGCCGAGAAAATTCTTTCAGTCCCTCCGGACACTGCAAGTCTTATGTTGCTTATTACATTTGTCGAGAAGTTTGAAGAGGTTACGATGCATGTGCTTGATAAGAAGCTCTTGGATTCATTGACGCGGCTTTCATTCCTTGTGGATTATGCAACCATTACGCCAGCAGACATGCGACTTAACATTACAACATTTTCTTGGAACAGCCGCATGAGCGGAATCATACAGGAGCATAGAAAGATCGTAGCTGATAAGACACTAGAGTATCAGGAAGCACTGAAGGTGAGTTCCATTTTTCAGTCATTTGATTTCTTTCACTGAGAATTTATTTTGAGGAATAACTAGTTTTGTCATTAATTTATTATCAATAGTTAAATTTTCCAACAGATTTGATCCCATTACTGATTTTAAAAACAACCAAATATTTGCTTTTCAGAAGAATGATGTCATAGTTATGCATTTTCTTATATTGTCAATAATTTAGTCTGTTTATTCAGTTGCTTGCCTTATCACTCAGTTTTGCCTTGTTCAATTTCACTCTCTATCCAGATGAGACGTGAGCGTTTTACAGAAGATCTTGAAAGCTATCTGGAACAGATTGAAAGCCTAAAAGAAAATGGAAACTCTGCCGAAATTGAATCATACCTGGCAACAGCAAGTGACATCGATAGAAAACTTCAGGAAGCAGCAGATAAGGTCGGTTTAATTGGCTGAACTTTATCTAAATCATTCATTCCAGGTGGCTATACGTGCGATGGGTTTGTACGCTATCGTCTTTGCAGTTAAAATTCACTCACGACTAACTAAATTAGCGTCTTATCGTTCCGTAGCAGAAGTTTTTGCATAGAAAGAAAATTATTTGTGTTTTAAGATGGTTTGTCATATCTTTGTGGATGTAATAAATTCTTTAGAAACTGCTGTTGTTTTGATGGCTGTGTCTCCTCAGTGTCTTCTCTAAAAGACATGGTCATTAGACGAGACAGTTCTATTTTTTCATGCCTATTATTTTTGGGTTGTATGTTCTTGGAGCAGCAGCAGTGCAGTTACTGCAAGTAAACATGTACCGTACAGATGCATGTCATTCCTGAGAGTTTTACCTGAAGACAGTGCTCTACAGACATGCTACATGCATGTTGACAACGGAGTTTAATAGCAGAATTATGGAGTATATTCAATACTACAAATAATTTCTGTTTTTCAGAGCTTTATGTAATAAATTGAATATTGCCTAAACTGACTTTGATCCATTATTGCATTGGCATGCTGCTGTCATGCAAGGCATCGACTCTGTTTCGTGAAAATTTTAACGAATCAGCTAATTTGATTTGCAGATTGACGCATTTAATGTTGAAGAGGACGCCTATGGTTGGCCGACTACAATTTATCCAACACGTGTTAAGGCTGTAAATGCCCTCAAGCCTTTCCTTCAGCTGTACGAAATGCTGGTTGACTACAAGAAGAAATCCGAGTATGGCATCCAACTTCTCTGAACGTTACGTTCTTGCATATTCTTTGCATTGCATTTCTGAGGAAATTGCATTTTTAATCAGATTTGTAAATTTTTCAACTATATTTACTAACTTATCTATTCATTATCCAATGACAACTTTATGGTATTATCTTGATTTATGATACCTTTATAGATACCTTTATAGAGACTATGTTGGAGTGACTTATTGTATTCGACAAAGGGGGATTACAATTCAAGTCAAGGAGCGACCATTGACTGATGTCAAAAGCATTACTAAAATGGCACTGTAGAAGTTCAATGATGATGATGATGACGGTGGTGGTTGTGACGATTCAACGACGACGAGGACAAGGATGATGGCAATGATATACTTTAGTTGTTTGCTTGCAGTTTTGAGGGATACATTCATGATTTGCATTTTAGAAAATTACCGTTACAATATAGGGTAATCACATTTTTATATTTAATTATCATACTGGTCATTTAAATGTGAAATTTCAGTGCTTGGATGAATGGACCAAGGGAGGGTGTTCTGCCTGATGTTGTTGAACAGGAAGTAGGGAACTTCTTCAGAACATTTTATAAACTTGAGAAAGTCTTTGCTGACATTGAAACTGCCAGAGAGATGGCAAAGGAGGTAAATGCTGATTGCACCTTATTACCAGCCAGTATCACTTGCAAGTTACGCACTGTTACTCCATTTTCTTACCAATCTTTCTCATCGTTAACAGTATGTACGATCCTACGATTCCTAAGATCAATTCGCGAAGAACTTGACACATCTATTTGCGACTTCTTATGAATGTTAAATATGTACAGCACCTTTGACTTTGGTAGACGCCATGCATACGGCGCTATATAAATTGTCTGAATAATAATAATAATAATGTAATTCATCTGTTATTGCTCAAGTACTTATTGACATCAAATTAGAAATCACAAGTTGGTCTTTATTTTGGCCTTTGCCCCACTGTGCTATAAAAATTTCTCAATAGTATTAGTAATAATAAATAAGTGAATAAATAATAATGATAATCCGCAGTAGGTGAATGAACTATATTCATTCAGTTAAATTTATGGCATTTTATTTAGTTTGCCTAGACCTAAATAAAATTTCATGAAATTTAGGTCTAGGCCCTGGTTCTAGAAGAACTGGTCTTATTGTTATTATTATCTACGACAATTTATATAGACATTGCTGTTCATTTCATTTTCTATTGCTCACTGTGCATATGTTACGTATATATTGGTACATGCATTATTTCCTTGGCAAATCAATCAATCAAGTTCAATGGTGCCACTATCTTAATGCATAGGACATCGGCCGATGATGCACAAAGTCCAGTGCAATTCAGAGCCAGGTCAAGCCGGAAAGGTCAAGCATATAGCACTTTAATTGGGTTATATTATCATATTATCTTTAGCAATTGCCATGCGTTTTATAATATGTACACAGAATATATGTGCATTATAAATTACATTAACAAGCATAGAGCATGACAACAGTAGATCTCCAGTTTTGATGCAGCTCTTTGCAATTTTTATTCAAATAATGTTCTATTACTTGGAGGGTTTTGCCTGAAACATCTATGTTGTTGACAGATGCGAATTCATGCGGGCCAATTTTGAGCACCTGCCATTCATTCAGACCTTGTTTAATCCTGGCATGAGAGACCGACACTGGGCTCTTGTTTCTGAAATTGTCGACTCACGAGATCATCCCATCTCCAGAAATGACTTTGGCTAAGATGCTTACGATGGACCTGCACAAGTTTATTCCAAAGTTTGAATCCGTGGCAGAATCTGCAAGCAAAGAATACACTCTTGAGAGAGCTTTAACAAGAATGAAAGCCGAGTGGGAGGCTGTAAGTGTCAAATTAATTTGCAGTCAGTGTTTTTGTGGTCAGTATTTTTGCTACATTTTATTTTAGCAGTTTTCTTATCCAATTTAATAAAAATGGATGTATGTTTTTTATTTATATGAATATCATATAGTTTATATAGGACCTTTTTATGAGGTTTTTAGTTATAATTATTTAGCATATTATGTTTTCAACAAGTCATGTACGTAGTTCATGTACTGAACTGTGCTCATGGGTGCATTATAACTAGGGCTGTCATCGGGTACCCGGGAACGTACCCGAAGACAATCCGGGTACCCGGGTAGTAAAAGTTGGAAGGATTACCCGTGAAAGCTCAGTAGCGCCTTCTGGTGTACAATCTCCCGGAAAAACATTTCGCAGACTGACTGCTACAGATTGAACTTGATCTGTGTTAACCCTTAGCAGGGGTAATTAAATTTTACAAGACGTTACCAATCGGGGTAATTAATTTTTGGGAAAAGCGTTCATATGAACTGTGAACATGTACGTTTTAAACTTGCCATAATTCTGGTTATATAGAAGCTACAAAGATGCGGTTTGCACCGTTGTTTAGCATTTTCTTTGCACTTTCCATCCATCCGTGCAAAAAAAAAAAAAATTTTGGGGTTTGGCCCACTCTACAGCCCAAAATTGGACCCCAGTTTACCACCAAAAATTTGTTCTGTACTTAATACAGGGGCAATAGCAAAAAATTTTTCAGTGATGACCCTCTAGGTTCAGCAGAAAGATGCAAAGTTTGAGGTGGGTGTCTTGGGAACAGATAGCTTCAATAAAAATTTTGACAGATCGGACCCAATTTGGTGGATTTATTAGGTTTCTTGATCGGTAGAAGTGGCGTGACGTGCATGAATGCTGGTCAAAATCCGATGTATTCGGTCACTTAAAATATATTCTTTTTGCTATAGAAATGCCACACTAGCTAAAAAGAGAGCTGCCATCTTGAACAAAGAATGGATAATAACTAAAGCTGTTGATATTCCATTGAAGAACGTTTATTAGACTGGCGCTGCCCGTTCAGATTTGAATAGTAACTGGCACACTAAATTTGAAGTGGCGAATGTTTTAACGATTTTATAATACTTTTAATCACTGCTGCCTGAAATTTTCACCAATAATTTCTCATTACCACTAAAATCATAAATGCCAAATTACGTTTATAAACAAACTCGTGCCTGTTGATTGGCCCAGATAGGGCTTTCAAAAAGCTAAAGTTTGGTTAAAGATCGTTCTTATTGCTGTCGACCAAAGTTTGACAGTTTTGGCTTCATTTTAGTTTTATGTTATGTATTGATTTTTAATTAATCGATTTTATTAAAAGTTAAAATAAGTTTACGTTGATTTTTAATTAATGCATGTAAAACAGTTGCATGCATGCATGCACAACTGTACATGCACAACTGCACAATTATTAATATTAAGTAGGCCTAACTGGAAGCATACCTATGATCACTGTATCAAATAGGCAGCTTGTGCAGCAATAACATTATGCTAATTTCAGAGCGGGTACCCGGTACCCGTTTGAAATCTTGACGGGTACCCGGGTCGATTTTGGAAAGAGTTGACAGCCCTAATTATAACCATGGACATCTAAAAGCTGATATCTAAAATAGTAATTCTGCAGCTATGTAGGAAGTACCGGTAATAGACCTGTATGTAAGAAGAAGAAGAAGAAGTTCACATGCTATGCACATAAAATACAGGTATTTTGACAATATTAAAACTTTTACGACCGAGTAATGTATCTGTTCTCGGTTTGAGCAGTAACATTGAGTTTTTCATGTCAGATGGAATTCACAGTGTTGCCCTATCGAGAGACAGGAACTTATATTCTGTCTTCAGTTGATGATATCCAGATGTTATTGGATGATCATATAGTAAAAACTCAGACAATGAAGGGATCACTTTTCATCAAGCCATTTGAAGAGGAAACCAAGTAAGCAGCAACATGTCGAATTGATAAGTAGGCTATTGCATTTATTGCTTTATTTTGGTATCAGCTATGCACACACGTGGGATGGGTGACAATTTTCAAACAGTTTTCTGTCACATACCTTTTTCTAACCATATTTTCTCTTATTATTATTATTATTATCTACGACAATTTATATAGCGCAGTAGCATAACTGGAGCTAAAGTCAAGAGCGCTTTACAAAGGAGTCACTTATAAGAGATGTTAAATAAGTGTGTCTTTAGGAGCTTCTCAAAACAGCCGACGGACTTCACATTAATAACATTTGGCAACGAAGTTCCCACAGGGCTGGGTTTCCCCGGCGTGACTGATCTGTCACCGAACACGACAGTCTTCGAAGGCGGAGGGACGATCAACAATGTCCGACTACTGGAACGAAGTTCCGCGCGTCTGTCGTTCGTCGTTGCCCTGCATACGAGTGTTGCCAGTCAGGACAGGTGGTGTCGTTAGGGCCCGATATGTAATCAGGCATCGCTTGTAGGTGCTTATGGAGTGCCACTGTTTAAATCTGTTAAAACTACAGCGAGTTTGACATCGATGCTCATTTCTTGGATGCCATTTGTGAACTCTTTTTAGTGTACATCTTGAGGTCTGTAACTCATTTGTGAATTGCAGAAAAAAGATAAAGGCAAGATAAGTAATAATAATAATAATAATAATAATAATAATAATAATAATAATAATAATAATAATAATAATAATAATGTGATTTAAAGTGGTTTAGAAGGTTGTTAACCTGTGTGAAGATCACTATGTGACAGATAAAATCTAAGAAACTAATCAGAACAGCTGGTGTCATGCCTCTGAAAATGAGTAACAAAGGCATTTAAATTTAACTAAGTGGATTTGTTGATTTCATAAAGTTGTGACAAATGAATGAAAGAAATAAGCTCATTAAATAGAATAAATGTCTATTTTAACTTCTTTTAATATCAATATACTGAGTGATAGAGAAAGTCATTTACTTCTGTGAATGTTAGATGAATTTGAATATAAAAAATCGAAGGCTAAGGATTGTAGATTTCTCTTTATAGTAATGGTAACAATTGCTGGATTTTCATATTTCAGAGAGTGGGAGAAGAATTTGCTGCTTTTGCGATCTGTGCTGGAAGAGTGGCTTGGTGTCCAAGCAACCTGGCTGTACCTTGAACCGATTTTCAGTTCACCGGACATCATGTCTCAAATGCCGGACGAAGGTCGGCGCTTTGCCGCTGTCGACAAGATGTGGCACGATATCCTTAAAGTTGTTCATGCCGATGCACATGTTTTGACACTCCTGAAGATTGACAAAGTTCTAGACAAATTCAAGAAATGCACTGAACTTCTTGATCTTATTCAGAAGGTGAAGAAGAATTCATTCTAGATCTTATGTATGTAGACCTTCGACTTATGTCAAGCACATTACTAAAGTGGCGCTCTGGAAGTTTCTATGTATGATTAATTATTTCTTGTAAGGAACAGCTCTTGGGCAAAGAGCATTTGAATATTGTTTCCATATAAGAGAAAGGAGTGTTTGGATGAGTGTAACTATGCTCTTGTGTGCTATGTTGATGTAAATGACTTATATTCGAATGTATGGGTGTTGATTTATGGCAAGAATGGAGGGGAAACATGTCCCAAATATTTTGGAATCTTCCTCAATACTTTGAGATAATGATATTTATTTGCTTTTGACAAAATGTTTTAAAGTTTAAAGTGTTTCCCAACAAGCAAAAAGTTTTCCAAATGCAGAGATCTCAATATTCCAAAGCATCCCATGAAAAATATTTTTGATTATAGCCCCTACTGCTGAACAGAAGTCACCGATCATTTTCATTAGTTACTGCAGTATAAGTGTTTTCTTGAATAATGGTTTAAAATACTTAAGTAATTCTTAAATAATGGTAATAGATTTGTAAAACTGTCAACAGGGTCTTAATGAATATCTCGAACGCAAACGACTCTACTTTCCTCGATTTTTCTTCTTATCAAATGATGAACTTTTGGAAATTTTGTCTGAAACTAAAGATCCGACGCGGTAAGGACAAGTGTGTTGTAATAGCACTGACATATGTTTTTGATTAGAAATTGTTGTAAAGTTCTGAGAATATTATGAGTTTGGAGATGTGATGAAACACAAATTTTGGATGCTACTAAGTAATTATCATTCTTGATTTATTACAAAACTATCATTCATGATTTATTACAAAACTATCATTCATGATTTATTACAAAACTTTGAGTTGTTATAGTCGCAATTTTATGGAATCTTGCTGTCTAAATTTGCCTTATTTATTTTTTGGATTTTAAAGTAGAAACATGTGCAGCATTTGTCAGAAATGACGTCTTATGTCCGGTGATAAATTAGATACAATATCATTTTCTAGGCAAGATGTTGCATGTCAATTCTGTGCATAAGATGAGTGTCCGTGATGCAGTTTTGTTCAAATCGTTTCATTATCGACAGTGTGCAGCCTCATCTGAAGAAGTGCTTTGAAGGAATCAATAGGTTGGAATTTACAGAAATCCTTGACATAACCCACATGAAAAGCAGTGAAGGCGAAGTTATCAAGCTTAAGGACATCATTTCTACAGCAAAAGCCAAGGGTCAAGTGGAGAGATGGTTGCTTGACCTTGAGGCTGACATGGTTGCTTCGGTTCACAAGGTCTGTTTGCATGTATTAATTAATTGGTAACTTGGTTTTAGTGGTTTTGTAGTTTTTGGGTTTCCTGCGTTAAAAACCCACTGTCACCCATACAGCCTCTGTTCCAGCTTCCATTTGTTGACTAACAGTTGTAACTATAATAACAATAACAAATTTTATCCGGCTGATATTTTAAGATGACATAAGAGAATAAAACTTAGAATTAATGTCAACATTAGCACTGATGGAAGCGTAATTTAGGAGAATGCATTCTTCAAATTATTGGCCAGACTTTTTCTTTGGCAGCGGAGGCTATTATTTCAGAAGCTTGCTTAGAGTAAACTTACTTCATAGGTTTTGTATTTGGATTTTGAATGTAGTCTGTGTTGCTGTAAAGGTGATTGGTGAAGCAATTACAGCTTATACATCAGCTCCTCGTGGAGAATGGGTGAAAGTTTGGCCGGGACAGGCCGTACTCTGTGTCTCTCAAAAGTTCTGGACCACATTGGTTCACGAATCGATATCCAAGGGCCACTCGGCAATGGAAGAATATCTGGCAAAGAACAACAGCCAGATTGAAGAGATTGTAAAGATTGTTCGTGGAAAGTTATCGAAAATGAATCGCGTCACTCTTCAGGCGTTGATCGTCTTGGACGTCCACGCTCGCGACGTACTCGCTAATCTTGTCCAGAACAAAGTCTCATCTGAGAGTGACTTTGACTGGCTCAGTCAAATGAGGTACTACTGGGAGGTAAGCAGAGCTTGGGATTAATTAGATTGATGTGCTGAGTATAACAGCTGAAGTGAATTTAAGTTTGACTTGAGAATGTTAATGGTTGTCTTTATCCTCATTCTTGAAAAATCTCAAAGAATTGCTCAAAGTTGCTTGTTTGTTTGTCGCACAGTTTTTCAAACTTGCCACTTCCAATGCATGGGCAGACTCAATGTGTCATTGTTGTAATGGTGTCAGTAATTATAGTAATTTCTCTTAAATGACCTGGTCTTTTCTGGAATGACCTGGTCTTTTGCGGATGGATTTGAAGTACCATCGATTGATACCCTTGGGTATTATAGCTGGGGCTATATAAGTGCATAATTATTATTAATATAGGCTTGTAGTTGAATTATGGCATACATTATTACGGTAATTTTCTGCATAGTGTTCTGAGAAAAATTGTTTGCAACCAGAAAAAATTTCATAAGGATTTGCATCATTAGCTTGTAGCACCAATAAGATAAATGAAGAAAAATGTTTTTTCACTAATATTTGAGTTAGGTATGCCCTTACATTTGAATGGCATGAATCTGTCTAAACTTTTATTTAACAATGCCAAAGGACTTTTTATCTTCCAGTTATAGACATTTTTATTTGCTTCGGTAGAAGTTTAAACAGTCCCAGTTATCTACAGTTTGTCAAGTACATAAAACATCTTTTATAGACACACTTCGAATCATCTTCCAGACTTCACATATTACATACCAGTGTTAACAATATTTAATCATTTCACACTGCATTGAATCAGGTAGTACAGGGCTTAAATTCTTTCTATTCTTCAGTGTGCCCCAATGGCTGGTATTCATTAGAGTGTCAACTCTGAGTTAGATGAGCCGTCAACATGAGATTTTTTTCCCCGGGCATTCGCATACCCAAATGTGAATGCCCACCAATGTGGAGTGGACATTAACATGATATCTGCATCATGCTTTTGGTGGATAACTAGTTTATTATTATACGAGCACTCCGTATAAATTGACAATTTAGATTTACAGTGTATAAAGGACGTATAAAAATTTACTGGCACTAGTTAACTACATAAACTATAGCAAGTTGGTAGAGTTCGATATAATGTGGAATTCAATAGTCTAAAATAATTAGTTCAGTGATGATTTATTTGCAGGATGGAAAAATGAAAACACGTATGATTAATTCTGAATTGAAATACGGTTATGAATATCTGGGAAATACTCCTAGACTTGTAATAACTCCATTAACAGATCGCTGCTACAGGTGTACTCAGCAATTTTGTTCTCAGAGATAGTAATATAGTCGAAGTCTTTTGATATGCTCTTCACTTGATCAGCAACGTATCATTTTGATATCACTGTCATCATCATCATCATCATCATCATCATAATCAGTTGCACGTAACCGGGTTGATCATTGCAGTTGCTGTCCACAATGTTCTGTCCTGAGCACAGTGGACTGCTTTGCAAACTGGTAGCCCACAATCGTCAGCATAGATTTGACTAAGCCTGGTAGTTGGTCTTCCTTGAGGTCCATGGTAATCAAGATCAGTTATTTACCATGGAATCCTTATTTGTTGGACCAGATCAATTCATAACTTTGAGTCACAGAGAATGATTATAGTTTATTATTTATTGTAATAATACTATGATACAATCATGACAGTGGTTCTCAAACTATGAAAATGATAGCAATTAGGTGTTCAAGATTTTAGAAACTATGAACTTTTGAATTTGAAACACAAATTTGAGTGTTTTTTACTGATTGGTATGCAGTATCAACAGGAAAGTGTCTGAGATATGCATATCTGTGCATATGATGGCTGTTTTGTTAAACTAAAAATATTTGATGTGGTGGCAAGGTACCAGATAAAATAAAATGTTTGAGAACTGTTGACAGAAAATTCAACTCCTTTCTCTCTTCGTATTGAATGTGAAGTTAAATAATAGATGTACTTGATCATATTTATTAAATAATGACTTCAGTGCTGTCATTATAAAGCAATTTTGTATCATTTATCAATATAACCATAGAAAACCATTGTTAAATATATCGTGTGTCTGTATATATTGGTTGAGTGATTGTCTTGGGTTTCAAATGTGTGTTGACACCTGGTATTTCATTGATTTTTCCATTATTATGCCATCTATGGATAAATATTTGCTGATGTTGCCAAATTCCTGGTTTAATTAGCATAGTGCTCTCACTGATTTAGTGGTTGGCAGACTGCTTTGAAAATGCATACGATTAGATCAGACCTCTCAAATCCCAATAAACCGAACTATAAATTATTATTATTATTATTATTATTATTATTATTATTATTATTATTATTATTATTATTATTAGCTAGACAACTTATATAGCACAATAAGCATGGCAAAATGGTACAAAGACAAGAGCGCTTTACAATACTGACAATAATAGTTTATTCAATGAAAGTAAAGGAGATGGATGAAAGCACTTGCATAGACTGTCCATGGCACAAAAATTCTGAAATTCCAAAACTATGATGGTCTACAAGAGCACATTTAGTAAAATATAATTTATAAAAGTAGAATATTTATTTAAAATACAGCACTTGCACTCAAATTTTAGTTATTGAATTTCTGTGATTTTTAGTTTGTTTTAGTACTGTACTTAAATGAGAATCACTTACTGAGTTGTGTTAGTGAATTGTGATTGATGTATTGATGCTAGAACCTTGTTTGGAGCTCTTCACTTGCATCTCGGTGGAGCTCCTGAAGGACCAGCTGGAACTGGAAAAACGGAAACAACAAAGGATCTTGCCAAGGCTGTGGCAAAGCAGTGTGTTGTCTTCAACTGTTCTGATGGTTTGGACTACATTGCTCTGGGAAAATTCTTCAAAGTAAGACTCAGGCAACGGATTTGAATCCATTTTTGTTAGTTTTTATGTAATGATTTATCCTGTTATATCAGCAAAATGGTTGTTGCTTTTGAAATCAAATTATTGGGGGTTAAAGCAATGTGTTTATGTGTGTGTGTAAGTGTGCGCATGTGCGTGCATTTGTGCTATAAGTGGGATTAGAGTTATTGTTTAAGACTGTGGAAATTTGTGTTTCCCAATTCCAAAATTTTAGCATCTTCATACAGTCATAATTTATAGAATATCAGTCACTTAATTAATTATGATCAGTTATGATTACAAACTGTTTAAGTGAAGAAAAGACTTGGGTATGCCTGCTCAGTATGCCCGAATGTCAGAAAACTTGGTGCACATTGAACCAGAGTTCTTTATCAAACATCAACCTGTGACCATGACCATAATGACTAAACTATATGTAGTATATAGCTTATTAACAAAGGAATTTCATGCGTTAGTGTTGTTATTCTAGGGCCTTGCTTCTTGTGGTGCTTGGTCATGTTTTGACGAATTCAACCGTATTGAGCTTGAGGTCTTGTCTGTAGTTGCTCAGCAAATTTTAACCATTCAGAGAGGTGAGTTTGCATTTCAGAAGATTCGTGCAGTCATCTCTCCTGAGTGTTTGTAAATGAGTTGCTTCTTATTTTCAGAGACTGTTGAACGTTGAACAATTTGAATTTGTGCATACATCCATAGGCAGATTTTATTAAAGGCTATGGTAGGCTTAAGCCTACCCAACTAATCCCACCAACGAAAGAATACGTTCTATATGTTTTGCCTATAAGCAAAAAATAGCCATTGACATAGAAGAAAATTTTCTAATACGTAACAATTTCTGCCTATTTCAGTAGAGGGTGCTAGCCCTCTGGACCACCCAACTCATAGATTTAGTCGCTCCTCCTCAGAAATCAAAAGTTATAGGGCTATAAAAGAATACGTTCTATATGTGTTGCAATGCATACGGCTATAGGCAAAAAATAGCAATTGACGTAGACGAAAATTTTCTAATACGTAGCAATTTCTGCCTATTTCAGCAGGAACATCTCGTTCGATTGTTCCATGTAAAGCGCTCTTGACTTTGGCCCTAGATATGTTAATGTGCTATACAAATTTTCATGAAGAACGGAATAGAATAGAGGGTCCCAGCCCTCTGCACCACCAAACTCAAAGATTTAGTCGCTCCTCCCAAGAAATCAAAAGTTATAAGGCTATAAAAGAATATGTTCTATATGTATTGCCATGCATACGGCTATAGGCAAAATATAGCAATTGACATAGAAGAAAATTTTCTAATATGTAGCAATTTCTGCCTATTTCAGTAGAGGTTGCTAGCCCTCTGGACCACCCAACTCAAAGAGGATGCTCCCTAAAAAATGAAATCAAAAGTTATAGGGCTATAAAAGAATACGTTCTCTGGAGGCAAAAAAGCCATTGACAAAAAAATTTTCTAATATTAGCAATTTCTGCCTATTTCAGTAGAGGTGCTAGTCCTCTGGACCACCCAACTCAAAAGATTTAGTCGCTCCTCCCAAGAAATCAAAAGTTATAGGCCTATAAAAGAATATGACCCCCATTTTAGCCTAATCTGCAAATCTTGAAGTGTTAATACTTAAAGATTTTCGTTACATCTAAAGCATAAACATCATTAGATTCCCTTCCAAATAAATCTGGCTACTCGTGAGTCGGTTTGGTTGGATGATGTGGAAATAGTCCCCAAAACATTCGAGACTCTCGTTCTCGGGTCACATTGCGAATGTCTCCAGATTCTTTCATCATTTTCCCCACAATCAAACTGGTTTTGATTATTTTACTATTATTTGAAGTGGAATGTTAATATAGGTGTTAAAGACCAACTTTTTAAGATTCCTGAGCGGATTGTTCTAAAGCGGTGCTGGCTCACGCGGACTCATTAGACCGCACTGCCCCCTTCTAAATACAACCTGCTCCATCAGGTGAGGCGAAGCCTCAGTTCCGCTGCTGGTCCCTCCTCCCGGCCAAGGCTGTAGTCTTCGGGGACAGATACACAGAAAGATGCTGTTAGTTTCTTTTTGTTGTTTGCCAAAGTTATTAACGAATAGAGTCCAGTATATGTAAATAAATAAATAAAATGCAATACTTGTATTTTTAGTTATTATCTTATGCAAAACTTTTTAGTTATAGTGATATATGAATTATCAATGTGATAATATTAACTATAACAATATATTTGTAATGACCTCTTATTGCAGGCATTTTCGAACATGTTTCCGTATTTGCTGATTTTAATAGGAAATACTCCTCAGTACCTTGCAGCAAAGTACCATTATATTTCAATGTGATTTATTAAGTTGGTGTTTGAAGAATACTGCTTAATCAAAATGAATTATTGAAGCATTGTTGTGTTTGATGATTTACAAAATTAATATTCCTCATGTTGTAGGAATTAACTCTGGATCAGATGTACTTGTGTTTGAAGGAACGACAATTAAACTGGATCCAACCTGCTCAGTTTTCATCACCATGAATCCTGGTTATGCCGGCCGATCAGAGCTTCCAGACAACTTGAAGGTGTTTTATGTTGTCAGCGATGTATTATGACCCAGACATGCAATAGTAGTTCCTGTACACCAGTACCACTGCTAAAGTCCCTGATATTTTTTTAGTAACTTAACAGTACAGTAATGATGACCCTGCCACAGTTACATAGTGCCTAAATTCTTCTATTGCTCAGGGATTATATTTTCAAGTCATGCTCCTATATTAATAATATGTCATTAAAACAGTGGGAAAGTACCATAATTCAGACTACAAGGGTTTTGTCCACAAGGAATGGTTAATATCACACTATTTCTATATTAAATGCCTCAGTGACTCATTTAAAAAGGCATCACCTCTAATGAGCCATCAGCCTTGGTTATATCCACCAGTGTCATTTCCACCAGCGTTGAGAAGGCTGTGGAGTATGATCTGTTTAGACCTCTAGGCTGATGACTAGTGTCATATTATGAATACATTGAAGATTTAGATTTTGGATTCGAGTTGGATTTGACGAAATTATAGAAATGCTAGTCTATAAGAGAGTTTTTTTATAGGCACTATTTCGTCCAGTAGCCATGATGGTACCGGACTATGCTATGATTGCCGAAATCAGCCTTTACTCTTGTGGATTTGTGACTGCTCGCCCTTTGGCGGTGAAAATCGTGGCAACCTACCGTCTGTGCTCTGAGCAACTTTCTTCTCAGCCTCACTATGATTATGGAATGCGAGCTGTTAAATCTGTGCTCATTGCAGCTGGTAACCTCAAGGCATGTTCTCTGGACTTTTATTTATTTGGTATCCTCATCACATAAATGACAATTAATTTTATGAGATAGATTTAATTTCATGTTTTTGAGATTTATATTTGTTGTGAGCACTTATTCCGTCATCATCTTCATCGGCTCGTGAAGCCGGTTGTGGCTGTTGCGATCACCCTCTACCGTTCTTGATCTTGTGCAACTTCATTTGTCTCTGTAGATGTTAATCTGCAGTCCCGAGATATTTACTTCAGCCTTGTAAATCTCCTCTCAGGTCTCCCTTGCATGCGTCTCCATAATTCCTTTTACAGTTCTTGCAGACTGAACAGTTTTGTTTGCCTATTATTGTTGTCGAATTTTAGCGTATTAAAGTTAAATTTGTCATATTTTTATTCTTATTCCACAGTTGTTATTTTCTCAGAACAATTTTCACCAAAGTTGAGTTTTCCTTTTTTTATAACTGACCATTGAATCTTGTTACATATACAAAATTGAATTCTGTTATTTGGAATGTTCAATGTTATTTATTGTTCAATAGTTAAAATATCCTGAAGAAGACGAAGATATTCTCATGTTGCGTTCTATTGTTGATGTAAATCTGCCAAAATTCCTTAACCACGATTTGCCACTTTTCAATGGAATTGCTTCTGATCTGTTTCCTGGTGTTGTTCTACCAACACCAGACTATGCCGTGCTTGATGAGGCTATAAAGGAAGCTTGTACAGAGATGAATTTGCAAAGTACAGATTTCTTCTTACAGAAAATTGAGCAGGTTTGACGTGACTTTTAAGTGCCTATTTTAATCTGTATTTTACGATTTAGATTTAATCAGATAATTTTATTAAATTATCAAATTATTATTATTAAATTTTTTTGTTTCTATACTTTTATGCGCTGATTCAAGGTTTACGTTCATGCTGAGAATTATGATAAAATTATCCCTTTCATAATGTCTGAGTATGTCCATGAAAGGCTGAGACTTTAACTATTGGTGATGTTGATTTTTAACGCTTATGAATTCAGGTATCCAGTTATAGATGAAGTATGACTTTGGTGACTGCTTTTTATTGTTTTCATAATTGTTTGTATTTTGTCAAGCATGTGAAATTGAAGTTTCCTGAAATTTTGTTGTATTATTTGTCTCATATTGTGTCACAGATTTACGAAATGATGATTGTCAGACATGGATTTATGATTGTCGGTGAACCATTTGGTGGTAAAACCTGTGCATATAGGGTTTTGGCTGAAGCACTTGCAAAAATATCTGAAAAGGTTAGACTCCTATTCTTTTTTGTATTTTTTGTCCATGTTCATGTTATGTTCTACTATAATGAAAATTATGGCAAGCTACAACTGCTGCATTTGCTGACATTTCCTGTGTTCCATATATCAGACCAGATATTTCTGCTGCTTTCATAACTAACCCCCCATGTGGAGAAAGTACATTTGCTTTAGACTCATGTTACTGTCATGCTTTGCTAGGGCAGATAAGTTACTGGTATCTTAACTGCTATAGCAGACAAACAAAAGATGGAATAGAGGGCTGTAAAATTGACAGTGGGTTTCAATATAAGGGAAATCCTACTATAAAGTGTTTAAAATCGAGTTATTATTGTATTATTATTGTATTATTATTGTATTATTATTTATTATTATTATTATTATTATTATTATTATTATTATTATTATTATGACTCTATTAATCTTATTTAATTCAGGGACTTATGGAGGAGAATAAAGTCCAGTACACTGTCATTAACCCAAAGTCGATAACAATGGGTCAGCTGTACGGGAATTTTGACCCAGTGTCTCACGAATGGTCGGATGGAGTGCTTGCTGTATCTTTTCGTCGTTTTGCAAATGATCAGGTGGATTGTCAATCTTTAAAATTGCCAGAAGATTTTTTTTTAAATCATGAGGCAATTTACATTGAACTATTTTGTGGTGATTTAAGCCTGACTTCCTTTTTTATTTATTTTTTTGTTTTTATTAGGGTATTGACAGAAAGTGGTTGATATTTGATGGACCAGTTGATGCCATTTGGATTGAGAGCATGAACACCGTACTTGATGATAACAAAAAGCTTTGTTTAATGAGTGGCGAAATTGTCCAGATGCCAAATTCTATGAACCTTATATTTGAGCCAATGGATTTGGAAGTTGCATCGCCAGCAACCGTTAGCTATTAACTAATATTATAGATATGAGATACGTAATTCTCTTGATTTTTGTATTTGCATGCATCTATGTATATATCCTTCACATTTTGTGTACATTTTTGGTATTGCAATTATGCATTTGATTGCTTGTCATACAACTTGTAATTGAAGTGTTTTATGCTTGCCTTTGTTTGTGCCTTTTATTGGCGACATTGCAGGTTTTTAATGATTTGATTATTTGTCTATAGTAACTTTTGCAAATCTTGCTTGTTCAAGGATTCTGTCAGATTTCTGTATCAACTTGTGAACCTATTGTATTACAAGCTGGTAGTTGTAGTTACAACGAATGTTAAGAACCACTGTTTTTATTTTTCACTGAAGGTTTCTCGTTGTGGCATGATTTACATGGAGCCATCATCTCTTGGTTGGCGACCTCTAGTCAAGTCTTGGCTCAAAGCAGGCCTGCTTGGGTTGGACACAGATGCAAAGAATGTCCTCAATGCTTTATTTGAACGTTTTGTGGATCCTTGCTTAGTTTTTATACGACGAAAAGCAAAGGTTGGAACGGTTTTTTTTAAAGTTGTAAATCTATTCAATAAAATGACTTCAATTGTACAGGATAAAATGTGAATATAGACAATGTTATTATAATGGTTAAAACAATTTAAAATGTAGTCATATGATAGAGATAATGCTTGTAAGCATAGGATAAAAATACTTTGATATTTTAACTGTCTAAGGCTCAAAGCAGGTTTTAATTGTAAGATATGACATTAATTCCAAAGGTCAGTGATTGTGTCTATGTCCTTCAAAAGTTTCTGTTTGCAAACAGATTTAAACTGGGATGAAATGCTGGCAAATGTTTATTATGTTTGAGTTAGACTTTTGTAATAGAAAATAATTATTTTTCAAATAAAGTCAATGTTTCTTTTAAAATGATAGTTGGCAGCAATGAAAAGGCAATAGGATTTTAAAAATAAATTGGTGGGATAAAATTCAGGTCAATCAGGCCAGGTCTTCGTTCTCCTGCTGTGTCCAGCTAGAGAACTGGAGCTGGAAGGATAAAATTACATTGACCAAAACTAAATTATTTGTGCATCAATTATAATTATTTAAATAATTAATTTGCAGTGGCTGCTTAATTTATTTATTCTTCAATTACAAATTTGTGGCAGAACATATATCTGCCTCTGTTGATAGCACTTTTGACAAACCTTATATGGACTATGGAGCATGTGATGATGATGACGATGATGATGATGATGACGATGACGATGATGAGGGCACATTTGTTAAATCCCTCATATGATGCAGAAAGTCTGACTTCGTGCTTATTTCTTGATGTTATGTCTAAAGGAGTTATCGCCCACAAGTGACTCAAATCTTGTAAAGAGCCTCATGAACGTGATAGATTGTCTAACAGATGAATACAAAACACAACAGAAAATCGCAACGTTTAACTATAAGCTTGTTGAGAGATTGGAGGTTGTATTATGTTGATCAAGATAATTATGAATCATACAGTAATAATAGCATATAGATGTTGATACTTGTTTAGAATCTAATGTAGTCACATGTTGTGGGTGTTGATTGCAGGATACAGTATTTAATAGCTAAGAATCTGTATGCCATGCCATTAATGAATGGGTTTTTAAAATATTATGTATATCTGCTATTTCATTTTGTATTTGTCATGATTTTTGCAATTTATCAAAGATTATTACTACCACTTGCAGTATTTTAGCTTAACAGAATTTCATAATATTTGCTTAAATGAACTGAACGTTTATTTCAACTCCCCTTACACTTATGTACAATATGATCAAAAGAAATACAGATTTTTCCAAAAACTAAATAGGTAAAAAGCCTAACAAATAAGTATTTATTTCAAAATTAGATGAGATAATATAAAATATTAAATTTTTAAGTAAACAAATACTTCATCATGTTTTTAGTGTATATTTATCTTTGCTTTGGCTTGGTCTATCGGAGGCAGCTGTGATTCAAACAGTCGCAATAAATTTGACTTACTAGTGCGGGAACTTATGAAAGTGAGTCAATTTCATTTAATACATGGTTTGGGTCAGCCTAAAAGAAATCAATAATGTCATGATCTGATGCATTTACAACCATTTTTAGTTCTTTACTAATAAATATTCTAGATAAATTAGTAACTTTAATACTTGAAGCAATCACTGCTGTTAGTTACCAACAGACAGTGACACCTGTTACTGGTTTTGCATCCACATCTACAGACCTAACAAATGTTAACTCTATCTATTGGTTTTCTATGTTAGGCATGATGTCACTTAATCTATGTTTATTCACGTATCTCTGTTATTACTTCCATCCAGATTACCGGTATATATGTGATTGTCCACGTGGTCTGTGCTCTCCTATATTAATGACATCCAATACTTAGTCCAGTAATCAGACGCTTTCTGCATGATCTGATCAAATCAACTCATTCCTTTTTCTCTGAGCGCGTCTGCGATGTTGTGTCTACAAAACTGTTTCCTTAACTAAGTCACTGCTGATTAATTATTGATGCTTTTGATTTCCTATGGCAGAAGTGTACCTTGTAATTCTTGCCTGTTTTCTGTCTATTTTGTCAGCCTCTTCAGTACCAGTAAATGCAATATTCATTGCCACTGATTATAATTATGAAGCGTATTGTATTGTACATTCTTTGTGCTCTTGATGTTTAATTTTTTTCTCATACTAGTATTTCTAGTTCACAGCATGGGTGCAGTTCTTTAAATTTCAGCAATGCAATTTTGTATGAGTCAACAGGACTGGTTTATCAACAACCCCAGTTTATTGCTTTATGCATCTCCAAAATAAAGGTGCACCATTTTCATTATTACTGGATTCTGTATCACTTGGCAGAATCTTCATTATCATTTGTGGCCTTCGTGTGTCGGCAGTTTGGGCATACAAGATGACTTATCCGTGATAAACTTCCCTCTTTGCTTTCTTTCTTTACATTTTGATATTAGTTGTACTTTTCCTGTAGAATGGAGTTACTGCATACATCCTTACTGCATGCTGCAGAAGTATGTTTGCATTTTTATTCGATGTTTAGTTTTGTCACCTTAATCTTAGATTGCAGCTGTGTTTCTTCACTATTGCCGTTGTCCATAGTAAATGTCATAAAGGCAACATATTGTGTGCGTGACAGTTTCCATGGTAGTTATTTAGGTATTTCACAATCTGTGACTTACAGTACTTTAATGATCTTTTTCTTCCTGGCTTAATATGAATTTGCAACAGAAACTGTATTATTTTATTTCCTAAATCTAATTTAACCATCAACTTTTATAGCACTACTTCATGACACATAGAAGTGTCAGCCGGTTGCACACCAAATTGCAATTGAACAAAATCCAAACCAAATCCAGATATATATATATATATATATATATATATATATATATATCAATATCAATATCCACCTCTATAGGATTACTGATTCGTGCTTTTATGAAATGTGTCTGGATATGTATAACTGTATAAATATGTCTGGATATGTATAACTTTACCAAGTTCTATAGCTTTTGAAGTGATGTAGTATAATGTGGAATTTGTATAGTGTATAATATGGAATTTGTATAGCGCCTCTTCTATTTTCTAGTGTTTTCTTGATAGTTTTGCTGCTGTTGCATTTTTGTCACATTGCACAAGTTATTGTCTGAAATGTGATACTTTACAGGGTGACCTGAGTGATGCCACATATCAAACTTTGGGTATGGAAAAACGACCAAATGTATCATACAAGCCTATCAGTATAACGTTTCCAGACGATGACACCATCTACAAATTCGAGTTTCTGGGTAAAAGCAGCGGCATGTGGGGTAAATGGTCGGATAAACTTGCTCTAATGCCACCAATTGCAAAAGATGCAGCCTATAATGAAATCATTGTTCCAACACTTGACACCATTCGCTATACATTTCTAATGGATATGCTTATCACTCATCAGAAGGCCGTGCTGTTCGTTGGCCCGACAGGAACTGGAAAGAGTGTCTATATTATGGTTTGTTGTTCGCTGTGACCTTAAATTTTCTAAATTAAGGGTGGAAGCTAGTGTATGCCTGTCTTCAGTTGCACGATTACTGCTATTGACATAACCATACCTTGTAACAGTAATTATGTCTGAGATAGTAATGATGTCTATACAGGCAGGAGGAAAGGCGAATGCCATACCAGGTGAGGCCAAAATTGAAAAAGAAACTAAACATGGCTGAAGTGAAATAAATAATTATTTGGCATACAGTTATCCAGATTTTGATAGATATGGAAAAATAATTTGCTTAGATCAAGAAGGTAATTTAGTCTGGACTTCCATTAGTTTCCTTTATCCTAGATGCTTTAACTACCCTGCTTGCAATCTTGACCTTTAGTTTACCGTAATCATAATATTGGCTTGTTAAGTCTCGGTTGAATAATGCTGCACCTTTCATTCCCAGGCATTTAAATATTTGATGATTATAATGTGTAATCCAAAGCTATTGTGCCTATCATCTATGTTTTTATGTTTCTTTTAATCTGCAGTTTTCAGCTACCTGCCATACCTAAAAACCTGTTTGCTGAATAAAGTTAGGCATCTATTTACATTTGACTTTTGACCTTGAATATGTTTGTTCTATTTTAGTTTCAAAAACTGCATATTATTTCACTGTTTACAGGTCTCAGTTATTTCTGTAATGCTCTTTTTTGCATGGAAGGTACGTCCTCAATGGAATTATTGTTGTTTTGCATTATAATTTGATGCAACTTGACTGTTTTTGCAACGTAGTTGATTGCCTCTCTTTTGTTTTGTAATTCCAGGATTATTTGCTGCGACAAATGGATCGACGCACTTACAAACCAAGCATTCTTAACTTCTCTGCCCAGACAAGTGCAAATCAAACACAAACTATCGTAATGTCGAAATTAGATAAGCGCAAAAAGGGAGTCTATGGTCCGCCTATGGGCCAGAAAGCAGTAAGCTACGTAGTTGCTCATATCTTCTTAATAACTAGTTTTTGACCATGTTATTTGTGTAAAATATGAGTCACTTCCTTGGTTTTTCTGGCATTTTCCCCAATCATCTTGTTTGTCAATAAACTTTTAACTCTATCAAATGCAGTCTTATCTGATTCGGGTGTATTCTTTGACATTGTTACAAGGTTTTTCTTCATCTTTGAAACTCGGTCTGATTATGATTTTTATTTCTCTCCCTGGTTTCTCTCCCTGATCGGTTCCGGAAACAGTTGAAGACGCATTTGTTTACCAGCTCGTTTTTGCAAAGCGCTCTTGACTTTGCCTAGTTTGTCATGTTTACTGTGCTTAAGAAATTGTCTTGCATAATAATAATAATAATAATAATAATAATAATAATTTCGTTTTTAAGTGTTAGAAATGCACTGGACATCATTCTTAAATTCCTCTATAATTTTATGGTTAGAAACTTATCTAGGATCTCTACACAATGACTATGAACAGCTTTGAACCCACAGTTCTCCGAACACACTACAGTATAACATTGTCTTCATGCAATGCTCTCAGCATACAATTGTGTAGTGATTAATTATAAATTTCACATTCTTTTTGTGACGGATTATATTGTTAATAGTAGTGGTAATGCTGATAGTGGTTGTAGTAGTACTAGATGCTGTTGTAGAGACGACAGCAATAGTACTAGTAGTATTAATAATTAATTTTATTATGGAATTATTATTATTATTATTATTATTAAGTCTGTTTGTATAGCTCAGTTTCATGACTGCAATCAGATTATAAAGCACTTAATTTGCCCTGGATTATAATATGCTATATGATTATATTCATATTTGTACGGTATTTATGATAATATCGATAGATGCCTTTTTCTGTTGTGGGCTTTTCGTAACCAGGTTGTTTTTGTGGATGATCTGAATATGCCAGTTCTTGAAACTTATGGGGCTCAGCCTCCTATTGAGCTTTTACGACAGTGGCTTGACCATGGCATTTGGTACGATGTCAAAGACTGCTCAGCAATATATCTATTGGATACACAGATAATTGCTGCAATGGGTCCACCAGGTTTGTTGTTATACTTCAATTTGAGACGATAATAATAGTAATATGATTTTGAGTGGTAAAGCCTAACGGAGTCATTAGCTTGTGTGAAGACCACTGTAATTACTCTCAAGATTCTAGGATTCAAATTTGATTCATCTCTAAATTTTGAATCCCACATCTCAACTTTCAAAAGCCTTCTATGCCTTATTCATGATCTGCATCACCTTTGGCCTTATCTTGATGCTAAAGGCTATGGCCTTATCTTGATGATGCCTCCACAGTCACCACTTGAATAGTCCACTCCAAATTAGATTACTGCAATTCTTTCTGCTATAATATTCCCAAAGCCTCCATCAGTAAATTGCAATAAATTCAAAATGCACTAGCCCAAGATGTAACTAAATCACCAAAGTTCTGCCACATCTCACCTATACTGAAGTCACTGCACTGGCTTAAAATACCTTAACGCATCCAGTACAAGATTATAACGATTGCATACAGTTCACTTCATTCATCAAAACCTATCTACCTGCAAAAACTGTCAACGCCTCACCTCCTCTAGCCACAAGATAGTCATCTCATCTCACATTTTCACTTCCGTTAAATCAATCATTGTTCAAAATCTGCAACCATGCTTTTTCATATGCTACACCAGAACTTTGGAACTCAATTCCAGCTTCTCTTCACAGCCTATGACAAGGCCAAACAACAATTTCTGAATCCTCATTTCTTTATTTCCTTCATTATCTCCTCAAGCCTTTAGGTCTAAGCTTAAAACCTTTCTGCTCCAAGGCATTTCCTCCATAGCTTTAACAACCTGCCTCACCACCTTATGGGCATACCAACCTTTGCCTGGCTGACAATCGCACCTTGCCTATAGCTATTTCATAGAGGCTAAGTGCATAGGACTAAGCAGCTACTACAGTACTACTTTCCAGATCAGTATTTAAATTCACAAGATTTTACTTACATACTTATAAATACTCTCAAAATTCCATAGCCTAGTTCTCCTAGATAACTTTTGAATCCATTTGCTGTTTTGCCTGTTTCAATGCCTTTTTGTCCAAACCGTGCCATAAATCCGGGATAATATGAAGTCTTCTGGTTTAGCATTTTCATCATTGCTTGGTAAATAAAAGGGATCATGGATCTCTCCTAAACAAACTGTTTGTAGCCTTTGATGCCATTTTTTTCTTGTCCTTGTGTTGCTTTTACTTCACATTGGCAATGTAATCTATCTAGTTGCATACCTGTAAAGAATATATCTGTGACATGTCATATTTTTGGCACTAGCATTACCAGTAGTACTGGTATGCACCCACAGTAGTCTTGTAATTGATTTAGGTGAGGGTTAAGTTAATGCAATTTTAATAGCATTTGTTCTGCTTCATGTGTTCTTTTCAATTCTGACAGGCGGTGGCCGCAATCCAGTGACCCCGAGATTTTTGAGACACTTCAACACAATTACCATAAATGAATTTGATGACTTGTCCATGGTTACCATCTTTCATAGTATCATGGAATGGCATATATCTTCAAAGTAAGTTAGTGAATAAAGTATTCATTTTAAGTGTTATGAACAGATTGCTTGAAAATATTTCAGTTTATTTGTGGCTTTTGCTTCGTTGTAACTATAGTTCTTATGTTGTGTCTGCAAGGTTTGTTACTATGGTTGCCTGTTATAACTAAATTTTGAGTTGTGTGGCTTGTCACGATTACAACTGTCTTGTTATTCCTGGTAACAGGACAATTCAAATATCTGTTGGCAAATCACCATGTAGGTGAAAGTCCTGTAATGTCTAGTATTAGCCAAGTAGACAAATCGCCATGTAGGAAAATACTGGTAGCTGTGTAGGCCAAAAACTGTAGGTGAACACCTTGTAGGTGAGTTGTCTGATAAAAATTATTATTTCTGTCGGGCAAGTTGTGCGTTTGAGAGAAAAGTACTCAATGTTTTAGAGAGTTTCCTCCGGAGTTTATGGAGTGTGCAGTAGAAATAGTTGCAGGGACAATGGCCATCTATATAGAAGCAACCAAACTTCTGCTTCCTACACCTGCAAAGTCGCACTATCTTTTCAATCTTCGTGACTTCAGTCGTGTCATTCAGGGGATCACTCTATCACTTCCACATACTGCAAAGACTCCCCAGTCTATGAAGCGACTATGGGTTCACGAGGTGGACAATTTTAAATTGGCATTTTATAATTTAAAAGTATTTCAAAATAAGGAAACTGAAAAGATATTTATTTCCAATGTTGTTTTAATCTTTTAATCTCGTTGTCATTCATGTGTAACTTCATGTAATTTCATTACAGATCAGAGGTGTTACCACTTAACTCACAAAAATGTGCATTCATTCATTTAGTCATGAAGTAAGTAAGTAATTAATTCATTAATTTTATGTTTCCACTATATTTACAATTGATTATTGGTTACAATGGTGATATTGAAATGAAAGCAAGAATGTTGTTTAGTTAACGTGATGTATGCTGATGTTTGCAAAAGCTAGTACAGCAAATGGAACAAATTGGAAATTGAAAAGTAAAGGATGCCATCCCCAAAACTTCTTTACTCCACAGACATTTATGCTTTTGGTTTCGACTGAGTCATTATTTCTGGTAAATTGCTTAATGTATAATGATGAGTATTTTGAAGCTAATGAAAAAGAAGACTTCATGAAGAAATTTTATAAACCGTGGACTTTAAAAGCAGTTTCATTTCTGTTTCTTTCATTGCGTTTCAGGCTTTCCGTGTTTATTACGATCGCCTGGTGGATGACGCTGATCGAGGGCTGGTGTTTGACTTTATGAGGAAAGTAGTTGAGTCAAAGTTAAAAGAGAACTTTGACCAGCTGTTTATCACTTTGGACTTTGATGGGGATGGGAAAGTTACTGAAGATGACCTTCGCAGTCTTATGTTCTGTGACTTTTCGAATGTGAATGACAACCAGAAGAGTTACGTTGAGGTCAAGGACATTGGAGAGCTTGTTGTTGTTGTTGAGGGCCACTTGGAGGAATATAACACCATGAACAAGAAAACTATGAATCTTGTGATGTTCAGGTCTGTCGTTGAACCAATACAAAGATGTTCATTAATTATCTGTGTAGATGGCCCGACAGATGTGGGTAACTAGGTAACTACAGTATATGTGTTGTGTGAAGTAATCTTATGAAAAATTTCACTAAACTAAAAGAAGCTGAAGGGTCTGCTTATTCTGAAGCACTTTGACAAATAGCCCTTAACCCTTTTGCTAATAGACCCTTTGGCCCCAAAGGGTGCCTAAACCTAGCCGTTTTCCACACCCTTCGGGCCAAAGGATTAGGTACATATATCATTAATGCATGACAGTTCAGAACGTGGCGATGGTATTTAAATGTACTGTTAGACGATTCTGTGTTGTAATTTCACTTTACCTACGCCAGTGCAGAGAAAGGGTTGCCTTAGTAACAGAAGACAATAAAAACTCTTGTCATATTTTGGAAGACTCTGTTATAAATGCTATGTTCATGGGCCACTTCCTAAGCAAAAGAATTAAGTTCTCAATAATACTGCTCAATCAATATTAGTGTCAATATTTAATGGGCAGTAGATTTCTTATGAATTCCAGTAATTATTTTATTTACGTGCTTGCACATGTGTTCTCTTGCAATCATTGTGGTTGACTATGAATTAATAAACAATCAATCAATTATTGTTATCAATCAGTTAATCATTCCACGTTATAGCACCAGAAACAGTTAGAGCTTTGGTATTGATATTGCAGAATTTTTATTACTTAGCTTTAAATATGAGTCATAAGAAGTTGAAGTGTTATATTGAAGATGCTAAATGTAAGAACATGTACGAGTCTATTTTCAAATTTTGCTTTTCCATAAAAAATACTGGTATTATAGCTGTAATAGATATTTCTAGATGGTAATAGATATTTTGTGATGAAGTTTCAAAGAAGTATACTGATGGAACTGTGCTTTCATTGATGAATAAATTAATGTTTTGGTGACTGCTTGAATACTTTATAAAGCTCAGCTATGTGATTTGTTTACTCTTTGCCAGATTTGCAATTGAGCACGTATCTCGAATCGCTCGGATTATCAAACATCCAAGAAGCCACGCACTTTTGGTAGGAGTTGGTGGATCAGGCCGGCAATCTTTGACACGGTTAGCCGCACACATGGCTGACTATGATCAGTTCCAGGTCAGAACATAACCCTCACTGATTGAATGATGATTCTCATGGCTTAATACTAAAGGCATGATGATGGTACAGTCAAACACTGCTATCAGCACCATTGATATAAAATGAAAATCATAATGGCATGCTTGGCATATGGTTTCCTATATAACATGGTTGCAACTGGGTCGTCTGCATTGTGTGATCTGCTTCGGATATTCATAGTTGGTTTCACTGCATTGTTTTAAAGCAATCACTTTAACAACACATAACACTTAAGTTTTACTGTGGCCTGATAGTTTGGCTTAGGCATAGAACTAATTGACTAATTATGACAATTTTTCATGCATGATGACGTACCATTGAAACCTTTTTAATATACAAAGGAGTTAGTGATTTTCTCCTAGAAAGTAATGGTACCATAACTCATCATTATGTCTGCTAAATATTTGATATATGTGATACTCAATCACATGTATGTGATACTCAAGTCAATAAAGACTTGAGAAGCCATAAATATTATAAAATCAATTTAAATTAAAAACTAAAAAATGCTGGATTTAGAGAATCCAGAATGCCATTATAGCAGAAAAACCACTGCATATGATTACTTTAGAAGCTTTTGGAGTATTCTTTAGGGGCTGTTCTTAGAACCTTTTCCTAGTAACAAGTATTCCCAGTTGTCAGTTACTATGCTTTTCAGTTAGCTAAAGATGGATTTTAATAAATGCACAGATTTGTAAAGCATGTGAAAGTAGATTCTATTGCTTTGTGGCTGGTTCTTAGATTTTCAGTTGTGTTCATCTTTTCATTTTAAAGTTATTAGACCTACTTAACAGAATCAAAGTGTAAGTTTTCTTAATTTTCTGTGATCTGAAGAAATATCTTACTCTAGTTCAAGCAAGGCAGTCTAAATTTGAAGTCCTGTAAGTTTTACACAGCATATGTTCATTGTTATTTTAGCTTATATGTTACTGAACTGATTTATATATTTCAAGATTTTTGTTGAATCGAGTCTTAATATTGATAATGTTTCCAGTTTTATTATTATTTGCATCAGGTTGAGATAACGAAGAGCTATGGATCCTATGAATGGCGAGAGGATCTCAAAAACATTTTGCGTAAAGTGACAACTAGCGATGTACATGGAGTATTTCTCTTTACAGATACCCAAGTTAGTATGTTTGTTGTATCTGTTAATATTTGCAATAATTTGGTTATCTTGGGTGATATATTTTTTTATATTTTTTCCTCATATTCTATACAGTTACCGTAATGTATGAAGTCTGGCATTTCTGTAAGTTAATCTAACTTGTTGATTGCATACAGGTATGTTCCATTTTTCACCCATTCAGGTTGTTGATTTACCCGGTAATTTGCTGGGCGTGATATATATGGATCATCAATTGCGTTCAAATCATCCTTAACAATTTATATTCTTCATTTCTTGCATGGTAGAGTTTGTGATTCTGTAATGGCATCGTTCCAGGCACACAAATATGTTGCGTTATTGGTTCAAAGTCTGTACTTTCATTAATCACAGTAGCATTGGACTAACATGTTGTGTATAGTATTGGACTGATATGATGTGGATTGGTATGAGTTTGGATTTGGCTTTCTCCTTCTGTCCAATTGATGGTCCAAAACTCTGGGCTGGGAGTAATCGATTCTGTTCATTTTTGAAAGGGTCAAATGTTGATATGCAACTGCATATCTCAGCTGTTATTTTTTTTCATGAATATTTGGTACTTCTGTAAATATGTTATGCTTTGTGGTCCTTGATCAGAGGCTAAAATGATTTGTGGAAAAAGTAGTGCATTTACAAATAAGCTGCATGTAAAGAATATTCCAATGGTGAATTGAAATTTTGATTTAATGTTTAAATAGCCTTTTGTATTTATATTAGATAAAGCAGGAATCTTTTCTGGAAGATATTAGCAACTTGTTGAATTCCGGTGAGGTTCCCAATCTCTACCCTGCGGATGAGAGAGCCGACCTGTGTGAGAAAATGCGTCTCCTTGACAGGTTGTAGAACCTCAAAACTGTTTAGCAAAAGTTCTAAAGCTTTGCACTATTATTACTCTTGGATACAAGATCTTATCTGCCACCAATCTCATTACTAAGTCTTGCTTTTTCGTCATTTCCTTCAGTTACTGCAACATTTCAAGTCGTTTTGTGTAACTTGATGCCTTTCTCTTCCAAAATTAACTTACTAATGAATAGTGAGCAGCGTTTTCGATGCATTCGTGGAAATGTAGACAAAGAGAAAAGTCAAAGCAGACGGATGGAAGTCCAGTGGCCCTTTTCAACATGTTCATCCAGCGCTGTCGTGACCAACTTCACGTCGTTCTTGCCATGAGTCCAATCGGAGATGCGTTTAGAAATCGACTGAGAAAATTTCCGTCGCTCGTCAATTGCTGCACAATTGATTGGTTTCAGGTCTTTATTTGTTTGTCTTCTGTAATTGAATTAGTTCAAATATTATGCTGGAGACTGTCTTCCTAAAATTACCGCTGTCACTGTTAAGCCCTCTGTATTTTTCTCTTAATTACAGACACTCGTTACAGGCAAAATTGAGGAAAAGTGCCATTTCCCATTAGATAAAATTTCCATGGCAACACTAGTGCTTTGCTAATAGACCTTCTTTGATGCTTAGAGGGGCTCTATTGGCATTTTCACTGGAGACAACACTTTGGTTTCGGTCTGCTGTTGACATTGTAGTTTTCACAATGGGTTGCACTATTAATAAGAGGATGACAAGAGCATGCTGATACCAACCACATCCTTCTTCTCTCTCCACAAGACCGAAAGTTATTTCTATCACATCGTATAATTTTTTTGTATACTGGCGCTATTAGGGAATGACCGAATATGCATTTTCCACCAGATACCGGATCTGGATATTTCGGGTCAACATTTGCCGAATCTGGATCCGAAGCGGATATTACCACACAGGAATAGAATGACCCTGCAAGTCTTGAATTTGCAAGTAGACTACCTGGGGTTGAGAAAAATAAGATAATCATTTCCTCAGAACTAAAAATATTAAGCTATCACACATCCCACAAGCATGAAGTATTGTGACAAGTTTTAAAATGGCAACTTCAAAGTGAGAGTTAAACAAAATCTGCAAAGTTATAATTAATTCATCCAACAGATAAATTAAAAACCAAAGCAAAAATCAATATTCAGATTCGGTAGCTTCGTGACACAGGCCTAACTATTTGACGAATTCAGATATTGCCGAATACCACACTCCGACCAGAGCGAATGTCCATAGCCTTTTCCGGTCATTCCCTAGGTGCTATATTATTGAAGTATTGAACAATATCGTCCCTAACATTCATCGTGATTGAAATTTAGACTTGGCCAGACGACGCATTGCACGCTGTTGCTACGCGGTTTCTAAGCGAAGTGGAGTTGTCCGATCATATTCGAGCGGGATGCATTGACATGTGTCAAGAGTTCCACCAAACCACTCGATTGTTGTCGGAAAAATTCAAGGCAGAGTTAGATCGTTTTAACTATGTTACGCCGACGTCCTATCTGGAACTGATCCGCACGTTTCAGACTCTGCTGGAAGTCAAGCGAAAGTACGTCAATCGTATATTCGTATAATTGATTTGATGCCGCCGGCATTTTTGTTTAGCTGCTGTTTGTACGCCCTCTATTAAAAATTTCATGGGCTCTTTATTTTTTCTTGTCTCTGGAAGATTAGAAGTTGGTCAGTAATACTTCAGCGAATTTAAAGACAACGTTTCCTGCACTAGCTATAACTGTAACTGAAGCACTGCTTTGTTTAAGACTAAATGTTATTGTGACATAAAGAAAACCGCTGGCTATGATCAAATTAAATTGTGATAATTTGGTAATAGCTGGCTGAAATGTAAAGAACACTTGTGAAAATATTAAGGAAAGTGACATTTTTATGCATTGGCTGAACATATGAACCATACAGCTTTAAATTCGATCAATCAATTTATTTCTCAAGGAAGATTAAGGTCAAGTTCCATGATTTTCATATTTTATATTTTCAGTAGACTTAACAGTAGTTGAAAAATTTTAGTAATGTTTCATTACTGAGCAATTTCAAAGCCGGGAGCATCTCTGAGAAGAATTAGAAGAAGCAGTGTGCAAATCTTTGCATTGCATATCACAGTTATGTTATTTAGTCCTGCCTAAAAGTGACTGAAAAGAAATTTCATATTTCACAGAAATTAAGAGAAAATGGTCAATAGTAATGCGTTTCATTCAGTGTCGTATTGACGACTCATTTAATTGATGAGCCAATTTGCTTGCAGGGAGGTTACTATTGCAAAATCTCGCTATGAAGTTGGTCTCGATAAACTGAAAGACGCGCAATCTCAGGTTTCTCAGATGCAGAAGCAGCTGAGCGATTTACAGCCACAACTTCTCCAAGCAAGTCAAGAGGTCGATGCCATTATGCTACAGATTGAAAAGGATTCTGCAGAAGTGGCCATTGTTGAAAGGGTTAGACACTCCATTCTGTTTACCACACTAGCTGTAGTACAATCAGTTTTTTATCCAGACCTGTTAGGGCAGGGGAGATTTCCCCCCCCCACCCCCAAAGCCTCAACATCCCCCCTCAAAAAAAAATCTTAGCACTTACACAAATTTTGCATTAAACTGTGTCTTTTCCTCTCCAGCCAAGTCAATTCCCCCAAAGGCCTCAATTTCCCCCCAAAGGCCTGGAGTCTGGATAAAACCCTGAGTACAATTATGGTAAGCCACATCAACACAGGCTCAGGTGACATGGTTAGTGCAAACTGTTTTATTTGAACAGACCAAGACATGATGGATTGCTTTGGACTCGTTTAACACAGACTTTTGGTTAGCGCAGATACCTTTTTCTGCTCTAGTGAAGTTTGTGTAATTGGGGTTTTACTGTAATTAGTTTTGATAAAATTTGCTTATGTTTGTTATATATTATATTTCTGATGATTTGACTTCTTCGTTAAGGTAATTACTGCCATTGTAAGTGGACTTTCTGTTTTGTACACACGTTGCTT
Source organism: Metaphire vulgaris (assembly GCA_018105865.1). Lineage (NCBI taxonomy): Eukaryota > Metazoa > Annelida > Clitellata > Crassiclitellata > Megascolecidae > Metaphire > Metaphire vulgaris. The sequence continues at coordinate 25,894,854 of CM030833.1, forward strand.
GATTTTGTTTTTTTCCAGCAAGTGAAAGCAGATGAAGCGGCTGCAAACAAACAGGCAGAGGCTGCCAATGCCATCAAAGACGAGTGCGATGCCAGTCTGGCAGAGGCGATGCCAATTTTCAATGCAGCCGTTGCTGCTCTTAACACCCTCACCCCTGCAGTGAGTCAAAATTCTTGACCTTGTAGATTTCCTTCATGACAATAAATTCATTAATGGAATAATTAATGGATGTCAAGGGTGCCTGGCACAGTGACTTATCATTTACAATTTCAGCTATTCATTGTCTTCAGTCCATTTGCTGCTAACTCTGCTGATTAGCCCCATGCCATAGAAAGTTTTAACATTTGGCAAAATATGCCCAAAATAATGGCAGAATGAGATACAAATAGTTTTCCTTCTATCTCCATGGAGGCACCTTTCTTAACATCTAGTAGATGCTAACTGATAGTATTTATGCATTGTGGCAGTAGGGTTAATTATCTATCAGACAATGTACTTTAAATGCAAGACATCTTCAAGGAAGGTGATACACACAAGTAAGAAATTCATTTTAAATTATATTTTTGCTACATGATGTGAAGGATGAGAAGGTGGCACGCTAGAGCAGCACCCTGTCGAAAAGGAATCTAGTCCCGCTGGAACCCCAAGGTCGACTCTGCTTTCATTCACTAGAGGGCTGTTGGTAAATGAGCAGAGGCTTAGGCTGCAAAAGTAAAATGCAGGTCAAATAATTACTCCATATGAATGTGTACGCCCCTTCCCCTCTGTCACTGTTTGCCTGACATTGGAAATTAGCCTAATGCTCTAATTCAAGTATGGTTGAACCTTTTATCTTTAGCATGATATCACATAGGTGGTAAATTACCACCTGGTAATGTCACATAAGTTAATGTCTTCAAGTATCAAAATTGTTTTTATAAATTGTGCATACTATTCAGTTAAAATTAAATTTTGTGTGTAAAACATTCAATTAGTTTCCTTTTTTCATACTTTTAAAAAGGTTTTCTTCTAAGGACTTTTGCTGTGACTTGCAATGTGATTTTGGAGTGACCATTGTTTGATGCCAATTCTAAAATGGCACTAGGGAAGTTCTTATGCTGTTGGGTGATTCATGCTGTCTGCTTGCATGTTTTTCCTTCTAACCTTTGGACTCATACCTATTTACCAGTTTGTCATTGTGGTGCCAATTTATCTTCTAATATTGTCTGAACATATTATGGTTCTGAGGTTGCTAGGGTCAATCCCTTGAACCCAAGCAAGAAATTGCTAGTACTTTTGTGCTACGAATCACTCGATTATTGGTATCAGAGATCTGTGGAAGGTCTTCCTTGAGACTGGTTTCAGCTTCTGTGTGATGTTTTAGATTGAAATGCAATGTTATTGTTGACAGCAGATGTAGTGTTTCTTGTGTCATTTAAGAAATTGTTAAAAACGTTTTTTTTCCTGGTTATGTGTAGGATATTACAATTGTCAAGACGATGAAGAATCCGCCGTACATGATCAAGCTGACTGTGGAGGCCGTTTGCGTGCTCAAAGGCATCAAGCCTGATCGTACAACAGACAGTGCGACTGGCAAAAAGACCGATGACTATTGGAAGCCAGCCCTTCGAATGCTTGCCGATGCAAAGTTTCTTGAAAGTCTAGTTCTTTTTGACAAAGTTAGTCGTTTTTGAGGCTCATTCACTGGTTTACTAGTCGGCCTAGCTTTAGGCACAGCAGCTGCTACAGTACTGCTCTTGAAAGTGCTATATGAATGCATCACAAGATTTTACTTACCTACCTTTCTTTTGTAAACTATTGACAACCATGTCTTTCTCCTGACAAGCAGGTGAATACAGTTGATGCATTCACATCGACTTTTTCAGATAAGTTCGCCAATAATGTAACTGCTGATGCCAGTTTATAAGAACAGAATAAAAGTTGTTTCCAGCTCAAAAACTCAAAGCATGAACATAGAGTCATATTGTCAAATACATTGCTTTTATTATTATTATGTTGAAGAGTATCGGCGATAGGATACATTCTTGTCTAAATCCTGTTTTGATTTTTAACCAACTCATCTCTTCTCCATTACCGGTAATTCTGGTACATGCTAAAACTGTGCTGTATAAATTTTCAATTTCGATTATTTTTGTGTGAATGCCATATTTCCCCAGGAGTTTCCATGTCCCCTCTCTCCAGGTAGAGTCTTAAGTCATAAAAGAGATACTTTTTAGTTATTTAATTATCAAAGTATAATATAAAGTGTGTTTAAGTCATTGTGGATTATTAGTTTTCATGTGATTTTTGTTAGATTTAGGTTATATGATATTTAAGAAATATTTTTACAGGACAATGTTAACCCTGCAATTATGAAAAGCATTCGAACAACGTACGTTAGTAATCCAGACTTTGATCCTGACAAGGTGAAGGTGGCTTCGACTGCATGCGAAGGCCTATGCAGATGGATCTTGGCAATAGAGAAATATGATATGTGAGCAAAATATGATTTATAATTTCCCTAGACTTCTAGACTTTGCCTCACTTTAAATGCAGAAAATGACCGTTAACAGCAATTTACTGTTTTATGCTGCTATTTAGTTTTTCATCGCATGATTGGCAAGCTTACTGCTGTGTAAAGTAAAAATGTATAGGCATTGTATAAAATAAATGTGTTTGATTGAAATTCCAACCAAGCTTAGCCCAGGGTTTAATCTAGACCGTTTCCGGAGGGGAAAATTGCCCTTACCCCCGGAAATTTCACATTCCCCCCGGAAATTTTGACATACTACATCAACTAACAGCAGCCCCTTAGCAGAAATCCCCCCCAGCTTTGTCAGTTTCCCCCGGCTTTTCGGTTTCCCCTCGGAGTCCAGGAGTCTAGATTAAACACTGGCTTAGCCTCATTTCTAGTGAATGAATGTCAGACGAAGAAGTGTCTGTTAATGAAAGCAAAGTGGAAGATATAGTCTTGTGTAAATCTGTGGAGCTTATTAGAACTGTGTCAAAAGCCAGATTAGAACTATGTCCAGCTAGATTAGAACCGAGTCAAACCAGAGGAATCAACTTCAGCCAGCCAGAGAACACTCCTATAGTAGATAAGCTTCTGAAATCGTATAATTGCTTTCATTGGTTGTTTATTTTTGAGATGCGATGTTGAGTACCAGAGTGCCTATTAAAGCTTTTCAATCTTTCAGTTGCTAATAAAAGTGTTATATGCACTTTTTATAACAGTTCTAACATGCTAAGGCTATCAATTGATGGTACATCAAATCTGTTTATTTTTATTTTGATACTGATGTAAAGTGTTGTAACAGTGTAATCGGAATTGATGTTTTCTTGGTTATAACTTATTTTCATCTGTGAAAAGTTCTAAGCACTTGTTATGCATAACGGCTAATTTGTTCTTGTGATTATGTTTGTTCGCATGCGTTAATGTTCATTGCCATTTGGACATAAGAATAACTTTATGATGCTTTGAGCTAGTGTTGCAAAGATTGTGGCACCGAAAAAAGTGGCACTGAAAGAAGCAGAACAACAAGTTGCCAAAGCACTGGCCGAGGTGGAAAAGAAGCGGGTTGTACTCCGTCAAGTTCAAGCAGAGCTTGCTAAGCTTGAAGAAGTCCTAGAAACAAACAAGCAGAAGAAAGTTGTGCTGGAAGCAGAAGTCGATCTGTGTAGCAAGAAACTCGATCGAGCCGAAAAGCTGATCGGTGGTCTTGGTGGAGAGCAGAGCCGCTGGCGCAATGCAGCCGCTGACCTGGGCAAGACGTACATCAACCTGACTGGTGATGTCCTCATCTCATCAGGAATTGTGGCTTACCTCGGTGCATTTACTTCCAACTTTCGACATGTACGTTTGGAAATTGTGATTATTATTATTGTTGTTGTTATTATTATTATTATTATTATTATTATTATTATTATTATTATTATTATTGTTGTTGTTGTTGTTGAGACAATTTTATAGCTCATTGGGCATGGCAAAGGCCAAAGTCAAGGGCGCTTTTAACAAACATTACTTGTAGGAGATGTTAATCAAGTAAGTCTTTAAGTGATCTACTGGTGTATAATTCTAAAGGAATTGCATTTTTATGATTTTTTCATGATTTTCACTAGGAGCTTAAGCATCTCATAGACATTGCTGGAATGACAACAATTAGGAAATAAATGTTTTTCAGTTGCCTTGAAGGTATGGGTAATGATCAAGAAAAATTGTGACTTATTCTTAAATGAATTGAAACTTATTTGATTCAACCAGGTCAAAATTGACTTGACCAAAATTTGAGTAATTTTTCTAATTACCATTCGTTTCGCTGATGTCTTCCTTTTGCTTGTATGAAACTCTCAGAGTTGTGTCACTTATTTTGAGCAGGAGCAGACGCATCATTGGGTTAGTTCAACTAAGGAAAAGGGAATACCATGTTCTGAGGAATTTTCCTTGATTTCCACTCTTGGTGACCCTGTCAACATACGGCGATGGAACATATTTGGTCTTCCGACAGACGGCTTTTCTGTCGACAATGGAATCATACTTAGGTTCGTTGTATTCCAATATACATATGTGTGTGTGGAATATGGATATATATATATATATATATATATATATATATATATATATATATATATATACAGGGCTTTCTTTGTTATATATAGGATACAGGGCTTTCTTTGTTAAGGAACGAGGCGGAACGGCGTTCCGGAAAATCTGGTATTTTGTCTGCAACATTAAATTCACAAATAGAAAATTTAGAACTGATATAGTTCAAAGTTTTCTATGTATGAATTTAATGTTGTATTGATTTATTGATTATAATCATTATAGTAACTGTTCGGCCGCTACGTCTTGCTGACAATTGACTTATGACTATTTTGTTCCGGAAAATATTCTATTGCATTCCGGAAAAAATTTTTTTTCACAAAAATCCCTATATGTGTATATAATACTGTGTGTGTGTGTGTATGTATTTATATATATTGAATACCAGTAAATATGAATTGAATGTGCTTAGTTGAGCAATTCTTAATTATTTAGCCTATTTGCTACTGTGCCTTCCATTCCCAGCTTATTTGCCAAAGTTAGGCAGCATCGATGGTGTGGGTGCTTGGATGAGTACTGGTGCTAGGATTCACTGGTGGTGCCATCGGCCAGTCACTGCTCTGTCATAAATAAATGACTGGCAACATAGCTCTGCTGGCAAGTTGGAGGTATTGCTTAAAATTTTACCTGGAGAAGACAGTGGCAGACTATGAGTCATTGATTCACTGCTTTTGCCTAGTACCGGTAAACAAGATTGATACACGACCCACTGCTGTAGAGATTAAAAGATGATCTATTATAATGATAAAAATGATAATGACGATGATGACGACGACGATGAGAAAGATGCACTTTTTATAACAGTTCTAACACTCTAAGGCTACCAATCGATGGTACATCAAATCTGTCCACCAAATCTATGCCTCCTGTCTGGCTTTTGTCCTAGCTGAGTGCAGTTGGACAGACTGTACAAATACATAATTGGACAGCTTCATATTAATCCTGATTAGGCCTCAAGGTTTTCTTAGGCAATTCAATGACACGTGGACCCACTCTCATAGATACTTCTCATCTATACCATCATTTGCCATATACCTTCTGCAGTGGCGGCTCTAGGATTTGGCAAGTGGGGGGCCGTTGGGGTGGCAACTTCTAATCATGGGGGGCAACCATTTGTTGTTTAATGTATGTAGCATTAAGTATATGGTCCCAACTGGGGGGCCACTGGGGGAGCCAGGCACTCAATAGGGGGCAAGGGGGCCCTTGCCCCCCCCCCGGTGGAGCCGCCACTGACCTTCTGACTCACCACCATTTCAAACTGCAAATTATTTGAATTTTGTGTGGTCTAGGATGGCACATTATGTCGCTGACTGACATTTGTGGATGCTGATTTCAATGTTCTGTTACCTGTTCATTATGAACGATGAATGGCTACTCTCTAGGAAAAATGAAATCTTTATGATGTCACTGCTTCGCTTTTGAATTTGTCAATAGTCTAGAGGAAAATTAAAAATTTAGATTATCATGATTCAAATCCAGTTGTCCTGATTGAATCCAAAATTGCTTTATTGTGCAATTGTTTCCGTTTAAAGTTACCCGCCAGAAAAGCTTGTTAATTATTTTGTGATGTTGGCAGCAATGCAGGCCGATGGCCACTTATGATTGATCCCCAGAGTCAGGCTAATAAGTTCATCAGGAACATGGAAAAGCCCGTGGGTCTGCGCGTCACTAAGTTTTCGGACTCCGACTACGTCCGAACGCTGGACAACTGCATCCAGATGGGTATCCCTGTCCTTCTGGAGAATATTGGCGAGGAGCTGGACCCGATTCTTGAATCGGTACTTTTGAAGCAGACGTTCAAGCAGGGCGGCACGCTCTGCATCAAGCTCGGCGACAGCACGATAGAGTACAGTCCCGACTTTCGACTCTACTTCACGACAAAGCTGAGAAACCCTCACTACTATCCAGAGGTTGCCGTAAAAGTGACGCTGCTCAACTTTATGATAACTCCGGAGGGACTAGAGGACCAGCTGCTCGGAATTGCCGTTGCCAAAGAGCGTCCAGAGCTGGAGGACGAGAGGAACGCGCTCATCGTGGCGAGTGCCGAAAACAAGGCTCTTCTGAAGTCTGTGGAAGATAAGATTCTTCAGGTGCTGTCTGCATCGCAGGGAAACATTTTGGAAGACGAAATGGCGATTAAGATTCTTTCATCGTCTAAAACGCTGGCAAATGAAATCACTGTCAAGCAGGTAGAGAGTCTGGTTAAGTTACCAGATGATATTAAAGTATTATATGCATGTCAGATTCGAGGTTGCTCATGAAATGTGACCCACTGAGAGAAAATGTACCATTTGTGGGGTTCTTGAGTTACGCATACTGCTGCATATATTGAGGTTATATTAGCTCAGCCACGCAAAGTTTTAAAGAAATATACCTGGTCATTCCAGAGATACCAGCATCCAAACATCGTGCATATCAAATTCAAATTTCGACACAATTGAACATTAATTATTGATGAAATTAAAGCGTTGAAAATTTACGGATGACAATTTTTTCTCAGTATTAATTGTCATTTATGCAAACTATCTCTAAAGTTTCATCTGTAACTATTCATAATTAATTTGTCAGTAGAAAGTTTAAGTAATTATAATTATTAATATTAGAACACAGTAATTGAAAAAGGTACCAGATTTGGGAGTGACTTTGGGGGGGAGGTACAAAATTAACTTAATGTTGTTTGCAGCTTGTGGGTCACAATCAATTTGTGCATCTTGGTTAAAGATTATATGAATCTTATGCTTTGCAATGTTATCTTGTGGTCAAGATATTTGAATTAAATTTCATATTTTCTTCATTATTATACTTGAAATTAATTCCAGATTTTGCTTTAGTAAGAAAAGTATCAACTTTCTGCAAGAATTATGATGACTTCTGGTAATGACTTTAAGGCACACTTTCCTGAGTTCAGACATATATACGATTTTTCATTCATATGTGGATTGGCCTGTTTCAATACCATTTTTAGATGTGTCAATTGACATAACAATAATATTAAAGTACCTTAAAATGAAAATATGACCATAAATGATATATATGACTGTTGTTTGTTGTAGGCAGTTGCTGAAGAAACTGAGAAGAAGATCAACACTGCACGAATGGGCTACACACCAATAGCAATTCACTGCAAAGTTCTTTTCTTTACGATCGTCGATTTAGCGAACATCGATCCTATGTATCAGTACTCACTGGTTTGGTTCATCAATTTGTTTCTTCTGTCCATCGATAAAGCTGAGAAATCGGCGGATCTTAGTGAGCGCCTGTTGAGTCTTCGTCGACATTTCACATATTCGCTCTACTGCAACATCTGCCGATCTCTTTTTGAGAAAGACAAGGTTTGACTTTGAATTTGTAAATTGGGTAAGGAAAATCATCATGGTTAAATATCCAAATCTGTGAACCAGAACATATGGCGTGTGTGTGTGTGTGTGTGTGCATGTGTGTGTGTGCGTGATATCTTTGATGTAACAGTGCTGTTATCATCAAGTTTTTGATTCGAGATGCTATTACTAAATTACTTATGCAGGTTAATATTTTAGATGAATTTCTTTCTTTAAGACATTTGTGACTATTGTTGTTTTCAGCTCCTTTTCTCATTTCTCCTGTGTGTGAACATTTTGAAGCAGAATAACGAAGTCGATGAGGAAGAATGGAGGTTTTTATTGACTGGAGGCGTTGGCCTTGACAATCCATATCCAAATCCCTCCAATTGGCTTCCTGTGCAGTCTTGGAATGAACTGTGTCGACTGGATTCCCTTACGCATTTCAAGGGAATCAGAACCTCATTCCAGCCTTTGATGGATCAGTGGAAGATATTTTATGATAGTTTGGTATGAATTTACATTGTTTGAATAGGTTTGGTGATTTTTGTGAAAGTATTAGAATGTATTATTGAAACTGCTTTATTGAATTGGAAAGACAGCTGATTACACATGTGATGGCATTGGATAATAATTTATGTCTGAAATTAAATTGCATGTCTCCAGATTTATTTATTGCATTCCATTCTTTATGTCTACCTGAGAAGCACCGTACAGTAAATCCCTATATTAGCACAGGTAAAGATAGCATGGATCCTTAGCTGACTCACACCATTATATTTGGACCAGCCGAGACCAAACAGGATTTTTGGGTTCCTTTTTCAGACGTCCAGTTAGCATGCTGGACATTTTTGCCAGACCACTGAAGGCCTTGTTAACCGAGTTTTACTGTTAGATTTAGGCACAGAAACTGTGTAAATATTGGTAGATTAAGGAATAGTATTTGTTGATAACTAGAAATGGCAGAGAATTGTTTAAAGATGATTTAGCAGAAATGACTTTTTAAGTGAAAGATTCCACTATTTTTAGTTTGAAATGTTTTGGTTGATGTGACGTAGAGTCCTTTCTGTCAAATACCTCTGTAGGTTTGCACCTGACTGTCCGATCCTTTTGACTTTTGAGATTTGTTTTTTTCACTCCAGGAACCCCATCGCACCCCTCTGCCAGGTCAATTTAAGACAAAGCTTGGAATGTTGCAGCGCATGATAGTTCTGCGCGTATTTCGCCCGGACAAAGTGATTCCAGCAGTTACAGAGTTTGTAGTAGATCAACTTGGAAAGAGATACATCGATCCACCGCCGTTTGACTTGGCTGGTTCATTTGGTGATAGCAACGCTCTCTCGCCTCTAATATTCGTTCTATCACCAGGTGCTGACCCTACAGCTGCTTTGCTGCGTTTTGCAGACGATATGGTAAGTAATAGATGCAAGTTTATCAATATATGTTGCATTAGTACATCAAGGCTGATGAAGACAGACCTTAGAAAGTTATTTAAAGTTGATAATTGGTACTTTTTGACAGATCTATATGTTGCTTAAATAGAATAGTTTTTGATATACAGTTTTATATTTCCTTCAATGAAGTAATTATTTTTGTATCACTTTAACTTAGCTGGTATTCTGTTTCCTTGCAGCGATTTGGATACGGCAAATTTGACTCTCTATCTTTGGGTCAAGGCCAGGGTCCCATAGCACAGCGAATGATCGAGAAAGGGGTGAAAGAGGGCACTTGGGTTATGCTGCAGAATTGCCATCTGGCACCCTCTTGGATGCCCACTCTTGAGAGAATCTGTGAGGTATTATGACTTTTATGCTGAATGACAGTTGATTCTTGTCTATTGTTAATTCTTGATGAAAATTATTCAAATTTTAGGCAAATCTACTGTATTTATTTGGTGTTTCGAGCGCAGAGGTGCCTCATAGAAGTGCGTATCTTTCTGTAGGAATTGGTCTCGGAAAAGATGCATCCAGATTTTCGTATGTGGTTGACCAGTTATCCTTCGAATGCTTTTCCCGTTGCAATACTTCAAAACGGAATCAAGATGACAAATGAACCACCGAAGGGGCTTCGCTTTAATCTTCTTCGATCGTATCTCATGGATCCGATCTCCGACGAGGAATTCTTCAGCGCCGTCCATAACCAGGTAATTTATGCAAAGTATCGAGTATATTAGAATTTGTATGTGTTCAGCTCACTCTCTCAGACAGTTTTTCTTTTCAATAATAATGAGGTTTGCTAGGATGACTTACTCATGACTTCCAAGTACACATCGACATCTAGATTGGCAGATCTGTCTTTCTCTTCTTCTCTTGTAGGCTGATTTGATAGTAATTCACTAAACACTTTAGTCATTAGAAGGTTAAGAGTTAATTCAAAAGTTAAGCAACTTTTCTAGGTTTATAATGGTACGACTTGGGTCTGATACAGCTTGTGGTCTTTTCTGTTGGTATGAACTTGCTCAGCGCCGTTATAAAAATGCACCGGGCATCAGGTCATGGTTAAATTGCTGGGATCCTTTGCCACTATTAATAACCCCTTAACTGGGTATTTAACTGTAACTCAATGTAAAATAGACGGATATATCCGGGGTCCCCAGTTAAGGGGTTAATAATGCATGCATATTCCTAGATAAATTTGGCTAGCATCTAGTCCATCTGTTTATGAAATTGCTAATGTGTCTGATTTAAATTAGGCAGATTCCTGCTAAAGTTATTTGGTGTATTGATGTCTTCGAAGACACATTTTTAAAAACTATTTTATTCTGTATATAGTGCAAAAGATGACATGAGTTTGGATTATAAGGCTTAATGTATAATTATATTTAGTGCATATACAGTACGGTATATGTTTTTACATATTTTATATATATGACCATTAGATTAATGTCATCTTGCATTGATCCAGTATTCATCCAGTATTTTTCATTTGAAAATTCAAAACTCCATCAAAATACCACCAATTTGAATTATTTAAGAAAAAAGACACTAGAAAATCGTCACTATTTATTTTATTTATTGTGTAAGGATTGAATAAAAATCGTGTTTTTAAATGAAGATAGAGGAGTTTGATAAAGGGCTTACAAGAACTGAAAGTCTGGAAAGATGCAGTTATGCTCGTTTTTTGTGAGAATTTCCGCCTAAAAATTGGACATTTTGAGCACCAATCTTAGCAATTTTAGAGATGTATACGTATGATAGAATTCATCAATTTTGCTTTCTAACTACAAAATGTGATTTCCGGTAAATTTGGTGGTACTTTGACGAAGTTTTGACAGAAACAATTTTGCTTGGATTTTTTGAGACACAGTGTATAATAAAGAGTGTTTATTTATGTTGGTTAATGATGATTGATTGATTTTAAATGGTCATGGAACAGAATATCATTAGATTCATTGTGAATGTAACAGAAATCGTGGACCAAGCTACTGTTTGGACTCTGCTTCTTTCATGCTCTGATTCAAGAACGCAGAAAGTTTGGTGCGATTGGATGGAATATTCCGTACGAGTTCAATGAAACCGACCTTCGAATTTCAGTGCGCCAGCTGTCCATGTTTCTTAACCAGTATGAAGTGAGCGTTAGTTTTGTATCATCCAGGATCATCAGCAGAAGATATTAATTTTTTTTTACTTCAGTATTTCAGCTTTGGTTTTAGGAAGCAATTGTGAAGGACTATGCAATTTATTTTATTTAGGTTGCCTTTGGTTGGTTGCATCCTTGTTATACTAATATCTGTCCACGGTGGTTTTCTTTACACATACAGTACCTGGTACTTGTGTTTGCTGCTGCAAAAGAACCACCAGATTGCATAATAATCAAATTCTAGATTTGTCATCTGTGTCTTACTCAATCCTGAATACCTTTCATTTTGCTCAGGTCCTAGTTGACTGCTCTTTTTCAGCGTGCTATTACATACAGATACTTTATATTTCTTACATGCATTATGTCTTTATTTCATCTATGTCTTTCAGCTTGTTCAAACAAAACCCAAAGTGTCACTGCTGTAGAATTTCATACATCCCTTATATTTCTACAAAAGACTTTATCTCATAGACATTCTATCCATACTATATTTACGATATAGTTATTTCGTGCATATGTACATCGTTAGTGGTTGGGGCCGAAGATGCTGTTTTAATAAGAATTTAAAGAGAATTTAATAAAGTGTAATGAAACATAAATCGTTGACACTTAAAAACAGTGCAGATCTCAAACCGGAAGACCTAGTGTCTACTTTCTACTTCCTACAAAAGTGTTGCCGCTTTTTACACAACACCAATAAACATAAGTAAGATAGTAAACAACAAGAGGGCGCCACATAGCAACATTTACATGCATTGTAAATGTATACATTTATTTATGTAATGCAACATGACAATGAAACTCTATTTTCAGGAAGTTCAATTTGCTGCTCTGAAGTATCTAACTGGGGAGTGCAACTATGGCGGTCGGGTAACAGACGACTGGGACAGAAGAACGCTGAGGACAATACTCAAAAAGTTCTACTGTACTGACATTATTGAAAATCCCGATTATAAGTTTGACGAGAGTGGGATCTATTTTGCACCTCCGGTTGGACCAGTGAGTACCAGTAGTCCTTAGTATGTGCTTTCATTCAGTAAAATTGCAAGCATTTTTGTACTAGCCAGAAGTTGACTTGTAAAGTTTCAGTACTGATTCTATAGGAAGGACATCCATCTGATTGGAAATAGGCAGATTTTCAAGAAATTTTGGGGATGCAAAGTTTTATTAAATAACAAGGGTATTCTGGTAGATTTTTGTAATTGATTTTCCCAAGTATGATTTAAGGGGTTAATATCAATCATGAAGAATCTATGACTAGTGTTCATTGAATGATTGACTGATTGATCAGACAATCGATTAATTGACGCAAATGATACGTTTATATACGATACATTGTAGCTTGATATATTGCAATTTTTGATTTATGACAGTACGAGTCCTATATTGAGTATATCAAAGAACTTCCATTCAGTCCTCATCCAAATATATTTGGAATGCATGCTAATGTTGATATTACCAAAGATCAGTGGGAGACCAGGCAGATGTTTAACAATGTCCTCTTAACTCAGGTTACTAACTAAAGCTTTAATACTTTCTTTGATAGAAATCAGTTTACATGACTTGTGTTTCTTATATGTAGAACAGAATGGAAAAGACTTGTGCATAAAACAGTTTTCTTTGCAAACTTTATTGTTGTAGCATGTAGACCCGAACCAGTGCTCAATTTGCTTGGAGGTTTGAGTATGTTAAAAATGTTGGTATTCTGATCCTGTTATTTATAATATTATAATTATAATTGATTATATATTACTGGTAATGGATTTGCTCTAGTGGTTGTCACTCCCCAACTGCTATTTTGGAAAGTCAAACCCAATATGCAGAAAAAATGACATATATATATATATATATATATATATATATATATATATATATATATATACTATAGGCCTGTACCGGTATTCTAGCCACGGCTAATCTTGTTATCATCCCTCCATAAAAATACTTTTCTGCGAATGCCTACCTGGATCTACGACCTTGACCACTACGGAGTACGGACTATGGATTTTACCCAGATTGAGCGCTCATGAATAAACTAGTGCACTGCACCAAGCTTTTGGGCAGAACTCTAGAAATTTCATCGTACTTACTTACTTATATAGAGACAGACAGGTAGCATAGTACCAACAATTGTGAAAGCGATCTTTTCGATTGTTTATAATGATGCAGTTTCATATTGGCTTTTTAATTTTAGGTATTCATTGTTATATGAAAATGGTCTAATGCCTTGACAGCGGTGTTCTTAAAATTTAAAGTTTACTCACAATTGTCATCTTCTTAGTATAAACTGAAAAAGACAACAATGCCATTATGTTAAGTACACGTTATTGCCCATTTAATGGTCTGACATTCAGATTCAGTCAGATTTTTCTGCTCAGCCACAGAATTAGCTGTTCAGTGGGTTGTTATTATTATTTAACAGCGCGGATATTTCTAGGATTATGAATTTGGGGGGTGTCCAGAGCTAATTAGTATGCATTTTTTTTGTATGCATACCATTGTCACATAACCAAATTTTTGGGGGTGTCGACCTCAAATTGGGGGTATTAGGGGTGTAAAAATATCCCTGTTTAACAGTACTCCTTACTGTCAAATGTAGGCTAAGACATCGTCCGGAATGGGAGCTTCTGCTGACCACACAGTGTATGAAGTTGCCGCTGACATTTTGAATAAACTTCCTGCCAACTTCGATACTGTCGTGGCACTCTTGAAATTTCCAACTTCGTACAAACAGAGTATGAATACGGTGCTCGTACAGGAAATGGGCCGATTCAATAAATTGCTCCATACAGTTCGATCAAGCCTGCAGAATGTGAGAAAGGCCATCAAAGCAAGTCTCGAACTTTCTTCAGAAAAATTACGCAGTTTACAGAAATTGCTGTTATGCACGCATCTCTGATTACTGTGTTTCTCTTGCAAGCTTTCTTTACCTAACTACAGACTAAGCTGATGACCAAATTTGCACATCGATATCTGTATGTTATGACTGCATATCCGCCTTAACCTGGAATCTGGAAGTACGGACTGACCTTTGGATTACAACCTCGATTCACCACGGACAATGATTCACGACTACGATTATTCACTGAAGCGACCATCGACTGGTGCAGATGTACTACTACAATGGCGCTAAAGAAGTCTACTACTACTACTACTATTTGATTTGTTTCCAACAAGAATGTGCTTTTCAATAATTGAATCTTAATTTGTTCTAATTGCAGGATTTCCCGTTAGTTCTTGAAAATGTTTAATATGCATCACAATTTCAGGGCCAAGTGGTTATGTCGGTAGAACTGGAGGAAGTTGTAGTAAGCATCTTAAAGGGAACGATACCTAAAATGTGGATGAAGAAGTCGTATCCTTCACTCAAACCGCTCGGTAGCTACGTCAATGATTTTATTGTGCGACTGAAGTTCTTACAGGTCAGCACTTGCTTGTTTCTTAGTAGTGTCACTAATTATATCATCTTTTCTACTTTCATTTTATGAGTACAGACACATATGCTATGAACAAGATTTCTGTGTGTTTCCAGTCTTACCTAGAATGCTAATTTCAAAATTGGTGAACCCGTCGTGATATGTTTAGGGGCTGTCCATTAATTATGTCAACAATTTTTGACACCCTCCCCCCTTGTCAACAACTGTCAACTTTCAGTTACCCCCCCCCCATAATTTCGTCACGTCAGAAACTTTTGACCACCCCCCCCCCAAAGATTAATGGCAGGTCCCAATAACAAGGTTATTATTTTTTGCGGTGATGACCATTTTTTCCCTGTTTTGCTCATCAAGTGTCAAAATGTGTTGGTGATGACCTTTTTTTCATGCTTTTTTCCATTTCTCAGTGCTAAAGAAATTCCTGAGACCTTGCATTACATTATTTTCAGTGATGCATCTTCAACTTTTATTTTATTTTAACTTTGAAACTTACTGTTCAGATTTTGATGTGACTGGTTGGCTTTTTAGGACTGGTTTGACAAAGGTGCTCCTGCCATGTTCTGGATCTCGGGATTTTTCTTCACCCAGGCTTTTTTGACAGGGGTTCAGCAGAATTACGCTCGCAAGCATGTCATACCCATTGACCTTCTGACCTTTGACTATGAAGTGATGGAAGCCAAGGAATACAAAACAGCCCCAGGAGATGGTAACCCAAGTTTTCCTAAGATTCAAATTGTAGTTACAAAGTAGCAGCTTATCTAGGAATTCTTAACTTTCTAGATGGCAAGAATAGCCGAGGAAAACATGGCTTCGAGCAGGGAAACATTGTCTATTTGTACTTTTAAAAAACAGCAAATCAGTTTTATTTAAGGTACCTCCTTGCGGGAACTTTGTTCCCTTCGGTATCTTGTTGTTTCCATGTAATTGTACCTATTTCACCTATTTCATTTTAATTGTAAAATTATTAAGTTCTTCTATGGATGTTATATCAAATACTATTATATTATAATAATCTATTTTTGTAATAATAATTATAATTAAGTTCTTCTACAAATTTATTATTAAGTTCTTCTACAGATGTTATTATGTAACTTTCAATGATTTTTATGCTTTGGAAATAATAAATGATGATGATGATAAAAAAATTTCAATAATAATTTTAAATCATGTTACTTGCTTACTTATTTAATTTATAGGTCTATAATTCTAAAGCCATGGTATTTTAAAGGAACTGTATTTTATATGTTAATCTTTTCTAACTTAAAGGTGCCTACGTGAGAGGTCTTTTCTTGGATGGTGCTCGCTGGGATCCGGGCCAAAAAGTACTTGATGAATCTTTGCCGAAAATTCTCTACGACCCTGTGCCTCCCGTAAGTGACTGTGCAGCTTTGTTTCACTTTTTTTTCACAAATGGGACAGCAGAAGTTCTTGTTGAGGTTAATGGTGGATTAATCAAGCAACACTTTCAGAAGATTAGATTTACTTGTTAAAGACTAATTTGAAACCATTTGTTGTTTTGGTTAAGTGAATATGAGAAATATTCAAAGAGATGGTACATTAAATACTCATGAAAGTTCATTGAAAACATCAGTGGCATTCTGGACTACAAAATAGGCACTGGATATTGTAAGATTTTCATGACTCAAGAACCCACAAAGTCTATTTAGCCTCAAGGGACCCTGGACATTTTACATGCCATTATATGGCCCATGTCCCCTAGTAAACATAAAGATATCCAATGTAACCAAGTATGATTACTCTTGGGTAGCACGGACAAAAATTAAATTGCTACACACAAAAATTTTGCTGCTGTTAGAAACCTACAAAAACATCATCAATCACATTACAGATTTGTATCAAGGTCAGCACTGCCGGTCGATCAGATGTTAGCCTTCTCCATTGCTTTTATATTGCTTCTTTAATTTCAAATTCTTCATATTATTTTCATCGTTCATGGTCACCCACGTGTTCATTTGCCCTGTTGTTTAATTATTTGCATTTCCTGCTTACTTATTTGCATAATTGCATCCAGTTTTTGATCAGTCATACAACTTTCAGCTGAATATATGCACACCTTGTCAGAGATATTACTAGCTTGCATAAAAAAGTTGCTTCTCTCTTTTATCATAACAAAGATTTAAAATTATTTATCTTGGAGAAGTTTAACTGTAGCTAATCATTTTTGCTGACGCTTGAAAAAAGTTTCATCGCTAATAGTCTATTAAAATACATTTAAGAAAAATTATATTTAGAGTTTGGAAGTCAGTTGGGTTTGCTCTGTTTCTCTAGTAATACCATGCAATGCACCAATAATGTTAATTCCCAAAACCCCCATCATTGTCTTGATATGATGTCCTTCAGCTTATTCTGTGAACATTAAATAAAAATTCAATGTTCTTATCGAATTTCAAAGATGATGGTGATGATCACCTCTTATCATTTACAATCCAGGCATGATGTAATCTGAAAGTTTTGTGTGGAATAGATATGGCTGAAGCCATGCAAAAGATCGGATCTTCCGGAAAAGCCAATCTACACCGCACCCGTTTATAAAACAAGCGACAGACGTGGTGTGTTGTCCACAACAGGTCACTCGACTAACTTTGTCATCGCAATGCTGCTTCCGAGCAACAAACCGGAAGAGCATTGGATTGCTCGAGGAGTTGCCTTACTCTGCCAGCTGGACAATTGATCCACACAGATTGAGAAACAACAATGCCAATGATCGCTGATTTGATGCCATTATTCCGTTTTCTAAAGCAACTTTTCAAAAATATCTCTTGAATTGCTATGATCTATTTTGTTTAATAACATGTATTTATTTAACTTAGCTATGCGGTTTGCAATAATTTTTTGATGAAAATCCCCCCTATCGTCTAGTCTCATTGTTTAGTTTCAGTTGTGAAAAGCAAAAGTTGCAAGTCTTCATCATGTTGCACATTGCACTTGTGAAATTTGCTGCAAAGTCTGTGTATATCAGAGAATTTATAGCTGGGTTTCTACTTTGTCTGTTATAGCAGAAATTTAAAAAAAAATTCTTCCATGAACCTTTATTTCCTCATTCTTTGCTTTTGTGTAATACTAGCTTGGTTCTAAGTGGTCCACTAAGATCAGGCCTGTATTAGTAACCCTGTGAATCATACATTTGACTCTCCATTTTGATGCAGGATTTCATTGTCCTGTTTATATTCAACCTGCAGTATAACAGCACAACTCTCATTATACATGAATATTTGCAGAGTTTGCATTAAATTTCAATATCCTATGATATTTGCATATCATTCAAGCTAATCCAATAGCTATGTGCATGCAGTGGCATGCTCAATCAAATGTCATATGGCAAGCCGTTGGGGGCAATATAATCACTAGCCAACCATTAGATTTATCATTCAATGTATTCATTCTACGTATTATCTGAGCTTTAAAATTACTGTTTGTGCATCCAAACGTGTTTCTTATGCAATTTTATAGCATACTTTCTGGTGCCAGTATTTGGTGCTGTTGCAAATTTTAACTTTATATGGCACCTTTAGCTGTTAGATTTATCATTCAATGTATTATTCATTCTACTTATTAATTGAGCTTTAAAATTGCTGTTTTTTCCAAACGTGTTGGCTAGGGCAATTTTCTAGCAAAGTGTGGAGACTCAGATTTGGTGCCAACATTTCAAAAGAAAATTTCAGGTGGCTAGAATAAACACTGTTTGAGAATATGTTGTATGCCTTCATTAATCTTTCACTTCTGTTTTAAGAGCGGTTCAGCCGCAACGTTTCATCCTTTCTTCGTAGCTCAATCTTTCTTTGCCCATCTAACTCGAATTCTTTTCTTACTAGAACTCTTTGGATGGTGCATTCTACGCCATACTTTGTCTGAGTTGGGCCATAATTGGTTTTATGGAAGTCTAGTGGAAATCAAATGAGAGTATTGACTTTCTAGAAAATCTTTAAAAAATTGAAACATGCTATTTAGGCTAAACCCTGCATGTTTTATTTCACTTAAGTCTAAGAATGTATTATCATCACATACTTCTCAGTCACTTTTCATAACTAGGTCTTCAGGCCAGTCACTTTTCGGAGTAAGTGTTTTTTTGCTTGTCAGGCTGTTTTTGGAGAGTTGTCGTATTTTTTTTTACCAAACAGACTTGATAAATTTTTCTTATTCCACATTACTTCTGCAGCCCAGTAGGTCTTTACCAAACAGCTAGATTCTATTACATTACGCAACTAAATGGATGGAAATTTTTAAAAACAAATGCATAGTTAAAATACAGTAACAGAGACGGCCTGGAGCGTTTTCCTTGGTAAGACTTAACACAAATACAATGTTAAATGAAAATAATGCCAAAAGTATATACGGCAGATCAGCAACATACCTGCTCGTAAATCCAAGCCGTGCATCCAATAGAATCCGTAATATAGAAGCAGGGTCTCCAATACAAACCTTACAGTGTCTAGAAGTCTTGAATATGTCTCTACTACAATGATTACACTTTCGGATAAGTTCGGAAATTGTTAACTTAAAAATAAAATGGTACGAGTATTCTGGGTTTAATTAGGTTATAAACCTATACCACGTTTGTAGTATATTATACTCACAACCAAGTGAAAAATGGCAATTTGAAAATGTTCTAATAAAAGCCAGGTATGGATCATAAGTCAGGACTTCAATAAAAGTGGGGGTAAAACACATTTATTTTAATACAAGTTGGGGGCCTCGATTAGCGGATTTACAGTATATTTAGAGAGAGAAAGAGGTTGTCAATAGCTATGCATCTTTTTCTGAATCTAGATAGTCATTTCATTTCAGTTTTCACTTTGATTCAAATTAGTCATTACATCATGCTGTAAACTTTACAATAAATACTGACGGATTAAAACATTGCTTGCAATGCATTAGGTCCATTCCAGTTGATTAGTTTAATTGTCACAATGACATCATATGCATACCTCTCTTCTGACAAGATGTATTGGTATTCTTTGATTTTCAAATTTCAAAATCAAGAAACAGCTGAATTGTCAATATGATACCTTTTCTGTAAGATGTACTGCTTTTTAAATCTACAAGAACTTGAGTATTTTGACATTTTCGTGTGTGTTTTCACACAAATCTATTGTATTATTGAGCTAATTTTGATGAAACTTTGGGCCGAAAACTTGCATCCATCTGACAACTCTACACAATGTAAACACCCTCCAGCCAATGCTAGATTTTCCAGTTTATTGGGCTATTTTCATTGTATTAGTGGCGGCTCGAGTGGGGGCCGTTGGGGGCAACTTCTAATCATGGGGGCCAACCATTTGTTGTTTAATATTAGTATAGGGTCCCAAATGTTGAGGCTTTCTGAAAACTGCATTGTATTAGAACGACTACCCAATATAGTTGCAAATTTTGATCTGATAATTATGGTAATAGTTAAAATCCAGCCTTTTGTTGTTAGATCGAGTAATCCTCCCATGCTAGCAGCGCTACGTATAGGGCATGGGCGTTCGCACATTAGGGCAAGAGGGGGCACTTGCCCCCTGGAAAATGCAAGTACCAATATTTCACAGTGAAATGTGAAAGCCTTGCCAAAATATTAACTGTGACCATTGTGTTAAAATGTGTTTTGCCCTTCCTGGAAAAATTTATATGGTGTAACCGTGACCATTGTGTTTTGCCCCTCCTGGAAAAATTTCTGTGGGCGCCCATGGTATATGCCTAATCAATACATCATCTTATACATCCGGTTTTAAAACATGCATAACATAACAACGGTTAGAGTCATTTTAATATGGCGAGTGGCGACATCACTTGCATCCAGTGTTTATTCTAGGCCTTCTCTGGGGGATTCCCCCCGCCCAAAGTTTTAAATCCCCGCCTCCACCCCAAAAAAATTACATTTTGGCAAGTAGCATGACCTCCCCAATGTCTGTTTCCCCAAAAAAATTTAACCCCATGTCTAGGTGGCTTGAATAAACACTGCTTGCAGCAGCGATGGTCGCTACAAAGTAGAATCATAATCCCCATTTTCAAATCCGATAAGTCGGTCAGGTTCCGATTACGGCGAACAGGAGGCAGTACAGATTAGAGATTAGGTAAGTTTTGAGTCTTGATCGAAATGTCATTAGAGACTCAACGGAGCGGACCAATGCGCGAAGTGAATCCCACGGTCTCGGCCCAGCCACTAGATCTAGTGGTGCGAGTTTGTGGTGTCAGAGAAGGGAGATA
This sequence comes from Metaphire vulgaris, assembly GCA_018105865.1. Classification (NCBI taxonomy): domain Eukaryota; kingdom Metazoa; phylum Annelida; class Clitellata; order Crassiclitellata; family Megascolecidae; genus Metaphire; species Metaphire vulgaris. Next base: position 25,915,970 of record CM030833.1, read on the forward strand.
CGATGGCTGGTTTGAATGTATAGGGTAATTTGGGGTAATTTCGGCACCTTAAGCATTTTGTTCAGAATTTTTGGCAATATGCCTTTCTGAACAACTGCTTTTGTTGAATATGTTAGAAGAACATCCTGGCTACTGAAAATTGAGAAAACTTGATATTATATTACAATATTGTAACTATTTTAAGTCTGGTGGAGGCCCCGAAAAGCCGAAATTAGCACTGCTGGTAACCGTGCCGAAATTATCTACAGCCAACTTGTGATCAAACAGAACAGTTGTGAGTAGGCCGACTCGAGAATGATATTGCCTATATTTGCATCTCGCAAGATACAGTCTAAGAAACCTTAGACAATAACAGAAATTCTGAATTTTGCAATTAAATGTTTTTAGTGTTGGGGCCAAAGTTGGTCCAGGTATTGGGGTTAAATTAACCCGTATGGATAAATTTACACAGTGATAGGCTATATAGCCTAAGGCTAATATCTTTTTTATAATGTGCCGAATTTTAATTTAACTTAATTCTTTTATTTTCAACAAATATGATCCATATTTGATGATCAAACTTTAGGCACAATACTTGAAAAACCGATTATGCTCCTGAACGAATGCTGGGGCTCTTGTGGCACGAAGTAGAGTTAAATGCAAAAGAACAGTAACATTATTTCAGCTTCTGTTCTGGCAAATGACTAAATTTACTGTCAGTTGATACAACCTTTGCAGTTATATGATTCGTCATTGTCAAAGATTCCACAGTTTTCTCCACACGATATGTGATATCGTTTGGAGCATCCTTTGCATGTAACCCAATCTTCACAATATTTGGGATCAGAAGTGTCAGCATACTCAACTGTGCATTCTGCCCAGTTCCAAACATAGGGAGATTTAGTCGCTATCTCAAACTGATTTTTATATGGTGATCCTGTCAAAGTCTCTGCGTGAGGAACTTTTCTTATTCTTTCCCGGCCGCTGAGCGGGGTTTTAGAAGCTGTCTCACCTGCCACTAAAACTCGTGATAGGTTGATTAGGCCTAGCACGTAACTCTTTACTCTTTAGCAAGAGATGCAATAGCTGTTATAGATCCACGCTGATTGACAGCTGGTATCAATTGGCTATCACTGTTGTCAAACACTACCTTCTGTAATTCCTCAAAAAACCGGTTGACTTTCGCTCTGTTAAAACCAATGGCTCTTTGGATTGACGTAGCCTCTGCCACTCTCACCGACAACAGCGGGTGTCGTTTCATGAACCCTCCCACCGTCTCCCAACCAATATCTGCCAGCTGTCTTCTCATTGGTGTTGAATCTGTGATCAATACAATTTATCTCACAATAGCTAAAAACAAGCTCTCTCACAATCTTCGGCGATAGACCGAACAGCCTGTTGGCCATGCTTAGTAAAACCTGTTCCAACTCATTTTCCTGTTCTTGTGTCAATGTTGTTGGACGTCCTGCATGAAGTTTCTCGACGCCTCCATCAGTTGCAAGGAGTCTCTTAACATAGAGTTTGCAGAGTTTGCCGAGGTATACCAAACTGCTTAGCAGCAGTCTTCTTCGGTTTACCGTCAACAAGGACTGCATTGACCGCCAACTTCATTGTCTCTTCAAGCCACTGAGCATAACGTCCCCGCTTCGGACGGCTTGAGTCGCCCATGATTTAAGTCCTGCGCGACGTAGAGAGTGGAAGCAGAGAGGTTGAGTGATTGAGAATGCTGATAATTTCGGCATCTCAGAGAAGGTAATTTCGGCACTGCCGGAATAACCTTACGCGTCTGTGCCGAAATTACCCACTTTGCTGCCTACGTACAAAACGTAACTGCGCAGAAATTACATGCTGTTCTGCAGTTATTATTGCTCATCATTTGATTTGTCTTAAATTTTCCTAGTAGAAAAACATCTACGCTTAAAGAACAGATCAATTGTCTAAGAAAGAATCGCTTTTTGTAAACAAGAAAAATGTTAAGAAAACAGCACATTCTGATAAATGACCAACCTGGCTGGAATAATAGTAGTTTAGGCCATAGTTTCAACTTGCGTCTAACTTCGGCAGACATAGTGATGACGTTATACTATAGTCTGTGGTAAAAAATTAATATCTTCACACTAGATCTCGGGGTGCCGAAATTACCTGAGTGCCGAAATTACCCGGTGTTACCCTAGCACCTTGTTGACCATTAAGCAGACTTTTAAAGTCGTTTAGTAACCAGGGAAGTAGTAAATTTGAGGATAGGTTATTCGCCATCCATAGGTGTTTATTCTAGGCCTTATCTGGGGGGAAATCCCCCAAGTTTTAAATTTCCCCCCAAAAAAATTTTTTTTATTTGGCTGGGGGATGGAAATCCCCCCCCCCAAAAAAAAAAGTGTGGAGACTCAGACCTTGCTCCCCTCCAAACATTTCAAAATCCCCCAAATGTCAAGGTGGCTAGAATACACTGGCTATCGATCGCTCCCCTTGCCGAACTGGGCTGACACGTCTTAACTTGGTTCTGAGTCGGTTTGGATATGGACCACGGTGTCAATCGGCTGATGCCCAAGGCATTATGATATTGGCGCCATAAAGTTGGTTTATCGGTTGATTGCTTGCGTGCTTGATTGGCTGATCGATTGTTTGAACACAAATCATGATACTCAGTATCCTCGCATGAATCGCAGAATTTTATGATTATCTCGGCTTCATAGCCAGAACTGAAGCCATATCTTGGACGCGCGTGTCTTGTGCGACGCATTTGTGGCTTTCTTCTGACGCCATTAGGAGTCTGAGACGTCGGCAGGGTTTAATCTAGGCCGTTTCCGGAGGAGAAAATTGCCCCTCCCGGAAATTTCAAATCCCCCCCAGAAATTTTGGCGTACTACATGAACTAACAGGGGCGGGAAGTTAGCAGAGTGGTAACAACGTTGGACGATGGAGCAGGAGGTCGCGGGTTCGAGTCCCGCAGGAGCCCTAAAGGTCGACTCAGCCTTTTTCGCGGCGGTAAAATGAGGAGCGGCGGTAAAAATCTCTGCGATAAGTCAAACAGGTACGCTATGCGATACACTAGCCCCGTATCCGTGGCATTGCACGCCTGGCTGAGGGCTATAGAAACGGAGATCAGCGCCGCCTTATGAGCCCGTGAGGCTCGGGGAAGGACTTTGACTTTGACTGACATGAACTAACAGCAGCCCATAGCAGAATTCCCCCGGCTTTGTCAGTTCCCCCGGCTTTTTCAGCCCCCCCCCCCGGAGTCCAGGAGTCTAGATTAAACACTGGACATCGTCGGTCTATGTCAGTGCAGAAAATCCAGTTGGACACGAACCCGTTTCCGTCGCATCCACTCTTACGAACGGCACACGGATTTGCCAATCGAAATTACTGAAAACGGAAGCATTTGAAAAGCGGACGTTGGTCACCAGAACATCGTGTCCGTTTCTGATCAGCTCTCTGACGATCGTCGTCGAGACAACCTGAACGCACAGGTTTTCCGGAAAGTCCTTCCGTCGAAATCGCTGGGACGAAACGGCACGGAAGGCGACGCCACGGCTGCCGGTCAGTTGAATCTCGATTCCGATCCGAAGCGAGGACCAGTTTCCGGTCGCCGTCGCCGGTGACGACACGCTCACGGGAAAGAGTATCGAGGCGTTGACGATGGCTGCGTAGCGATTCAACGTCGACAGTCGAAAGCTATAGCTCTGAGTCCAATTCGTCGATTTTGACAAGGGAACTACAAATGTTTTAGACTGATAGATCGGTATACATTGAAACTAGGTTAATGTCGCATATATGTTTGCATCAGATGGACGAAGTGGCGGTTCCACGTGGGGGATGAGTGGGGATGCATCCCCTCACCGGACTAATTTTTGGCTTGTCAAATTATTTTTGGGTAAAAGTGGTAAAAGCCAAGTAAAAAGCAAAATGACGGAGAAAAACTGCGGGTGACTTTTTGCTTGTCAACCTATTGCCTTTTTTGCTTGTCAGATCTTTTCTTTTTCGGCAAAGTTTATTGATTTTCCCCTCTTTTCATCCCCACCACAGGGATATTTTACACCCCACAAAACCCCGCACCCCAAATTTGAGGTCGACACCCCCAAATTCACAATCCTAGAAATATCCCTGCCCCGCCAACTTCCTGTGAGTTCATTTCATCCCCCACCAAGAAATCCTGGAACTGACACTGGATTGACGCCTTGGATTTTATGGTCCGTGATGGGACTCGTAGCATCGACGCACTGTATTGGGCCTTGGTTTCAGTAGTTTGCCTAGTAACTATAGATGTAATTAGCGACTTTGTGTTTATAGAAGAAAGTAAAAATTAAGCATGATTGTCGGCTGAAAATTTTGCAACCAGGCATTGTCGGAAGTGCCCTCCTCGTATTAGGACCTTGAGAGAGGAGGAGACAAGTTTCCTAAGCTCCAGGAAAGTGAATGGACTCCCTCGGCGCCGTCAACAATCTGCACATCAATGATCAAATGTTAATACAAATAATGCATTTTTAAATAGTGTACCAGGACCCGTTACGGCTTTCGACGGGCCTGCCCCCCAATGGGACAGCGGGTCTTTAGAAAAATGCTAAAACGATAACAAATGGAATATAGAAAGCATATCCATTTTTACTTTTATTTTGACAGTTCTTTTTTATTAAATCATGTCAATTTTTAACGACAGCGTTACAGATTTCTCCATCTTCTTACTGATGCTGCCGACGGTGAATTGCTGTACGTGACATGGCGGGTTCAGTGGTCTGCCTTGGATTTCGTGGAAGACCGCCTGCAGGGTGCAATTTCTCGACTCCAGTAGAGACTGCAGTCTTCTAATTCTCTGTCTTCCATGTCTTCCGCCGATCGAATCTGAAAGCATAGGCGGGCGTATATATAGGTTGCTACTAAATGCATTGACTTGGCCACGAGGGCCACGCAGGTCCTCTATTCGGGCTGGGACCCGTCGTGGGATTAGTGCGAAACCCTCGGTAGTTGGAGGATGGGTGGGGAGGGGTGGCAGCGTGAGATTGATAGAAATGCACGAAAGAAGTTCAATGCGCCTGAGCTGACCTGAACACGACGAGATTGTCTTGCTGTGTCGAGAAAGTTTTCGCATGAAAACATCGATGTGCTCCCCCATTCCGGAATTCTGGCTACGCCACTGCTACTATGGCAATGGGCCTACACGTAATTGAAGTTGTCTATTTTATTGAATACCGCTCCAATATAACACACACACACGTGTGTGTGTAATACTATATATATATATATATATATATATATATATATATATATATATATATATATATATATATATATATATTCGCTCACTCCTCTATCTCCTTCCTCCTCGCAACCTCCCTCAATCCCTCTTTTCCCTTCCCCAACTATACCACACAAACCAATCCTCTCTCCCCTTCTCCCTCCCTCCTTTTCTCATGCCAGCCCTCTCTCCATCGCTCGTCTCACTCCTCCCTTTCTCCTCTCTCCTTTTATTGCCCATTCCTTTCCATTCCTCTATCTCCCAGACTCCCTCTCCACTCACTCCCTCCCTCGCTCCCTCCTTCTCTCTCTCTCTCTCTCTCTCTCTCTCTCTCCATTCCATATTCTCAGTCAGTGGTGTGACCACCAGGTGACACCAGATCAAGTGACGTCGCCATGGAGTTACCACTTTCTGGCTCGTAACGTCAGTGAATTTTGATGGTCAGAGTCAAAGCTGATTGGTCAAACCACCTGGCGGCTGACACGAAATCCCGTTCTCTGACGCATTTCACCATGACAACGATTGTGTAACGGCTGTGCGTTGCGGGCGCGCACCAAGCGGCTGGCACAGTCGCAGGCGAATTACAATTTACAGAGAGCGTCGACAAGTTTAGATAGCTGTAGGCTGTATAGCTCCCCCATCCATACCTACGCGTGCAAACAGGCTAAGTAGGTTACTACGCAGCTCCCTTGATGCCTCACGTGCACGACAGCTCGTCTAGTCAAAAAGATTCCTTATCGTTCCCTTAATGGTAACAAATGTCTTTAGTCAAGGGACTGTCCATAAATAACCTAAACAATTTTTTAAGGCAATTTTTAACCACTTCCCATTTTGTCAACAACTGTCAAACTTTCAGTGAACCCTAATAAAATTATATCAACAAATTGCATCCCCCTTACAAACTAGCAATATTTTATACGGCTTACTTTTATGCAAAACTATAATTATGTTTTAAATAGTAAATTTTTACTTGCTTAGCAGATATCAAAATGACTATAGAGGACTTTGCGATCAAATTAAAGACTCACCTATTTAACGTCTCGTTCCCGTGTTTTTTGTAAAGCGCCTTTGACTTTGGCCCTTGCTATGCTACGGCGCTATATAAATTGTCATGAACAATAACAATATAACACTTCGACAGTTCTATATTGTCATCTTGAACATCTTCCCACGGTGAAGCCAAATGTTCCTCAACTGTTATATTATAGCGAGTGTGTACCATGGAGGACCAATGCATCGACTCATTTCCTATTTTTGATTTATTAAATTTAGTGTAAAAATAAAATTGTTTACGTGAATTTTTATCTTGACCCTCCTCCTCACACTCCATGTCAACAATTGTCAAACTTCTTCAAACCCTCTCCTCTATTTTGTTTACGTAATTAATGGACAGCCCCTACACGTGCAAACAAGGCTATGTAGGTTACTACGCAGCTAACTTTATGTCTCACGTGACAGCTCGTCTAGTCAAAAAGATTCCTTATATCGTTCCATTAATGGAAACATATGTCTTTTCTCTGTTTGGCTACGAATACATTTTCATGCTTTTTGGTCTAAATGCATGTCTCCGTCTCAATTTCTCGAGACCAATGTTCTTTCGTCCAACGGTGCAATCCGTTCTCCAAGTAGGCCTACCCTCAGTGTGGCTTAGATCTGCAAAATGCTTTTTCTCAGAGTTCTGTTCAATAAAAATTAGTAAATAATAGGTAGGCGGCAGGGGCGCAGCGACGGGGTTATATCAGTATATATCCCCCTCCAAAAAATCAGTATATACTGTATACAGTATCTATAACATATATAAATATATATATCACATACTGTAGATAATATATATTTATATATATATATATATAATTTCTATACAATGTATATACAGTAGTCTAATATATATTAAATATATTATATATATAACAATATATCCCCCCATTTATACTCCGTAAATCAAATTCTTGGCTACGACCCTGGCAAGCGGCGAGGTGGCGGTGATGATGAGGATGATGACGACGACGACGACGACGACGACGACGACGACCACGATGATGATGATGATGATGATGATGATGATGATGATGATGATGATGATGATGATGATGATGATGATGATGATGATGATGATGATGATGATGATGATGATGATGATGATGATGATGATGATGATGATGATGATGATGATGATGATGATGATGATGATGATGATGATGATGATGATGATGATGATGATGATGATGATGATGATGATGACATATTTCAAACTCTGAAACGGTCGTTCTTACCGTTGTCCTGTTGCGTCCTTCTTGTAACTGATGTGTTTGTAAGAACAGTCGATGTCAAATTCAGAGACGCTTCCGACTCGTTGCGACCCTCTCTGTCCGGAAGAACCTCTCTTTCCTCTAAGAACTCCGTTGAATTTTGCGAAATTCCTTCGAAATACGAGAGCGACGATTCCTCCTCGGTTGAATTCGACGCGGCGTCGGAGGAGTTACTGCTTCCGCCTAAGATCTGAAGTCGAAAGAAGAGCACGAAGAGGACGACGACGACGATTCTAGCCGAATCCAGAGTCGAGTCAACGAGTCTTCGTTTCATGACCCGAATATATTTATTGCAGCACAACAGCGCCACGAACATCCCGAACTGCATCAAAGAAAAAACTATTTATTTCCAGATCGGGGTGCGATTTCACCACCAGTGTCCGTTGGAGGCGGATTTGCTTATGAAGTTCGTGCCTGCACTTTCCCTGCTCCGCGACACGCAACGCAGGTTTCGTCAGCCTCTGTTCGCCTCGATCAGTCGACAGCCTTAGCATCTCTTTTGTCGCTGGATGTGCGCCGGCTGGGGTGGTTTTCGTTGTTTATTGGCTGCGCGTACTTGCTGGTTGATGTTTTCATCGACGTCTGAAAATAGACAGCTATGTTCAGTGGCGGCTCCAGGATTTGGCAAGTGGGAGGGCCGTTGGGGTGGCCAACTTCTAATCATGGGGGCCAACCATTTGCTGTTAGGTATGTAGTATTAAGTATAGGGTCCCAACAGGGCGGCCACTGGGGGGGCCAGGCACTCAATAGGGGGCGCACGGGCCTCCCCGGAGCCCCCTGTGGAGCCGCCACTGGATATGTTCCGTACATATATCAAAGGCGCCGTCAGTTCGACTGTAACGATAACGAATGGGAATCTGTTGTTAATTAAAAACCCTCAGACAAGACAGAATATCGAATATTCGTTGCGGCCTCTATCAAAATGTACGTTGGTCTTCTGTGCAGCGACTGGTAGCCCCATAACCCGTTATGCATATATGTGGTCTGTAGAGCCGTGTCCAACGTCTCTCAATTTCGTCGTTAATATTCAACGGTCTCGTGTACCTGGAGACCTCAAGAATTTCACGCTTTTTTATGGTTTCGATTAATTCCAATTGCCATGTCTGTGTTTTCAATTTTAGGCACCCCGTGGTTGTTAAAGTATAGTTTTTAAATCGTTTGTTTGATGGAAAACCGCAAAATTACAAAACGATCAGCGACTCGATCGATAGGGTTGATCGACATTCGATCTTGGACTACTGTAGTTAGCCGACAGCAACTGCTGGATAGGCTTTTCTTCAAATGCAGATGTCGGAGAACCGCTAACTACTTATCTGTAGACTCGATCTAATTATTCCAAATGCTTTAGCACGTGCAGTCGCCAAAGCGCTGTAGACTCGATCCTTTCAAGTTTCATGCCTTATGCCTAACCAAGCTTCATTCATCATCATCATCATCATCATCATCATCATCATCATCATCATCATCATCATCATCATCATCATCATCATCATCATCATCATCATCATCATCTCCTCTTTCCTTCAGTAGTTGAAGATAAGGTGACGTCATGAATCAGGCATTTCCAGGTGTTTCTTTCTTTTGATGCTTTTGTTGCTGTTGTTATGGTCATTCCAGTCCATTCTTCTGTATCGTCCATGGCACCCATCTTCTGTTCGGCCGACCTCTCTTTTTCCAAACTTCATTACCCTTCGACAAATACAATGGAGTATCACAAGGATCTGTCATTTGACATCATTTATTCAGCCTCAAGCACTCCACTACCCCACTTCCATCTTTAATTAACTGTCTTAATTTGAATCATCAACTCTATGCTGATGACACTCAGTTATTTCATTCATTTACACCGCCGTCTTCCTTAAAATATCAGTCAATGAACTCGAATCAGTAATCTCGTTAATCTCGTCTTGGATGTCAGCTAATCTCCCTGCATGCTCTCAATCCTTCAAACTCAGCATTTCTTTTACAGTAATTGAACTGCCACGACAACTGAAAAAAACTGAAAATCTCACGTTGATTTTGGCCCTTGTTCCAAGTTCCAACTGTAAAAATCTTAAATTTACTTTTGACTTTTCTATACATTTCGAGGCTCACATGCAGAGGCGGATCTAGGGGGGTCATATGTTTCCGGGCGCCGAGGTGGGGACACCAAAATCGGGTGTAAGGTAATAGCAAAAAACAAAAAAGAAGCAAACAAGAAGCGCATCAATATAGTTGTAGGCTGTCCTCGTTCACGTACCTAACTTAACCACACGCAAATAGCAGCACACCTTATGCTGGTAACTCAGTGGAAATCATCTATGGCGTAGCCAGAGCTTGATAAAATTTTCTCGTGGATTGTGCACGCATCTCACGCTATAGGACTATAGGAATAAGAATAGAAATAAGAATAGGGAATAGGAATAGGACGGCTCAGTGGCTATTCTGGCCACCTAGACATTGGGGGGTTACAATTTTTGAGGGAGCAGACGTTGGGGAGGTCATACTACTTGCCAAAATGTCAAAATTTGGGGGGAATTTCAAACTTTGGGGGGGGAAATTCCCTCCCCCAGAGAAGGCCTAGAATAAACACTGCATGGGAAGGCTTGCCACCCTGTTCCGCAACTAAAGTTACTAAAATTGCGCTATAATCTAGAAATTCCTAGGTTAATTCAATTAGGTATCAGGCCCGTCGAGAGAAATTACGGGCCCTGGGCAGGGCAGTAACGAGTCCCTATTTTTTAGAATTTTGTGAAACGTTTATAACGCCCTTTGAAAACAGTTCAGCGCTTTCCAACTTTTCCGAAAATATACAAACCAAGTGCGAAAAATTGGTGACGACCCTTTTTGCTTATCGCACTTTTCAAGACGTTAAAGGTCACACAATGCAGCGGGCTACCCCTCCCCAACCCCCTTCCCTCGCCCGCAGCGTTCATATAGGCCTAGTGATAGATATTATATGAGATAACTGTATTGCGGACCCCCTCCTAGGACCCCTACAGATCGCCGGGCCCATGGGCATTTGTCCCCGCTGTCCCCTCTCGGCGGGCCTGCTAAAAATAGTCTCCCTTCATTTACTCACTTTCTGAACTAAAGTGCGTCACAAGAGATTCCGTAGGCCTAATCGTGCTTTCCTCTTATTAGGGCCTAATTATTATTTCCAAGTCACGGTTAATAGATACGGTCGTTGAGTCTAAAGGCAGATTAATAACTTTCAACCAACAATTACTGTATTACGTTTGAGATCATCATCAGTTTGAGACCGGTTGCCTTCTAGACATCAGACTAGATATCAAGATAGCAAGCCGTCATCTCTATCTTTGCGAAATTGGAGTCAACAGAACTAGAACGACGATGTTATAATGTCGATCAAAAACAACTGAATTAGGCTACAGTAGAATCTATATACCATTGGCTTCGGGTCCACGAGCATAAGACGTGTTGAGCTGTGCAATCCCAATGCTCATTAGCGAAGTCACGAGGGGCCCAAGAGGCCGGGTCCAGGGGCGGATCTAGGGCGACGTAGTTGTCACAGACCCCAACCGACCCGAAATTTTGTTTGCTAATATTCTAATCATGGCGAAAAAGAGGAACTGTTATAAAGGCGTGTATGAATGAGCGAGTGCCATCTTTTTTCATTCCACTTTAATGATTTTGACAGTAGGGGGGGCTACTTGCATCAATCCACGTGGAAGTGAGAGGGTAAGGCAGAATGAAAGTGGGACAAGTAGTGCCCAACCCCTGCCCTCCAACTGTATTCCTGAATCCGGGTACCATATGATCCATACCCTAGAGTCCTAGGCTATAGTTGTGAGATTCGTAGAAAACCGACGTCAAAAAGTGATTGTTGAATAGTTGAAATACAGTTAGTAGATTTCTACAAAGCACAATATTTAATTCTAATATTACCCTAATTATTTGAGTCAGTCCTCGTTGTGGAAGCTCATGACGCTCCCCTAACCCCCTATTCGGGAAGGAATCCTGGCTACGCCACTGTCAATAGCAACTGATTATGTCAAGACCAAGCTGCACAGAATAAATCCCATCACAAGTGTTCGCACTCTCCGTCAATTAATTGTTCTAGCAGTGTCGTTAACGTAATAGAATATCACGCGACGATGAATAATTTTCGTGTGTCTTGGTTTTTGCACAGAGTTTTTTTTGCGAGCACGCGGACAGTCAGTTGCAATTTATCGAATCGAGCACGAGATGCGCACAACAAATACAGACCAGTGGCCTCGTGGAAATAATTCTGGTCTGAGAGAAAGAAGCCTGTACCTTGTGATCGATGTCATTTCTTGTCAATCTCGTTCGGTTTCGTTACGTCGAACTATGCATCAGGTCAAATCTGTCCGCATTTCAAGTTTTTCCCCTTCGAGCAGGTCTAGCCTACTCAATATCTCCTGGTTAGTCATGCTTCTGTTCCTAATCTTAGATCTAACTAGAATAATGCCTCGATAATTTAATTTTTGTCTGGTCTGCCGTCCTGTCATAAAAGAGCTGGATTTCCCCACGTATCTATATTTGTTATAAGCAGCCTGAATGATGATTGTCTCGTCTAACACCCTCTCAATGCCTCTCGTGCATCCGCGTAGTATTATAAGAACAATGAACATAGCCAATTTTTGAGGTTCTGAATTAGTTGGTCCTATCCCCTGGGATGCTCTTGACCCCCAGAATACGCAATTTAGCAGAACCCATTTTTGAAACCTCTTAAAACTCGTCTCTTCATCAATATGCGATAATCGCAGCTGCAGCGATTCTGAGCGATTCTTCAGAAGAGGCGCTATACAAATACTCCGTTACACTACAGTACTTCACACTTCCAAACGCTCTCTCTCTCTCTCTCTCTCTCTCTCTCTCTCTCTCTCTCTCTCTCTCTCTCTCTCTCTCTCTCTCTGTCTCTGTCTCTCGACGTTTTTCTAACGTCGTTCTCGCCGTCAATTACCTCCCTCGATGACCTCGGTAGAGGGCACTTTCATGCATCCATATCTATACCCGCATGCCCGCATGTAGAACGCAGTTCATCAAACTGTATGCAGGCCTTCTGTACATTCGTCAACAGCAGGGGCGTAGTCAGGAATTTGATTTGGGAGGGTATAAATATTTTGGGTGGATATAAATCTTAACTATAAACCACATAAACCATATAAACCACATACAACCACATGTAAATCACATAAAAAAACTTTAAGGTAGACTGATTTTAAGGGGTATATATACCGATATACCCCCCTCGTCGCTACGCCCCTGGTCAACGATATACCCCCGTCGCTACGCCCCTGGTCAACAGTAGTACTCAGTCACATGACAGTGGACTATTGAGAAGCACAAGAACTCCGATACGTCTAACGTTTAAGCTTGCATTGATATCTCTGGTTGAAATTGCTTGCCAGATATATGCGCTACATAAAATCCTGAAAATTGTTCGGTAGCGGCGTTCCAAAAATCCTCCAATTGACAGGCGCCACCTAGCGACTTCAATAGGAACTTTTAGTCCGTTGGAAACGAGGCCTCCGATGGTTTTTACTGAAAACAAAGTGACAAAGCTGACGTTTCGTTCTTACTTTTTAGCTGCACTCTGTCTGTAAATGTCTGTAACTGATGCACGTTTACTACTATAGGCTACCGTATGTGAAACACGATTGTTTGCATAAAAACGAATGATTGTGTGGAGTAAACCTAATGGTATAAAGGGGTCGGCCATAAATTACGTCACGCAAATTTGGCACTTTTTTACCCCCCCCCCACGTAACGAGACGTCACAAAACGTCGGATCCCCTAAAATATGACGTCACAACGGGCCAGCTCCCTCCCATTTTCGTCTTCCGAAAAGTCTTGACAAGCAAAAAAGGCCATCCTTGTATTTTTTCCTCTCGAAAAACTCTGACAAGCAAAAAATGTCAGATAAGCAAAAAAAGGTCAAAGGTCATGACCTAATTTTTTTGCGTGACGTCACATTTACGATGCCCTCGTCACACTTCGTCACAAATGGCCGGACCCCCCAACCGCGTGACGTAATTTATGGACGGGCCCAAAGCAAGCATGATGACAAACGTTCGACACACCAGACCAGTCATAGGGTCTAAACGCTCATCGTCTTTGAAACATCTTTAGGCATTAAATATAGACGCATTAAAGAAACATTGACGCAGTTGAGGACACTGTCTTGTCGTGGAAACTCTTTAGATAGACTTATCGAAAGGCTTTTAATCGAAGATAGTTACAGCGTCGAATGAATGCTCGAACCGCCCACCGTCTTACGCACAAAAACTGCGTCTGCAGTTTCGTCGACAATCTGTAGGTACATTCGAGATGGGTTTTAGCTTCTTCTGCAAACCTTAATTTCTGCATCACAGAGTCTGAGAGGGTTTTTATCCATAGCAGGGGGTATTCAATTAAATTTTATGAAGGGCCAAATAATCTTATGACTAGCAAAAAACGTCGCTTAGTTATATGAGTTATAGCCTACGACGCGGACAGCCTATATTTTTTCTATTTTTTGCTACCTTATATCCGATTTTAGTGCCCTCCGCCCACAGAATAGCAATAATCAATGCAAAAATGTTTGGTCGGCCAACCAAAGGGGGTTTAACTCTCTAACCCCCCGTTGGCTACGCCACTGATTTCAGAACAATATTAAGAGGGCAGTAGGCCAGGCCTACTGTAATAATAACATAGCTAAACTTTTACACATTAAAAATAAAAATTTGAACAAACAATTTAAAGTTCTTGCTTCTTAAAAAGTACCTCAACGTTTTTTACATCTATGGTATCTATGACCTTCCGAGACCATGTACAGATAAGACATCATTAGAGAATAGAAAACAAACGACGTTTCATTTTATCAACGTTTTTTACATCTATGGTATCTATGACCTTCCGAGACCATGTACAGATCATCTCGAAATTTCATTTCTCTCTCTCTCTCTCTCTCTCTCTCTCTCTCTCTCTCTCTCTCTCTCTCTCTCTCTCGTTTAATTAAACAAATAACAGTTCATCTGGCTGCGTTCTCCAAGCAAGACCACCGGCAAACGGTTCCCAGACGGCGGGTTGCGTGGAACGCGGGAGCCTGGCGTTGTCATTCCAGGATCCATCCCTGGTGATCCATTTGAATGTCGATCCGCCTTCTCAGTCCTCGACTTCCTCTCATCGTCCTCGTGCCGTTATCGCCAAATAAACTTATCAATTGCAGCACTTAATTATGCACTTGATGCCCCCCGCCCTTGAGTTCGCCAAATTCCAGACATCTGTAATGGGGCATTCGGGACCGGACAGAGTAAGAATTCGAATGCAGCACTTCGGACTACGTCCGGTGCAATACGCTGAAAATGTGGTGAACGAACTGATCTCCTGCTGCGTAGATTGTCGCCGCGTTTGCCCTCGGGATTATGTTTTTGACCTTTTCAATCACCACTCCTTTGAATGTTCTTGTTTGAAAAGTTCATTAAAGGATACTTAGTGGCGTGTCAAGAGTGGTCGACGCCCAGGGCCAAATTTAATATGGTTGCCTCCCCCCACCCCCCGCCACTTCGGTTAGGTGTTAACGAGCAAAAAAGCGCTCGCCGAGACAATTTGGTTGCTATTATTTGGCATGGATGACCGGGATCAAATCGATAGTTTGTAAGGGTTTTCATGTAAAAATTACTAAAAAGGGGGGTTGACGAGCAAAAAGGTCGCCGTGTCAATTTGGATGCCCCATCGCCCCCCGCCCTCTCTGCACGCCACTGAGGATACTCGACGGCATTGTGTTCGCTGCTGGCGTGTTGTGTGTATTTTGATATCCTTAGACGCCATTTCAATTAACTTGAGCGAGTTTTTGTCTAAAGGGGTGATAACTATTGGCCATCAATCATTTCACGACTGTTTTAGTAATTTACACCGAAGCTACCAGCGACCTATTTGCTTCAGACGCACAGTGTGACGCTACTGACATATAGGCTATACAACTATAGGCCTACCATAAAGCAGCGCTGAGTTTAATTTTCAATTTTTCGACCATAGATTTTCTTGTCGCTTAATCTTGATTTTCAAGATTTAAAAAAACACATCGTTCAATCAGAATAATGGCCCTCGTTGGTTCGTTTTCTTGCCTTATCCGATCCGCTGTGTGGTTACCCCCCAGTTCACCGGTCGAGAATAATCGGTAAGTACCCTGGTCACCATGGGCGTCCGCAGAAATTTTTTCATGGGGTGCAAAACAAGGTCTTGTGGAGAAAGAAACAAGCAATGTTACTTTTTCCATGACCACAATTTTTCCAGGGGGTGCAATTGCACCCCCTTGCATTGCACCCCGCTCCGGACGCCCATGCCGATCACGGAGGCAGATTTTGAGGCAGCCGATGCGTAGGGGGGATACACACGCTTCCATCGGCCGTCGCAGAGAACGCCAGCGATCGTGAAATGTGTGTTGTCACGCTTCTGCGATGTACAGACAAAATGACGAATGTTTATGCTATAGTTGGTGCTGCAATTTTTACGGGACCTATGATAAACTTGGCAAACAGGCAACATTTTGACTGTTATCTGGCATTTGTACGCTTCTGTTGATCTGTTAATCTGCTTCACAAAAAAATTGTTGAACTCTTTTCGAGCAGCCGATTCTGCTAGAAGAGACGCATGCTGCTCGCTAGCCACAGTTTGTGGCAACCTCTGACTTAGACTAATGCAGCCGATAAAATTTGATAAATTGTAATCACGTTTACACTTACCCCTTGTTTCGGATACGGAGTATGTGAAAAGAGGTGAAGAAGAGTGGGGTGGCGAGATTGGATAGAACTGGAGGCAATGGGGAAAAACTCAGAGGTAACAAGGAAACAGTGATAAGTTTGTAACATGTATAGCCTATGCTTCAATTATGCAATATGCACAATGGTAAATTCATTGCACAATTCCATTATAATTGCTATTCCGGTTGTAATTAGCAGAGTTTTAGCAGGCTGGAAATAGTATTAAAAATCGTGAATAATCGCGAGATATTTCCCCGTTAACTATGTGCGTAATTTGACGCGATTGAGTCCAGTTGATATATTGCGCAGTATAAACCTGATTATTATTATTCAGCTGCCATCGGACGCAAATCATCCCACTGGGCGTGACAGTTTTTCTGTCGGTTTGGTTGGTGGCAGTTGTGTGAGATTCCTTACTCGTCAGAGCTGCAGGTCAGACGTTCAAAGTGTCGAGCGAAGAACTGTCGGCGGGTGGGTGGGACTGCTGTCGTCGCCGATTGCACGGGAGGACGAAAGGTTAACTCCATTAACTCCAGGGGCGTAGCCAGGAATTTGATTTGGGGTATAATGTGATTTAGGGGTATAATCTTAAAAAACTTTGAAAATCTTAAAAACGCATTAAAAATTTTAAGGTAGTCTGACTTGAGGGAGTGGTATATATATATATATATATATATATATATATATATATATATATATATACCGATATACCCCCTCCCGTCGCTACGCCTTGGTTAACTCGCTGTAAACTATAACAAGAACGTCAACCTAGATATCGTGATCTTGATTTAGTAGCGAGAGGCAGGTCGAGCATCTTGCTTGAACACAGAACTCTGAGTGTTTTTCTTTGAATCTGCAGTCTGTTTCCATCGAGAACAGATGATCATAAAAGTCTCCTAAATATTTTCAGTTTTACGTCTCTTCGGTCCGCTCTGCGCTTCCGTCCGTCGGATGCAAGCCTTGTTTCTCATCACTCCCACTGATCAATGGATGCGCGTAACTGGTTTGGAATCGCAGGGGAAGCCGGCTGCCTATCACCAAAAGTCTGAATCTTGGGAGTTCGACAGCTGCAGCAGCAGCAGCAGCAGCAACTTCCACAGAACCATAAAGAGCACTCTGGATAGCTGTCGGAGCTGTTGCTGGCAGGCGAACGTTTGTTTTGTCTTCGTCTCTGTCGGCCGGTTCGTTCTAAAGGCGAATCGGTAACACGGCGATGAGTAAAGGATGAGGAAACTGGGTGTCTGGTGTATCGCAGGTTGAGTAAAGTTAGCTCACAGTCGATGACTGCCTCGTAGGCGTAGGTTTTTAGTTAAATAGGACCGCAGGTTACACGCTAATAGACTAAGAATTTCCTAGACTTGTTAATTGTACTAGCAACCGTCGACATTTAGAAATCTGTGTTCTCAGTTGACGAATATATGTGTGTGTTACAGTTGGCGAGTTATTATTAATCCATTCTAAGAAAGACAAACTGAAATCGTTGTTGGCTATATAAGGAGTTAAACCGGTCGTCAAAGTACACGCGGAAGAAGTGGAAGAATATACAGTACGTGTCGTTTTCGTTTGCGACGCGAGAATAGTATTAAGCACTGAAGACGACACCTCAGCCACCCAGTGATTTTTTGGGTCTTTAGAGTGCTTAGTTAGACGTAAACGGTTGGACATTGAGCCGCTGAATAGTGTGAATTCAGTTCAGAGATTCTCCCTACAGCGTACGACGACAATGGTGAATCTTAGCGAAGTCGTTGTGTCCAAGGTCGTCCAGTTGGTGGCTGCTGTGGTGGCGGTGGTGCTCCTGGCTATCCGTGCCGATGTGGCGGAAAGCGCGAGCACCAGGTCGTCCCCCGGACCGGCGAGGGCCGAACAGCACGGCGGAAAGCCGCATTCCGCGGGCGACGTCTGGAAGTACGTTTCCAATCTGGAGCAGTCGACGTCGCGACGGTTCGATCAGATGGAGTCGCGTCTGACGAGGACGCTGGAGGAACGCATCCAGCTGGTCAACCACAGCGCCTCGATCGAGTATCTCGAGAGATACATGCAGCTGATCAGCGATCAACTGACGGAGGACGAGGAACAGGCGAAGAACAGCAAGATCCAGATGGAAGAGATGCTGCGGCAGAATCGATTCCAGGAGACGACCATCGAGGAGCTGAGGCAGAAGCTGGCCGGACTGCAGGAGACTGCCGCAAGGTTGACGGCGGCCGTCGAGGAGTGCAAGGGCAGGGAAGCGTCGTCGTCGTCGACGACCGAAAACGAGGAACCTCCGACGAACTTTATCGTGTCACCAGCAACGCCGAAACTCCTGCCGATCGGTAAGCCTTTTAGCTCTAATAATAATAATAATAATAATAATAATAATAATAATAATAATAATAATAATAATAATAATAATAATAATAATAATAGCAATACACTTCTATGGCACCATTTCTAATACCCAAGGGTATCAATCGATGGTACTTCAAAATTTCAAATCCATCCGCAAAAGACCAGGTCATTCCAGAGATCAGTCAGAGGGAAAGAGCAAGACCGACTATGGAGGAAAAGCTAATTGAAAGAAGTGCGTTTTAAGCCTGGATCTGAAAAATACTCAATGGATTAGAAGATCTGACAGCCAGAGGGAGATCTTTATCTCCTGACAAGATGTAGGCCTATGTCAGTATGTCGTCGTCGTCGTCGTCGTCATATGAGCGGGAATATATAGCTAAGGTCGCGGGTTCGATACTCGCAATAGCAATGAGGTTGACTCGGCCTTCGCTCGCTACATCGGCAGTGGCAAATGAGTAGCGGTGAATACTGCGAGTCAAGCAGGCAGGCTTCACATTGCTCGGTTGCCTGAGGACCTCTGAAACGGAGATCAGCGGCGCCCGCTGAATCCTACGGACCCAGGAAGGACTTTGACTTCTATGCCAAATATCATCCGAATGCAAAAATTAAACAAATCGGTGCAAATCACAAATTGAAATGTGCATGCTTCGAAGTTTTACTCAAATTCAAAATCAAAAAGATCGGTGACTTTCAACGCCAATCTTGCAGCGTTGCTTTTAGAATTTTTGAAAATATTGAAATATTTATATTCGTTAGAGTTAACTGTAGTCTGAAATCTTTTCATCCAAAATCGTGAACGTTTGCATACAAGTTATATTTAACGAATTCAATAAAATATCTCAGATTATCGCAAACCTAAGAGTAAGTGAAAGACAGATTCGATCCACCCGCGAAGACTTCGACCATCGCTGTACTAGCTGTAAGTCAACGTCATACCAAGTCTGTTTACAATCCACAGATGCAAAGACAAATAGAAAAGCCAATGTGCAGAAAATTAAGAGGACTTGCAGCCGAGGAATGCGCTACTTGTACCGGTAACTGGAAACGATTAGAAACCTTCTGGATGCAATGCTCAGAGAGACGCATCCAGACATGATCGAGCAATGAGCAACCTTCGACCGAAGACCCGTACAACCGTCACTTTCAATTAGCGCTTAAGTGCAGGGGAAAAAACCCTCCTAAGTCATCGATAACGTTACCCGAGGCAGATACCAGAGGGCGGGCATCAAACCCGCGCCAGTAATTTGTACGTGATAAATTTCATAGTTCGAGCACTTGTAAACGGCGTCTGGAGAGCGGAGAGTGAACGGTGTGCAGCTGTTGTCAGTTACGGGAGAACTTGGTTCCGCGTATAGACGACGTCTTGCTGCCAACCGTATACGCTTATTCTCATATATATATATATATATATATATATATATATATATATATATATATATATATATATAAGGCAGCCATCGGGTTTTTAAATATTTACGAATTTCAGCGATTAATCTAGATTTTAGAACGATCAGAAGAAAATATCAGCAAGTCAGAATGTCACACACACACACACACACACACACACACACACACACACACACACACACACACGCAACAATACAGGTGTCCGAATTGGCCTGTATCCTTTTTCTTGATGAGAGGTGCATAAATATCTGGCGACAGAGACCCAACCGCTTATCTCAGACCCAGGGTTATTTCTAGGATTATCAATTTGGGTGGTGTCCGTCAATTCTGGGGTCCCCTGCCAAAAAAGTCTGACAAGGAAAAAAGGTCATACCATACCTGAGATTGGGAGGTGTGGGGGTTTGTCTCAAATTGGGGGTTTTGGGGTGTTAGCGGGTGCAAAAATATCCCTGCTCAGACCTGTCCCAGATGGTCTCTCCTGTCCCCACCTGTCCTTTGATCTTAATCGGTGAGCGATGTCGCAAACATTTTGGTTGTCACGTGTCCGACCCTCCCACTAGAGACAGAACATTTGGGGAGGAAGTAATCCGACCGCCACTGTTTTCTGGGAAATTCCTCCCCCGCTGTCGGAAAGCGATCCGCTGAAACGCTTCTATTATAATGAAACGGTTGATATAGCGCTATACCTTTACCGAGGCGGTACAGGCGAATTCCTGGGATATAGGCTGAGCAGATGTCTCGTATATCGCGTAAGAAAAGTGCAAAAGTTCCACCTTCGTTTCGTGCAGACGCCATTTATAAACGAAAAGCTGCGTAACTACCGGTAACTGCTTTGGATCCAAACATACTTGCATTCGAATGCCTCACACCTGCTGTTAGCCTTCTCAAGTACTCGTCTTACCGGGTAGTTCAACCTCTGCCTGTCTCTGTCTCTGTCTCATTGTCTCTGTCTCTTGTCTCTCTGTTTCTCTCTCTCAGTCTCTCTCTCTCTCTCTCTCTCTCTCTCTCTCTCTCTCTCTCTCTCTCTTATCGATAATCGGCTTCTTTTCGTCTCCATCCTCTTCATCGTCTTCTCCTTCTTCCTCTTTCTCCTCTTTCTCCTTCTCCTCCTTTTCGGTGAAACTTGGCAAGTTTACACTGAACGAGAACTACCAGATGGACTTTCTAACCTGACTGTTTTGCAGATGATGTCATTGTACAGGAGTTCAAACTATATAACAGTCTCCACTCCCCTGAACACTCTGTAGGCCTACCAAGGTTCTTGACTTTGGCATTTAGCAAGCGCTGCTGAGATAAAAAAAATCATAATAGAACAGATCTGAATAAAATTTGGATAAATTATCATAAGTTTTTTGTCTGCATTAGGCTGCATATTGCGCTTACTTCTTTCGCTGACGCAATAATTGCTTCTAATTTGTTAACTATACTATTTTATGCCAGAATATCTCGCACGTTTAGATAATTTATTTAATTATTAAGTATTTTAAATCCTATATAGTCAAATATTTGCTTAGTTCTTCAGTTACTGTAATTGCATAAAGGTACCGGTAGTCGTAGCCTATTTCCATCGTGCCTACGACCAATGGCGCAGTCGCAAGAAGAGTAGGGATGGCAGGCCCCAAGCCCTATTTAGGCTGGGACCAGCCGTGGGATTTGTGCTAAACCGACGAGAGATATGTTTTCGAAGCGAATGACTGAAGAAAGGATGAGTGATTGTCGACAGAATCGAAATAGTCAGATGTGCAACGCAACTATTGACAAATAATTATACGATGACATTCGCATTACTCAAAATACTGCGTGTCGATAGATTGCGCCTTCATCCTGCTAAACATTCCGACGTGTTAAAATTCTTCTACTGTATCAAATTCATTTGGCAAATTCTCACGAATAGGACAGCGATATAGTCTGCAAATAGTATTTTCTCAGATCAGAGTCATTATCAAACTTTAGAACTCTATTATAAATAACTAAAATAAGCCCATCTTTTACACTTGTCTAAGTTGGCTTATCCACCATTAACAGGCATCTGGTTGTCCGCCATGATATCCTGGATCCTGTGCGATTCATGATTCGACTGACGCTTCTATGCATCACTAAGTGGCGCTATAGAAGTTTCTTAAGATTAGGTTAGAGATTACTAGATCAGCGCATTTCATGATTTACTATATATATATATATATATATATATATATATATATATATATATATATATATATATATCTATCTGGCATCAGTCATAAAAAATGTGACCCAGACTTTCTTTTAGTGGAACAAATACTGAGCTAAAACAAGTGTGAAGAAAATTACACTGTAGGGTGGGATTTAGACTTATTTCTCAGAAAGCAATAATGCTGCTGCAATATCCCTTGCCCTGTATACTGTAGGACGCCTGTCGTCGGGACTTTGTCATGCCATCCGAGGAATCCGATGAGTTAACCCCACTCCCCCCACTCCACTACTCGACGGAGTCGAAGAATTTTTGCGGTCCTGCGTGTTAGCACCGCCAGACTTCGTAATCTGGAACCGATCACCGAATTTTAACTCGCATTCTTTCCATCCGCTTCGACATTCCGTTTTGTATATCGGATTACGAAAACGGAGGGGTGATCCAGACGACTATCAGTATTGGATTCCATCCATTGTTTGGAACCTGACATCCCGATTCGTTTGTAATATCCATCCCAGAGAAAAATTCTTTCCGTGCTTCGATGCTCTCTTGCCATGTTTAATCTAGTAACAAACTGAAACGTCTTAGAAAAGGTTTAACGACATTTCAAGTTATATATGTATACATGTCTGGTTTCTGATCATTTTTGAAACTGAACAGTTCTGAATGTTCTTCTCCTCTATCCACTCCATGTTTCGCTACATTCAGGAGGACTTAGACCTAATATCGTTGGTTTAAGCAGCTACCTCGTTCTTCAATGTTCAAAATTAGATGGCCTACATGCTTTGTAGAAAAAAATTATTTCTCCTTCCGTCTATAGCATATTATATATTATATATTATATATATACTTTGCAGCTTGCTACTTCGATAATTAGTGTATCTGATAGTGTATATTTCCCAGAGGTTAAGTAGGACAGACGAGAACGCAATTAGTTTACTGTAAAGTTTAAACGAAATCATCTGGACCATCGTACTTGTGAACAATAATAATTATTCTAGAAAGTTTTCAGCTATGTCAACAGATCCACGAATTTAAACCGCGTTCTCCTCTTTGAAGTCAAAACAACACGCGTAATTGCAAAATCGTTGTTTTGCGCTCAAGAGTTGTTTACTTCCCACCAGAGCAGGCGAACCAGCAGCTCATCGCTCATCGCTCATCGCATTACTTCCTCTTTGAGGATCTTCCGGACTTCCCCCAAAGACGTTTTCACAGACGCCTTGAATTTCCTCCTCCGAATAATACTTCCTCGTTTCTCTCTCTGGCGCACTCAGTGAACGCGCTTTCAGCCAATATAATAATTCGTCCTTCGTCGTAACTTACGCGTCCTTCCGCCGGATAGTCTAAGGGGCTCTATGCATGCTGTATTTCACATCCGTATATTATACGCGACCCAAACACGTTAACGAATATTTAAAACAGCGTGAATGTATGTGAGAGAGAGAGAGAGAGAGAGAGAGAGAGAGAGAGAGAGAGAGAGAGAGAGAGAGAGAGGGGGAGAGATAGAGCAGTTCTTTCGGTGCGTTGTGTATGGATCTGATTTTTTCGTCATTTAGTCAATCGTTGAGATAAATGCGCCTTCACTCGACAGGCTCTTAATCGAAGCAAAGAAGATCAGAAGTAGTTGTTCAGAGGCCATAGCGGCGCATCCATCGTCCGCTGTTCAGTTTTTGTCCTCCGCTTATGAAGGTCATCTCTCTCTCCTCCTCCTCTCCTCTCCTCTCCTCTCCTCTCTCTCTCTCCTCCTCTCTCTCTCTCTCTCTCTCTCTCTCTATCCAACCATGGAGGAAGAGAGAGACAGAAAAATATATTTCTCCATCTGTCTATAGAATATATAATATATGTGTGTGTGTGTGTTTGCATAATTGTATATATACTATATGTATATAGTATAGGCTACGTTATCGACAGATGGAGTCTTGATTCCATAACCGCTTCGTTTACGTCATTCGATCGTCTGTTATTGCATCGGTATGACGTCAGCATGTTCTTCTCCGTTTTTCGTTTTCCTTTCGCGTTCTTGGTTTTCGCTTAATGACTTGTCGAAATCCGACTCAAACTGGTTTTTCCGCATTCATTTCTTGGTATTGAGTGCAGTTGCTCGCCTTGTCTGCATGCATGTCTGTTGTTTAGCATCATCGGCGTTTCATAACAGACCCAGCGTCTCTCGAGTCTTGTAAATACTTCGTCGACGCCCGGTGCATTGACGTAAACTTTGATGAAAAAGTGATGGGGGGACCCCTATACCTTCCCCCTCCCTATGGTAGCCTCTCAGAAACTGGGGAGGCTCGAGGTCGACTGTAGTAGAAGGTTACGCCTATGCGCTGTGGCTTCGTCTAATAAATGTCTAGAAAAGCGAACAGATTTTTAGGAATATGGCTCAGAAAAGACAAACACCTTAAACTTAACGGACTGTCTATAATTTGCAGCCTATATGTCTTGTGGCATAATCCCCGTCTTCCTTATCTCGTTTGCTAATTTACTATTCTTCTCGCCCTGTCTCATTCCCCTCTTTCCTTTCTTTCTTGCATTATTTTCTCTTTTAGTTTCTTTTGTCGTATTAATAATTGTACCAATTAGATCTATAGTTTAAGCTGAGTCTTTGTAATGACTTAGTCCTTTAGCGATGGATTTGGAGCACTTCTTAAGAAAATTAGAACTGCTATTATTAAGTTGAAATTAGATAGTAGTAGCTGTCAAACTATTTAAAAGTAGTAGTAGTAGTAGTAGTAGTAGTAAAAGTAAATGCTACTTTAGTATTTATTTTAGTAGTTTCTCCAACAGTACATTAGTAGTAGAGCAGTAGTGCAACAAGCAAATTGGGTAACTAGTAGCAGCCCTCCGAGAAAATTCCGGGCCCTGTGCAGAAGTAGTAGTAGACGAGTAGTAGTGTTGACGACTTTTTTTAGTAGCAGTAGCTCGCCGGGCACCTGTGCTAAGCAACATCTTAACCAGCAGCATTATTCATTTTAGTAGTAGACCGTGACTGTAGACCTATCATCCTCTGTAGACAATTGTGATACTTTCTTCATTAGTGTCGCTGATAAGTAATTAATCAAAGAAGCGAGTTGTTGACGTTTTCTCTTCATTGCAATCTCTCTCGCTTCGGCATTCGAAGTTAGAATTCTTTATCCTTTGCCCCTGATTAATTTTCTCCATAACGAAAACGGCAGCAGCTGACTGCTGATGCAAAAGAGATGTGCAAAAGAGAGAGAGAGAGAGAGAGAGAGAGAGAGAGAGAGAGAGAGAGAGAGAGAGAGAGAGAGAGAGAGAGAGAGGATCGCCGCTCAGCTCGGGTCTAGACCTATCGTTGCGTGCCTTAGCACTTGGGTGTGGTCGGTCGAAGCGTTCTTCCAGGGTCGAACACGTGTAGGCGCGATGTACAGCGTAGATGGATTCCAGATGTGGATAAAGATTTTTGCAAATAATTGAAAATGCCACGGATACGGTGTGCCACTGTATCGCATAGCGTACCTGTTTGACTTATCGCAGAGATTTTTACCACTGCTCCTCATTTTACCACCGCGAAGAAAAAAGCTGAATCGACCTTCAGCGCTCCAGCGGCGTATTTTGTTGACGTTTCCATGATGCAAGCCGAGCCCAAATTTGGCGGCATTACCCCCTCAAAATGCACTCGGCATACAGAGAACAACTGGAATCAGAGACGCGATGGAATATAGAAGATTTTCATAAGAAAGCGGCAGGTCAGACGGGGTGGAAGGGGTGGGGGGCTTTCGGTGTACAATTGGATACCAAAGGTCCGAATGAACTGTGTAATTCGATGCTCTCGCTCGAACGTGGTGCCAATTTGCGCTGCAGTCGACTGCATAGCAGTCGACTGCAGCGCAAATTGGCGACGTTTTAAAGCTTATAGGCATCGTATTGTCCGACTGAAAATCCATGCGACGAATTAGTTTTGTTGGAATTTCTCGTCTTTCTTTATTTAATTACCGTCCGACTCGATTTGAAACCGTTTTGTGCATTTTTGCTCGACTTGTAATAATTAACAGATTGTCAAGAGGCGCGTGAAAACGACGGCGTCGATCGGCGAGGCTTTTACAATCGGCAGATTAAGCCGCGAACTTCCGCCGGTCAGTTCAAGGCCTGCTGCTTCGCCAACCAGTCAACAGAAGGTAACGCTAGGCGTATGAAGGCTGAGCATTGGCAAACTCTACTGTAGACAGTTTCAAAGCACTGCATGCCAGTGTTTTATACAGGCCTGTTAGAAGAGGAGATTCCCCCCCCCCCTCCAAAAAAAAATCCCGGCACTTACACAAATTTTGCATTGAACTGTGTCTTTACCCCTCCAACCAAGTCGATTTTCTCCCCAGAAAGCCTCAATTCCCCCCCCCAAAGGCCTGGAGTCTGGATAAGACACGGCTTCATTCAGACCGCTACACTACGGTATCATGACTGTCATGGTTTTTGAATTAATGACGAGAGCAGTGAGACTTCTGTCATTGTCACTTTACTGTATATTGCTATTATTATTATTATTATTATTATTATTATTATTATTATTATTATTATTATTATTATTAGTAGTAGCAGTAGTAGTAGTAGTATCATCATCATCACCATCCAGTGTTTTATCCAGACTCCAGGCCTTTGGGGTGGAGGGAGTTGACTTGACTGGCGAGGAAAAGGCACAGTTCAATGCAAACAATTTTTAGTGCTACGATTTGGGGGGATTTTGAGTTGTTTGGGGGGAAGGGAAATCTCCCCTCCTAACAGGCCTGTATAAAACACTGATCATCATCATCGTTTCAGAAACGCTCGTTTGAACTCTGAGCGCTGATCTGTTCAATGGACCGTTAGTTTTCCTGCTTAATCGAAGATTCGAAGAATGTTGCTTGCGGAGTGTCTCTTTTCGCCTATTTTATCACGTGGACAGTACCAGGCAGTTGTAGCGGTACCATTAATCGATTTTCAATGGTGATTCAATGGAATCTGTCGTCCTCATTGGGACTCTCATTTCTTTGTCATTTTTTGAAGTCTACTAGTTGTGTCTAATGAAAATCTAGCTGTATAAACCTCACCAATTGTTATGGCACAATTGAATGCTTTGGCCTATAATGATATTTTGCGATTACAATAGGCCTAATGCTTCAGCAAATATTTCTTTCAACGTGCGTATACTATTGTCCGGTTGGTGGCAGTAAATTTGGGATTGTCTTTGCTGCTGCTGCTCAGTTTGGACGGTCATTCAGAGAAGATTCGACGGAAGTGTTGAATTCTACAGAAGTTGGGACGAATACAAGGAAGGATTCGGAGATGTAGAAGGCGGGGAATTCTGGCTGGGCAACGATCACATCTACCACCTGACAAACCAGGGTGAGTGTGATCCAGGGTTTAATCTAGGCCGTTTTCGGGGGAGGGAATTGCCCTTTCCCTCCGGAAATTTTGGCATACTACATCAACTAACGGCAGCCCCCTAGCTGACTTCCCCCAGCTTTTTCAGTCCCCTCGGCTTTTTCAGTTTCCCTTCCCCGGAGTCCAGGAGTCTAGATTAAACACTGGTGTGATCTGTCCATCGGCGAGTTATTTCTCAAATCGGTGCCTGATTTAGAATAATAATAAATTTAGATCCACTGCATCGAGTTATTCGCGCCCTCAGAAGCATACATGTCAGCATTTCCTCTATAAGTACAGAGCCTACTAGTTCCCAGGTACTGATACAGGGTCCAGGTGCGTCCTTGGCGTGAATCTAAACAATTTGACGGTCTGACATCTATTTATTTCCTCAACAAATTCAGAGAAGATAAATGCGAAATTGCGGTATTTGACTTTCGACCGCTTTCTTTTCAAGATCGTCTCTAAGAATAACATTTAGAGAAGTTTTCTGGATTGTTGAGATCGGATCTCGTCGTCGGGTCTTTCTTCTGACTTGCGGAAGACTGCTTGCATGCGTCGTGGAGATAGTAATTGCTCAACACTCACTGATAAGACTAACGCGCAGATGAGAGCATTATTAGTAAATATCGGTAATAGACACAGTTGAAAAACAGCCCTAAGACGTTGATATGCAGTATAGTAACTGTTGGTATACACCAACAAATCCGCTCGTTTCATGTGCTCTGCTCTGCAACCAGTGCATCATAACATCAATCTATCTCTCGTTATATATATATATATATATATATATATATATATATATATATATGCAACGAATGATGTGCTAGGATGTTTATGACTGCATTTGTCGACTTAGCAATGCACCGATTTATAGGCTATGTATGTATGTATATATATATATAGTATATATACATGCACACACACACATGATATTTGATTAAATTATGGATGTGCAGCTGTTTTTCTCGGCAACGCAGACATAGGGCCTAATCTTACACCGAATGCTCGAAGGACGAATGGACTGGAAGTAGCAACTAAGTTATAGAACGCAGTTCTACAGTATGTTCTATAGACCACAGATGTAAAAAAAGGACGTTGGGAAAATAATAAAAAACGTTAAAAACATTTAAAAAACGTTGCAAAAATTAAAAACGTTAAAAACGTTGAATAAAAAACGTTACCGATGTTTATCTGAGCAAGATTAGGGCATGTGTCTTATCCACCTACGGGGAATAAACAATCGAGTCACACTATGCAAAACGACTGTGAAATGAAATAAACATCAATAATACTGGCATATATTGCTTACTCTATGTCGTAAGTAAGTAAAGCTGCATGACATGCTAATAAGCAATCGACTATACTCTATAGCTAAACAGCAGAAAGCCAATTGATTAGCTTGTTGTAGATGATTTAAGAAAATCTGTGTTTTTATTTTGCTAACGTTTCTTGTAATAAAAAACGTTGGCAAAAATTTTAAAAAACGTTAAAAACGTGAGAAAAATAAAAAACGTAAAAAACGTTTATTACATTTATGCTATAGACTATAGTCTATGGTCTATAGACTATAGACTATGCGAACGGCTTTTATCTTTCTCCGCAAGAAAGGATTTCGAGAGAGGCATCCATCCGTTTTAATACTTTTCGGCAGAGACGACGTAGATTGATCTGTTGCTCTTCGTCGCCGCTTCTACTGTATGCCTACCTTAAAAAATAGCAGACGATTTAGTAAGAAACGAGTAGAAAGTAGAAAACCTCGCTGCCCTTCGGATATATTGACCTTTGCCTGGATCACATTTCCCATAGCTAGTTTAAGACAGGGACTGTTTAAGAAAAATTTATCACTGCACTAAACTCGGAAAATTTATCGACATCTGCGCATTAAAAACAAGCAAAAAGGTCGTCCGGAAAATTTATCACTGTACAAAGCACAGAAAACTGCATTTTACCACTGCACATTTTCATTTTATCACTGCACATTTTATGTATCACTGCACGTTAAAACAGGCCCTGGTTTAAGAAAGGCAGAGCGCTCAAGAACAGCCAGCTATTGTGATGCTGCTTTCCAAAAACGCTATATGAATCCACGAGATTTTACTTACTTACTGAAGTCGAAAAAATGTTTAGTAAGTAAGTGCGTCGTTGGCTTTTTTGTGTGTTCTCCTGAAGGCGATTATCGTCTGCGCATCGAGATGAGGACGTGGGAAGACGAATTCCGCTGGGCCGAGTACCGCCACTTCCGCGTGGCCGACGAGACGGACAAGTACCGTCTGCGCGTCGACGGCGCCAGCTACCGCGGCGACGCCGGCAACTCGCTGTCGTCGCAGTGGGACAACGACCACAACGGGCAGCAGTTCAGCACGTACGACGGCGACAACGACGACCGCTACTACGACAACTGCGCCGAGCGCTTCCGCGGCGCCTGGTGGTTCCGCAGCTGTTTCCGGTCGCACCTGAACGGCGTCTACTATCCGAAGGGCGACCACGACAACTTCTTCGTCCGCAACGGGATCCAGTGGGACTCGATCGACCAGCACTCGTCGCTCAAGGAGGTGACGATGATGATCCGGGCGAACGAGAAGCAGGAGGAGGAGGAGGAGGAGGAGGATGGCGAGGCGCTCCTCTCCTCCAACGGAATCGAAAAGGATGCATAGGCGTCGTCTGGAGGCTCCGCTTGCGTGACGTCATGACATAGGCAAAGGTCGTCGTCGTCGTCGTCGTTCGTTGCCGCCGCTACGGGTCGCCGCTGTTGTTGCTGTTGTTGTTGTTGTCGTTGTTGTTGTTATTTTCGTTGTTGTTGCTGTGTTGTGATAGCGGTTTCAAGAACGCCCGCCGTGCTTTTTAACAATGCCGACGCCTTCGTACGTACGCTTAGCAGCAGCTGTCTTTACAAACGACGGCGCCTCACTTTAGATGTGCGAACAAGACAAAATCCCATCTCTGCTGAAGACATCGTTGCCTAGCAGCAGAAAAGGTCTCCATAGCAACGCGTCCACCGTGCGTGACTAAGCGAAAACGCTATTTGCCTCGACAACACAGTGCAAAAGTAAACGAGTGCATCTCCGATTAACGAAGTAGCTGGTTATCGTAGCCGATCGCTGTGAGTTTGTAAGCCTCCGCTGATTAACCGCATCACCGGCGCATTAATTCACGAATTGCAAATCTTCAATACGGTGCTGTTAGACGCTGCCTAAGTTTTCAGATTTAAGTTTCTATTAAAACGACAGTCAGTATTTTGTGTTTTATTGAGAAAGTTTTCAAAGACTGAATCACATAAATGTCACTAGCACTTAATTGATTGAATTGAAGACTATTGCAACCACTGTACACGGTTTCCATAAGTTTAATGGCACGAGTCAGTTTTTGCTATTTTAAGCTTTCCTCCCAAACATTTAATAACTCGTAAAAAGTTACCTATTAATTAATATCCAAGTGCCTATAGCCAGATGTATTTAGCACTAAGTCGAATATGTATAATTAATTGATGGCTAAAATGATGGTTCTTAAGCCCCCCTCGAAAAAAACAAATACAGTAAAATGACCTCCCAGCACATTATCACTGGGGATGTCAGAAAATTGTCTCGGACGAACCTTTTCTATAGGGTGGCGCAAAATATCCGTAGACTACTATTTAAAATGCAAACCTAAATGTGACTAGTCCGGATTGTTTGCGTCACCCTCTACTATAGTTGCTCCTCAATTTTCAGAGAATTTATGGAAACTAAGTCTCAGTCGTGAATATTTCAAAGGCTTACAGTTCTAGAATGTTCTTTAGATTGTCCAAGCATAACTGCATCCATCAGTTGTTGTATTTGAAGACCAAGAACGCCGTCTTTAATAATTAAAAGTGTGTTGCTGTTGCCCTCGTTTTTGAATCATCTGCTCTTAACATTTCTTGGACTTGTCCAGGGCGTAGCCAGGAATTTGATTTGGGAGGGTATAAATATTTTGGGTGGGTATAAATCTTAACTATAAACCACATAAACCATATAAACCACATATAAGTGATATAACCACATGTAAATCACATCAAAAACTTTAAGGTAAACTGATTTGGGGGGGGGTATATATACACCGATATACCGCCCCCCCGTCGCTACGCCACTGGACTTGTCCCTTTGTCTCGACTCTAATCAATGCACCACTAGGCAAAGTATTCATAATTGAAGACTCCGTGTTCTTTGTGTCAGTAATTATAATGCTTGAAATTGGTCAAGAGAGCTTTTTCTATTTCCGGGCCGAAAAAAATCTGGAACTCTCACCTTCTGGCTGTCAGATCTTCCGATACATTGAGTATTTTCAGATCCAGACTTAAAACGCATCTCTTTCAATTGGTTTTGCCTCCATAGTCGGTCTTACTCTTTCCTGGCTGATCTCTGGAATGACCTGGCCTTTTGCGGATGGATTTGAAGTACCATCGATTGATACAGTACCCTTGGCCTTGGGTATTAGAATTTAGAACTGGTGCTATAAAAGTGCATTATTATTATTATTATTATTATTTTATTATTATTATTATTATTAATTATTATTATTATTATTATTATTATTTATTATTATTATTATATATTATTATTATTATTATTATTATTATTATTATTATTATTATTATTATTATTATTATTATTATTATTATTATTATTATTATTATTATTATTATTATTATTATTATTATTATTATTATTATTATTATCATTATTATTATTGACGGTATTAGAAATGACTGCATAGACAGATATTATTGAATGGTTAAAGGCGAAAAGTTATCTGGATTACCGGTACACTAGTGAGCGTGTGACGTGAGATGTGCTGCCACCTGTCGAATTAAACGAAATTTTTATAAGTTTGCGATGATAAGATTAAGCGAACGACTAGGCTTTAAAAGAATGACCGGTAAATGTTTTGTTACCAGGGGCAGTTCCACTTTGGGGACGACTGGAGATTCATCCCCCACCGGCCCACCATAAATGCGTCTTCAGAGAAAGATGATCGTCTAAACGGATTAGCTTTGATGAGTAGGCCTGTCCACAAAGAAATGGACATATCCACAGACAATGTCATCGACAAATTCGCTTCCAGCAATAGAAAACTCGATTTTGCACTATGGCTTTGTACAACAAGACCAAAATGATTTTTAAGCATTGTCAATTCTGAACATTATATTTTATAAAATTTCTTCTACACCGTTTAGGCCTACATATAGGCCTAATTCCTTTGACAATTGGCGGGATCTTCCTAGCAATTCGTAGCATCCCCCCCCCCACCAAGAGTTTTGTTACCACTTCATCCTAACCCCATTCGTCTTCGCGTCCTATTTGCAGATATTATTTTGTCAGAGATATTTCTCAAAATATAACATCGTCGAAATTCTTCAACCTATTCATAAACTTTATCGAGGGTCGTTGTCATATTGCGACTTTCAAACTGTTATATCTCGTTTCCAGGGGATAAAACGTTTTACCCATCGTAAGACTGTTGTTTTTTTTAAGCTCAGAGACTTGCCCCCAAGGGCAAGAGAATGACTAACGCATTGTGACGTATGAGATTCCGACTAGCAGATTGAAAGTGCCGTATGAAATGTGTTTATGTCAGCTGCGACGCTGTATGCCACGGAAAACGGAGATCAGCGCTGGCCCTAGCGCTCAAAAAGGAAACTACCTTAACTCTGGAGATAGCTGAATGACTGTCAAACTATCTAGGATTCTAAGATGAATTGCCAATGCGCCAATGTCAAACGTTTAGACCTGCGCTTTACCTCGCAACTGAACGCTGTTCCAGGTTACTATGTCATCGACCCAGCTCAGGCTGAGTTCGGGACTATCAGCGGGCAGAATATCCGGCGTGTCTGTCCAGCGTGTAACCACTTCTGCCATCTTCCAGCTCAGGAAGTTCCGAAAATCCGGAAATATCCCCAGAATATCCACATTCAGTCTCTCTCTCTCTCTCTCTCTCTCTCTCTCTCTCTCTCTCTCTCTCTCTCTCTCTCTCTCTCTCTCTCTCTCTCTCTCTCTCTCTCTCTCTCTCTCTCTCTCTCTCTCTCTCTCTCTCTCTCTCTTTACCTCTCCGCCCCCTCTCTCAATGGCGTCTCTGCGGCGAAATCAACAGTCTTACGATGGGCTACAGTCTTACAAAGACAAAAGACAAACATTGAGAAACTTTTTAATTCGTGATTCTATATTAAAGCTCTTAACAACAGTTGAGAATAAGTCGCCACTCGCCCCTTTGCATACTGTCTGTCTTGTCTGTCAGTCGTTTCAGTGTCTGTCTATCTATCTATCTATCTATCTGTCTATCTGTCTATCTGTCTGTCTGTCTCTGCCTGCCTGTCTGTCTGCTATCTGTCAGTCTGCTGTCTGTCTGTCTGTCTGTCTGTCTGTCTGTCTGTCTCTCTGTCTGTCTCTCTCTCTCTCTCTCTCAGTTGTGTAAGACGAGTTGGTTCTGGCGCTGTTGTGCCGTCAAAATCCCAACTACTTGAACTGCGTGACACTAGAAGATTCCGTCGACGCCGGGCTCCATCGCCGAGCATCTGCACCCCCTCCCTCCGCAACAAAACACTCGCGGCGGCAACGTCTCGATTACCCCCTCCTCCGCCTCCACTCCGCCATGACACATTTATACGCACTCTTGCACTTTTATTTATGCGCATGCGCACAAGCGATGCTTGTAAACACGCGTTCTATTCTTGTAATAGACACAGAAACACTGGAGTCCCGACTCCCGAGTCAGACTTCCTCGACCGATAACCCCGACTTATAATAAAGAGCACGCATAAACCGTCGAGGAAAAGATGAAACTTTGTAACGGACTTTGAGTCGAAACAGATGCGCCGAACGCCGAAGAGACCAGACAAGCATAGAAATACGCAGGGAGGATATACTTAACCCCTTAACCGTGTATTTAACTGTAACTCAATGTAAAATGGACGGATATATCCAGGATCCCCAGTTAAGGGGTTAATATAGATACAAGCAAAGTCATTCGCGATTTCGAATACAAAACAATTGAAGCAGAAATCGAGCGTTTGAATTATATCGGAAAACCAGTCGACCTACCTATAACTATTTATACCATGGGCGCCCAGAAACATTAGGGCAAGAGTAGGCACTTCCCACCTGGAAAATGCAAATACCAATATTTCACAGTGAAATTTGAAAATTTTGCTAAAATATTAACAGTGAACATTGTGTTAAAATGTGTTTTGCCCCCCTCCCTTCCCACCGCCAGGAAATATGCTGTATGTGGAGTAACCGTGACCATTGTGTTTTGTCCAGAGATGGGCACAATTAGACAAAAATCTAATCAATTAGAATTAGAATTAGTTGCTGCTAGCACCTAATTGATTAGCATTAGAATTAGTTCTACACTTTGTCCAATTGATTAGAATTAGCATTAGCTGCTGTCTAATCAATTAGAATTACAATTAGATTGTCGATGTTCGCGATACAGTTGACACACCACGCAAAACACAGTTTTAAAATACTAATTTAATATCTGCAGTAATTGCATGCAGCTGCAAATGGTTGGAAATGGCTGGCATTTCCAGTTGTCAACAGCAATCACACAAAACACTTAATCTATCAGCTGTAAGTTTTTCCTTGCTAATGCTACCATGAACATCTCAGCGTTATACTATGAGCATGCGTTTCAACATTATTCTCAGGCTGCCTCGGATGGCTAATTGTCATGTAATTAAAAAATAATTAGAATTAGCAGGTAAATTCTAATTGATTAGAATTACGATTAGCTGATAAAATTTGCCAATTGATTACAATTAGAATTAGCTGGTCATCTAATCGATTAGCTAATCAATTACTTCCTAATTGATTAATTACCCATCTCTGGTTTTGTCCCTCCTGGAAAAATTTCTGTGGCGCCCATGATTTATATACAGTCCCTTGAGATGTATCTCGGACCATCTTCATTCTTCTCTTGTCTCCTCGGGTTTCACCCATCTCCTACGCCCTCTCCTGACTCAGTTCTGTCATTTATGACATCGAGTTAACAAAGCTAAGCGCCGGCGAATTGGGAAATTCGTCATCGAAGAGCAATTATTAAGAAATAGACGCAAAAACGGAAAATATCGCAGAGGCGCAGACATAGGAATGCGATAAATGGATCCGAGAAGATAAGAATGGACGATTACAAAATCAAAAGTAAATACAAATGTCGAAGCGGGAGAGAATTAAGAGAAAAATAAGATGAAAATGACCTAAAGAAGCAACATGAAAAGTTGTGTAGGCCTACCGAGGAGTAGAAATCTGCTGCATTATAGAGTGGTTGACGGAGCTTGACGACATGCAAATGTGTTCGCAAATTTTAAAAGATGAAACAAAAATCCGAATTATAATATTTTGATCATCCAAAATTTCTGAACCGTACGAAAGATTGGCATCTCTATTAGCTTGCTTGGCTTATAGCGTCCGACAGAGAGAGAGAGAGAGAGAGAGAGAGAGAGAGAGAGAGAGAGAGAGAGAGAGAGAGAGAGAGAGAAGAGAGAGAGAGACAGACAGACAGACAGACAGACAGACAGACAGAGACAGATAGACAGACAGACAGAGACAGAGACAGACAGACAGACAGAGACAGACAGACATAAAGTAGACAGACAGACAGACAAGAGAAGGCTGCTGAAGCAGGAACGGAAACTATCCAGCAGATTCGCGGCAGTCGGAGAGGTTTGACATAAACGTGTCTAATCGGTCTACGCATAGAGAATAATACTAGACCACTTGACGTGCAAAATGGCTCTCGGCCAGCAGTCATCGCTTGGTGGCGCTGCGGCGTCTGGGATCGGTCACAACAAGTGATCGCTCTACTCTGGCGTCAGGTCTGCGAGAACTCGTAATAAGACTGGCGTCAAGAACAACCAGCAACAACCTGCCGTTCCAATCTTATTGCAGTCTGCAAATTGGTCTGCAAAATGTCTGTTCAGGATGACTGGACGTCTGATGCAATAAGATGCCCTCAAGTGTGGCTGTCAATTTCCTCATACATATTATTAATGTCTTCTCTGTCTGTCTACCTGTCTGCTGTCTGTCTGCATGTCTGCTTGTCTTTCTGCCTGTCTGCCTGTCTGTCTGCCTGCCTGTCTGCCTGTCTGTCTGTCTGTCTGTCTGTCTGTCTGTCTGTCTGTCTGTCTGTCTGTCTGTCTGTCTGTCGCCTTGTTTTCCTGGTAGGTCCTCTGGCATGCAGCGCGTCATAAGCTAGAAACACCGAACGTAGCAGAAAGAAATATACGGCGCTGGAAACGTTTTGACAGGATTTTAAAACGGCAGCTGCGCTGTTATCTTGAAAGCCTGCTTGAAGCAAGCGCTAGGTGTCATGAAGAAATAAGAATTGTCGTGAGGGAAGAAGCATTGAAGAGCAGAAGATAAACACTGAGAAGGAACTTTATCCGAAATCTTAAAAAGTAAAACCAAACCGATTGGTCAAAACTCAAAACACTGATCTGGCCAGTGACACTCTATGGGTCACTCAGAAACTTGGACGTTCAGAAAGGAAGACATAAAGAGACTAGAGGCATTCGAAATATGGGTGGAAAAATAACCAACGAAGAAGTCTGGAAGAGGATAGAAGAGAGAAAGAGCAAAATAAACACTATTCGGATACAAGACAAAAGAAGTGGATATAGGGCATGTTGAAGAAGAAGCATGCCCACTAAGAGGTAGGCCTACTAGAAGGAAAGTTGAATGGGAAAGCACAGAAAGGGCGACCAAAGACATCGATGCTGGAGTGGATGTTCGACGACACTACGGCAAAAAACAAGTATTAACCGTGAAGATAAAGCTCAAAATAGAGAGGAGTGGCGACGCTGGAGTATGGAATTAACCTTGTCTGTCAACTGCTCAAGATTTTGAGGATTCCAATGATCTCGATTAAATACAATCTGCTGATCTTTCCCTCTCTGCATTTAGAGATGGCAGTGCATTGGTAGACGATCGGATATAGCCTAGATGCGCCTGCGATTCTACGAAAATCGTGGCTATGTTCCAATATGTCATTTGACACAGTGGCGTAGCCAGGGTTTCTGGAAGGGGCTTGGTTTTTGGTTTTGACCGACCGTGACCAACTTTGGAAAATCTTGACAAGCGAAAAACGTTATCACCCTTTAGTTTTTCCTGTTTTTCCTGACAAGCAAAAAACGTTATTTACCTCTAGTTTTTCCTGATAAGCAAAAAATAGTTCCTCGCCTCTTAAATCTTTACATTTTTTACATTTTTAGTGAATGGGGTTTTGACCACAAAATCACGTCCAAAATATTAAAAATGCATAGAAACTCATTATAAATATTTTTCGGCAGCCATGGAAGGGGTTGGTTAACCCCTTTGGCTACGCCACTGATTTGACACTTTCAATTAATATACGTGAACAGAACAGTTCTCCTATATACATGTCCATTCGCCTGCAACTGTCTCAGCAAAAAACCTTGTCGGCAAAATGTCCAGCAATGGAGAGTATTTGCAAAAATTGTCGTTCGTAGACAATTCTTCTTTTTGCCAGAAACAATTAAATTCTTCATACTGACAACGGGTCGCGAATTGTCTAGCAACCAGATACATACAAGAAGCATATACTATACTGTAATATTAATCGCTCGAATGTTTTGTCCCTCAAAATTTCGGAAACAAACTCTAACCACAAATGAACTATCAGGCATCAATCATTAAGAAAATAAGCCTTATTTATGTTTATATATATATATATATATATATATATATACGATATAAGTTAATAATTATTTATTTGAATATATAAACAAAATTGAGCGCTTTTACTATTAGAGCTGATAAGGAGTGATCATGGAAAGATACGTCAAAAGGGAACTGGAAATTGCTAGGAATATATAGTTAGGCCTACGTGGTTTATTTAATTCGGAGCATCGACCCCGCTTCCAGAAACTCGCCGACCTCTTTGTCTGCGTCGGTAATAAACGGCGGAGTAATCGAACGACCTCGTAGGCGCAGGGTAGTTGACCTCTGAACTTCCGCGGTTTCTCCCACTCGGAGAGAGTAGGTCGGGGGCTGTCGATCGTCCTAAATCAGGAATTAGTCCCGAGAAGATAACGACGAAATGTTTACGCAAAAGCCGCTAACCTCCGTACATCCTGCAGAGGGGAATTGGCCGGTAAATATATCCATGGGAGCAAGTAAAATCTTTGTCATTTATTAACTTGATCATGCGTCACAGTGGGCACGATTAGAACATATATATATATATTAGAATATATATATATATATATATATATATATATATATATATATATATATATATATATATATATATATATATAGCATATGCAGAGGCTTACGAACCAAATACAAGTTTGGATCCAAGTTAACGCACATGGAAATTTTAATGAACCATGCATTCTGCCTGCTTCTATTGTGAAAAAGTAGTCAATTAATTTTGCAGCGTCATTTTGTCAATAATAATATAGGCCTAATGGAAGAGTGTTGCAATGTGGTGCTGCTCCAAATGTGATTTCTGATGTATTGTTGTCAGAATGGAAACCCGGAAACCCTTGCACTTGTAAATAGTTGGAATCAAGTATACATGTATATCCTCTCGCCTGTGTTGTATAGAAGTGAACCAGTCGATCTGGCGACACCTAAACCCGCTGTCTGAACCAATAGGCCTATAGGCCCTGTATACGCTCGAATTTAATAGGGGCCATAAGCATAAAGACGGCATATAGGTCCAGGTTTTAAGTATTCTCATTAATCACACCGCCACGTGGCTGCTGCTGCTGCTGCTGCTGGCTATATTATGGCTCGACTTTTCCTAAGATTCCGTGTTAAACAACTGCGTCTGCACTCTGTATACGAGGGGCACTTGTGTCTGCACAGTGTACATGCCTCGCTTGAATCAGATTTAGTGTTCGAAATTAACTTGAACTTAAAGCGTAATGGAATCGAATTGGGTGATGGGATAGCAGGAAGATATACATATGAAGCAGCAGCCCCTCTCTGCCTCTGTCTCTATGTCTGTCTCTGCCTCTGTCTGTCTGTCTGTCTGTCTGTCTGTATCTGTGTCTGTCTCTGTCTCTCTGTCTCTCTGTCTCTCTGTCTGTCTGTCTGTCTGTCTGTCTGTCTGTCTCTCTCTCTCTCTCTCTCTCTCTCTCTCTCTCTCTCTCTCTCTCTCTCTCTAAAACTTACACACATGCACACACACACACACACCCATAGGAAATCGTTTAGCAATATGCGTAAGAAGTCAGTGTTCCGGATAAATCGAATGATGGATCCGTCTTATTCACTATAAGGGCCCTTCCCTTCCATTCGAGACTGCCTCCAAGCCACAGTTGACCGTATGTATACAGCCCCCGCTGCACCTTCCGGGGCTAATTTTCTCCCCACGGCACCGGGCTCTGTCTTTCTTCGTGACTGGCGATTTGATCATGCCTATATACATATCCGATCGCTTTCAGTCGCCTCGCGTCGACATCGACCACTAGATAATTATAATTAACCAGACGCATGTACGCCTCTGACCGGTATTTCGATAGCCCCTGCCCCCTGGAGTCTGCGCAAAAGTCAAAACGTTGTCTCGCCTCACAAATATCTCCTGCATCCATCCATCTCCTACATCCCTCTCCCCAGTGGCGTAACTAGGGGGGGGGGGCACTTTGTTGACAGCCCCCGGGCCCCGGGCGGGGGCCCCGAAGAGGGTCTAAGCTAGGGTTAGGTTAGGGTTAACCCTAACTTAAAGTTAATCCTAACGCTAGAAATGATGTGGTGAGGACCTTTTTTTGCTTGTCAGGGTTAAAAAGGTGGAGACTGGAGATGAGATAACGTTTTTTCTGCTTGTCAGGTGTTAAAAAGGTGAGATGATAACGTTTTTTTGCTCGTCAGCTCGAAAAACTCTGGGGTCCCCATCTAAACAGTTGCCCCCGGGCCGCCAAAAGTCACGCCACGCCACTGCCTCCCCCTCTCCCTCGCTGAAATCAACTTCTGTATTATTGTATGTCACTCGAAGGCGTGTACCATTAATTAAACGACGAGAAATGCCGCAGTATAAGTTATACAAGGTCCTAAGGATAGACAAGGATAGATCTCAAGAGCGCGATAATCAATTCAATTGCATTTCTACAGATAGAAGTGCATTATGCTACACACGAACGAGTGCGTTGCGTAGGCCCTATACATGAAGTGCGTATTCTGTGATTTTTGTGATTTTTGCAAATGTAGTTCCCTTTCATACTATTTAATGCAGTTATCCATTTCAGATATATATACAGACCGGGAACCAATATATAGGTCTACGATTAATCGGGACGTGCGCCTGCATTAATAGAGAGAGAGAGAGAGAGAGAGAGAGAGAGAGGACGTGCGCCCGCATAAGAAAGGAGAGAGAGAGAGAGAGAGAGTAATTATCAAAGTTTAAGAGAAAAAACAACTAATTAACTATTTAATCAGTTATTAGTCAGTTTAATAATTAACTATTTAATCAGTTTCGATAATTAATTGTTAGAACTTGATGTCATTAGGCCTATATCGTACAGTAGGCCTATATATTGCCATAATGTTGGCTTACTCATTTAGCGCCAAAACACTATTGGAAGTATCGAATGAGTCAGGGCTATGGGCTTGGCTTTAGGATTAGGACTTAATAGCGTTTGGATCGATGTTGCAGCTAAGAATAGATGGAGGGACAATTTTTGCATAGCACCGATATTACTCCATAGACCTACAGTGTATCATTTGTTAATTTCCACATTGGCTACGTTATGCTATAGTGCACTGTGTCATTAGGTATGAGTTTTCCAGATTTTAAGAAACTTGACCCGCGTTGTCGAGTTAATTAGTCGACTAAATATTAGTCCAAAGTTCGCGTTTACTTTGTTTATATAGCGCAGCGCTAATGGCGTCCGGTATATTTAGAACACCGTAGACTCGGCAAAATCAACACGAATGCTTGTAATAATAGATATCATTGATTTAGCCACGAGAACACGGGGGGTCCGCCCCCTATTCTGGGTGGGACCGTTCGTGGGGTTTGTGGAAAACCGTTGAGATTTTTTTGGGGGGGAGGGGCGGTAGATAGCGTGATCGAAGAGAATAGGTGTATATGCGAACTCTTTGACGACCCTTTTTGCTCGTCGGAGAAGTCTTTACCCGAAATAGTCGACGTGTTCCCATATTCCGAAATCCTGGCTACGCCACCGATAGTTCTTATTACCGTATGCAGTAGTAAAGACATGTGTTCGTTGGTAATAGATAAGTCACCGAGAGACCATTTTCATGGAACTTTCGTAACGCTTTCCGACTTAAGTATTCTCGAAATTGTGCAGGATTTTAACGCTAGCCAATCGCTGATCAAATTTTTGCAGGCCACTAAGAAGTACATTTTCGATGATTTTGTGACAATCGGATGCCATCTGTATTGCATAGCAGGGCGCTATTCGCAGCCCTGCGCGCGGGATGAACGGTTTAATGTGAACATCGTGTTCCTCAGATCAAATCGGACAAATACGCATTTGTAAAAAAAACAAGGCAAATGTCGTCACAGCATAAATAGTTAAAGCTATTTTACAGTTGTTTTGAAAATATCTTTGGACACATCGGCATAATTTCAGGCAGAAAACTCAGACAGGCAAAAAAATCTTACTTCGCACATTCACGTCATCTCTTCCGTCAGTCTACTCCAGCCCTACGTATACAACCCTCCCCCTCCCCCGAATTAACGAGTTTGGGCTAATCTCACGACCGATCCCAACCGGCGGAATATGGGTCCCCCCCGCGGGACGTCAATATTTTAATTACAAGAACGCAAAAACTAGACACATTATAGAATATTCGTATTCAACATCATGAAAATATAAACAAAATAAATTATATTACTAATAAAATAAATATTCATTTTAATAGTAGCATTAAAGCAGAGAACAGAATTAATTGCATCCAAAGACTTTGATTTAACGCTGTATGTATATAATTCTCTCTCTCTCTCTCTCTCTATATATATATATATATATATATATATATATATATATATATCGAATGTCAAAGTATATATATATAAGTATTTGATTTTTACATTTCTAAACAAAGATATGATTGGTGGATTGAGATGGATTGATTGGGTTTCTTCGCATGCAATCGTGTGGCATAATGTCCTATACCAGCGATGGCCCCTTGCCGAGGAAATATCCGCGGATGATAAATTCGATGAGTATATATATACCTCGATCTATAAAGCAACATTTCAAAGCCACGCGTACACGCAGATCGAGAGACGAAACGCTGCGTTGTATTGTTAATACACACGTGGGACAAGCCTTGAATACAGCGGCAACTTTTATAATCTCTTGCAACGGACTCATCCTTGTTAATAAAACTTCGATTTGCGCTAAGCAAAAAAACCTCGCCATTTCTCGCACATACAGTATAGGACCTGCAGTGGTTATTATAACCGACGAAACAAAAGGCCGATCAGGTCTTTGAAGAAGTTATCACGTGATCGTATTGGTGGCTTCGATTCAGTCCGTTAAGCATCTGTTCGATGTTTTTCAGTTCGCTGCTGGGGCCCCCTCCACGGAGGACCCCGTACGAGGGAACTGGCCTTCTCAGGGGCGACGACACGGAAGAATGCCGCGCTGCTGCTGCTGCTGCGACAACGGTGGCGGAGGAGGAGGAGGAGGAGGCAGGCGCCGGCGATTCGCAGCACCTTTGCGCACCGGACGGAGACGTTCCCGTGGAGCAGGACGTGTCGGGGACCTGCGGTGACCTGGGAGACCCGACGCCGATCGTCGTCGTCGTCGTTCCGCCCGGTCTGACGGAACGATGAGCGGCGTACGGGGCGAATCTCGACGCGTAGTGGCTGCCGAAGAAAGGTCCGGCGACGCTGCTGCTGCTCGCCTGCGTCGAAAACGAAGCGGAATGTGGTCCTGCGCCTCCTCCTCCTCCTCCTCCGGGCCGCTTTCCCCCCCGACGGATACGCCGAAGGAGGCAGCGGCGGCGGCGGCCAGGTAGGACGGGTAGAGCCACGGGTTGAGGGCCATCTGACCGCCGATCAGCCACGCCGGGTGAAGATGAAAGGCTGCCGCCGCCGCCGCCGCCAGGTGCGCCTGAGACAGGTGGTGATTCACTTCCGGTAGGCCGGGCGGAGGCGGCGGCGGCGGCGGCGGTGGCGCCGACGACGACGACGCAGCAGACAGAGGAAACGGAAACAGCGGTTCGCCCGGCGGAAGTTGCTGAGAGGCGGCCGCCGCCGCCGCTGCAGCGGCTGCGGCGGCGGCGTGCAGTCCCGACTGGTAGAGGAAGGACGACAGCATCGGACCGGGAGGGGGCTGCT
Organism: Metaphire vulgaris; assembly: GCA_018105865.1. Lineage (NCBI taxonomy): Eukaryota > Metazoa > Annelida > Clitellata > Crassiclitellata > Megascolecidae > Metaphire > Metaphire vulgaris. Next base: position 25,959,749 of record CM030833.1, read on the forward strand.
GGAGAACCGTCACGTTCGGCGGAGGACGGCGCGGCTCCGTCCGCCGGACATCGATCGAGGCAGGGGCGTCACCGGGTCTGCCGCCGCCGCCGCCGCCGCCGCCGAAGTCCCCGTCGCCGCGTGTCGTCCTGATGTGGACGGCGCCCTCGACCAGGGAGAACGAGCGACGAAAGGGGTGGTGGGAGGACGGTGGAGGAGACGGGGACGAGACCGGCTCTCTCGTCCTCAGGCCACCACACGGAGGGGGCAGAGGAGACGGAGACGCCGGTCGACTAGCGGGCAGCGGATAATCGACTGACTGGGAATGTCGACTGGAAATCGGGGACGATGACTGTCGCTCCATTAGATGATGGTGGTGGTGGTGGTTGTTGATGATGATGATGATGGCGGTCATGTCGGTGGTTGTTGTTGTTGTTGTTCGAATGGTAAGGATGGTGAGGTAAGTGGTTGGTGAGGCGGTGGAACGACGGTTCGTCTGGAGGCTTCGTCGCGATGTCTTCCGCTGGCGTCAGATGGCGGTGCATGACGGTCGGTGAGATGGTCTCCATCGTCGCAATCGGCAATGATGATGATGATGATGATGATTATGATGATGATGATCGTCATCATCGTCATCAGCTGGGAAACTTTTACAATTTTCCAAAGTCACTGCCTTAGAACGCAAGGCATCTGCAGTCGCCATAGCAACGGAATCTACAATTAATTTCATGAAAGCAATCATACATGCAGACGCCGCCGCCCACACGCGCATTCTGATGCTCGGTTTCAAGCAGATCTTCGGTCCCTCTGCTGAATTTTTCGATGACCATCTCTCTTTACTTGTTCACGATATAAAGGGTCTATATAGTTGATATCTCTCATCCGGTGAAACATGCATTGCAATAATATCCGTTCGTTTTCTATAGCTTAATGGAACTATACTTTGATATGTGGAATTATTATTAATGATACGTCACATTACATTACATTACATTACATTATTAGGCCTATATATTATATATATATAGACCCAAACGATAAATCTATATTATATCAACAGACCCAAACGATAAAGTATAGGCAATTATATCATATATATATAAATATATATATATATATATATATATATATATATATATATATATAGAGAGAGAGAGAGAGAGAGAGAGAGAGAGAGAGAGAGAGAGAGATGCTTCTGATTAAAACGTTCTTATACCTTCGACTGAGTTTCTCTGTTTCGTTCTGCCATCACCTGATTCCTCCTCCTCCTCGTCCTCATCCTCCTCATCATCATCATCATCCTCGCCGGTCTCCCGTGGTGCAGTCGTAGTCCCGTCTCCTCCTCCTCCTCCTCCGCCCGTCTTCTTCTTCGCCGGCGGTACGTGGATCGTTTCCGGGTCCGATCGCCGTCCATACAGATCCGGCTCCGACGTCTCTTCGTCTTCGTCTTCGTCGACGACGCAGACTTCGGCGTCTTCGTCGCCGCCGCCGCCGTCGCCGCTGCAGTCGCTGCAGTCGTACGACCAGCGCCGACCATGCAGGACCGGGTCGCCGTCGCCGTCGTCGTCGTCTTCGTCGCTGGCGGCGGCGGCGAGAGGGCCTGCGGTGGACGGCGACCGCCGAACGGGACGCGTCGCTCCCTGCTGCTGCAGGGTCTGAAGCCTCCTGCAGGACGATAGAAGCAATGCAGCGCTATATAATCCATGTTTATTATTTCAAATACTACAAATACTAATACACTGTACTCTGTGCGCATATATATATATATACATATATATATATACTTAGCCTTAGCTATATACGGCGTATATAAATCTTTGTCTGAATAATAATAAATACATATCTTTGTCTGTCTCTGACTGACTGACTCTCTCTCTCTCTCTCTCTCTCTCTCTCTCTCTCTCTCTCTCTCTCTCTCTCTCCAAATACACCTCGTTCATGATGCAGGTGATTAATCGAGCTTTGCTTCAAAGCAGAACATACATATAGCGTATTGGAAAATTTGGCTGCAGCATTTCTAACTGCATGGGATTAATTGTCTCCAAGACCAAGCGGCTACTTGGATTCTACTATAGTTAAAAGCGCTATATAAATATAAATACGCGATATTATACGTAGTGTCACCGAATTTAATCATGTGCTTGATAAATAGATCGTTTAGCTTGCATATAATTTTTGGCAGAATGGAAGAAATAAAAGAAACCCAACACGAATTTTCAACTACAAACCAGAGGGGAGAAGATCTATATAAAGGACAACCGAAAAGACGATGGGTGGGTGGATTGATTGGAAGAGGATCTGCACATACATGAGAAATAGCAAAGGACAGAGAACTTCGGAGAGATGTCTTGGAGAAGTCGATGGCTGGACACAGCTGGAGGACGAAAACCTGACCTGACCAGATATAGGCCTACTGTTCTGAGTAACTATAGTTTAATATAAAGAGGTTACTCGTAAATTGAAAATGAACGAAGACGCTGCGCAGAAACTGAAAGAGAAGAAAAGGAGGAGGAGAAGGAGGAGGAGGAGGAGGAGGAAGAAGAGGAGGAGGAAGAGAAAGAAGAAGAAGAAAAAGAACAAGAAGAAGACGGAAAGGGAAAGTATGAACAATTAAGGAATGGGGGAATAAGAGATTGAAGAAGAGAGGAATGTATAGCCTATATCCGCCCGTTTTTGGTCCCACGCACAAAACGGGTTCTGCTTATTTGAGAACGAAGTGTTCAAGCGAAAGAAAAGAGAATCCATGCAACAGTTTACAAGCTGTCGGCTCTCAATAACGACCAAAGTGTGCCACTGTCCACAGTTAAGTGCATATTTTTTTGAATAGCTGTAGGCTGAAAAGCCTCTTAAAGATCTATCTATCTATAAAGAGATATCTGTATGATATATGTAAGAGAGTGCTTGTCGGTATCTTCGGTCAGCCCACGCTTCTTTAAAGCTACTCAGATAAGAAGCCAAATTTCTAAGAAGCCAAATTTTTAGATTCTTGATAATAATGATACGCATTCAAAATCAGGATATATATACATACATATATATATATATAATACATTCATTCATTCATTCATTCATTCATTCATGGACAATTTCTATATATATATATATATAATACTTTCATTCATTAATTCATTCATTGACAATTTCTATATACTACAGTAACAAGGCTGAGACCGACAACAAAAGCGCTTTCATATCTCATATATATATATATATATATATATATATATATATATATATGTGAGTGTGTGTGTATGCTTATATATACGTATATATATGTATGCTTATATATATGTATATATATACATATATATACATATATATATGTATATATACATATATATATACATATATATATGCAAAAATACATCAACCAAGCAGTGGTTTATCAAGAATTTTGAGCTGCTTACTTTTTTTCGCGTTTTCCTCCACCTGAGTCTCGAAATCCCTTTGCAAATGGATTGTTGTCTATTTTCAACTGAGTTATCTAAAGAGTTAAACAATGACAAGACAATGAGAAGAAAAATATATAAAAATATATACACAGGAAAATCACACACACATATATATAGCCTATCTCATTAACACACACATACGAAGAAGAAATAGGCTCTACATATATATATATATATATATATATATATATATATATATATAGGCCTATATATAATTATATATATATATATATAAAATAGCACATATATATGTGTGTGTGTACTGTATATATATATATATATATATATATATATATATATATATATATATATATTATAATCTAACATTTCATGTTTTAATGCAAGACCAACGAAATGTACACTAGATAGGCCCCTATACGAACAAGTAACAACTCTATAGCAGTGTTTTCCAAACTGTGGTGGGTCGCGATCCAAAAGTGGGTCGCAGGGCTTAGTCTAATGGGTCGCGGGGTAGAGCGAAACTATAGATTCAAAAGTGTCACTTTCTAACCAACACCTCAATGTCATAAGCCTTGAAAGTTGCAAGCATAGGCTTAGGTTTTAAGAAATTTATATGTCTGCAGTCGTCCGTGCACGGCTTATGTTAAAATGATTAGTGTTTTATCCAATCCGCTGATGTGAGTCGCACAGTTCCAAAAGTTACGGAAACTATAGGCCTATACAGTACTTTTTAAAAGTATAATCTTATTTCGCAATAACGCACGGAAAGGGCATTCCGACCATTTTGCTGTGAAACTCCACTAACAATAGGAATCACTCTTCTTGAATAATTAACTTGCGCTGACGGTTAAGCGATTTTGCCGTGCTCGTATGATTTTTAAGACGCGTAACAATGGTGTGTTTCTGGGAAATCTTAAAAATAAGATAATTTTCAAGAATCTTCAACATCTATTTATCCCCTTTTGTCTCATTTAGCAAAAATATGAATAATTCTGCCAAATGCATTTGACATATTTTCATTAGAATTGAATCAGAGCTTTTGTTTTGCCATTTATTCAAAACTCAGAAGGTTCCTCTCAAACAACGTTCGCCAGATGGCCTACTGCATTTTTTTTTGATATTGCATGCTGTGATTTTGGTCGCGGCACGTTGCAAAGCCGCTGAAGTGGGCCGCGGTCCCAAAATTTTGGGAAACTCTGCTCTACAGATTCTAGAATAAAGCAAAAACGAAACTTAGGCAATCGAGGCCTAAATCTAGCAATTGCAGCAATGATGCAGTAAGTATGACTGTATATAATATGGTAATTTAAAGTAGGCTAAATGCTGTATAGAACAATAAATTACTGAATGTAAGTTTATACAATATAAATATACATGGTTTACCTTTTCATTTTGATAGGCAGTTACTGCTATGAACTCTGTCTCTTTGAATACGTAGGTACGGAACGGACTGTATGGGAGTTTCAAAATGTCGTTGCATTGCACCAAATGAAAACGAGGCTGGTACTTTTGCATCGAATTTAATATCGTCTATAAAGGAAAATCAAAGAAATATGCTTAAGAACTAATGGAGATCGATGAACCATATTCTTTCTACGCCCCCACGCCCCCATATCCTGTTTATCTCCAGGCAAAATCAAAGGCCAAATCCAGGATACAGTGGATAAGGCTAGAATTGTGCACAATATTTGGCCACGCTATTCAAGATACAGTATCATCGATATGAGCACAATAACAGAGAAGTAAGCCTCAATGTTCTGGCACAATTTTCACCCCGGGTTATCTAGAAAATTTAAACCATTTCGCTCAGCAAAGATAACATGACTGAGGCACGCGTGCATGTTAACCATAAATCTGCCTCAAGCTGCCGATATATTGGAGGCAAAGGATTCGTACCAATGACCGTGAAATAAAATAGGCAAACTATTGCGAGAGTCAACGCCGTGCATGCTACAAGACCAGGGGCGTAGCGACTGGGAAAGGTGTATCGGTATATACA
>CM030833.1:25967639-26122639 GCA_018105865.1 Metaphire vulgaris
AAACATACAAAATCGATTAAACATATATGTCTATATTCGGATATTCCTTCCTGTTACAAACCTATAATATGATCGATCCCACCACCACCCCCCCTCCCATAAAAACAGTGCGGTCAAAAGATACCTACATAAAAATTTTCTAAATCAGTGGAAGATTATTTAGGTAAAACCAAAATCATCAACGTCACCAAAGGTTTGGTCTCAGCCATTGAATACCCAACCCCCGACAAATCGAGCATTTCACGCGTAACTTATACGCATACAAGAGGACAATGTTTCAGTTAAACACTGACGCAAAACTATAAGTTGGTCTTAATTTTCTAGATCTTTTTAAAATTGCAGAAATTTCGCAAACTATTAGTTTTATTAACTCCAGAGAAGAATTTTAAAAAGTAGACACGTGGTTCGATCTAATGTATTCAAAGCTCTATAATAGAAAATTAAAGGGTTTTCGCAGTTTAATTAAGCCAAAGTCTATAACCGACATTAGTTTCTATATAACTAACGGGCCTGAACCTCTAATGATGTTCAGAGTGTGACGAGTCCCAACTGACCATTCTCTGACGTGCTATATCCGAGGAAAAATAAATTGTCGCGCCAGTGTTGAGATGGGTATTGGTCAGTCAGAGCTGCCTCCGATTTTACCTCGTGGCCAGGCCTGATAGTTATAGAGGACAACGTTAATCAAGTATTGGTTCAGGCAGAAGCGCAAGAGCTATACTGTAATAGATCCTGACAACACTTCCTACCCAGTGAAATTTAGCCTGAGTCTTGTTCATCCAGTCGAACACGCCTTCGTGTAACTGAAAGCAAACAGCAGCGAGTATATAGGGTCATTTCATCGAATCAGAATGCTTTTAACTGATTACTAACAATCGGAAAAATGTAAACAAAAAAAGCATTTTTATACAAACTATCAACGCGTATAAAAATTGGGTGTTTTATACTAGAACTTCATTTCAGTGGCGACTCCAGGATTTGGCAAGTGGGGGGTAGCTGGGGTGACAACTTCTAAGCATGGGGGCCAACTATTTGTGTTGCCAGGTATGTAGCAGTAAGTATAGGGTCCCAACAGGGGGCACTGGAGGGTCAGGCATTCAATAAGGGGATGTCCATTAATTACGTCAACAATTTAGGAAGGGGTTTGAAAAGTTTGACAGTTGTTGACAGGGGGAGGGGGTCAAGAGAAGTTGACGTCAACAATTTCACTTTTTACAAATAATCAAAAACTAGAAAATTTCATGGAATACTGCTTATTATAATGGAAAAAAGCATGGCAAAAAAGGTCATAACCATCACATTTTGACACTCGACGAGCAAAAAGGGAAAAATGGTCATCATCGCAAAAATATTAACCTTGTTATTGGGACCTGTCATTGATCTGGGGTCAAAAGTTTTGACGTAATTATGGGGGTAACTGAAAGTTGACAGTTGTTGACAAGGGAGGGGGTCAAAAAATTGCCCAAAAATTGTTGACATAATTAATGGACAGCCCCTAAGAGACACGGCTCCCCAAGGGGCCCCCAAGTGGAGCCGCCACTGCTTCATTTGCGAAATCATTTTGATTAAGATTCGGTCATATTCAACAATTATTACAACTGGAGCTATAGAAGTTCATTATTATTATTATTACTATTATTATTATTATTATTATTAGTATTAGTATCATCATCATCATCATCATCATCATCATCATCATCATCATCATCATCATCATCATCATCATCATCATTAGTATCATTATTATTAGTATCATTATTATTAGTATCATTAGTAGTATCATTATTAGTATCATTATTAGTATTATCATTATTAGTATCATTATTAGTATCATTATTATTATTATCATCATTATTGCTATTATTATTGACAATTTATTATGCGCCATCTCACTTAATGTATAATGAGCATGAACACGTTACAATCACACTTCAAAGTAGACACCCGGTTCGATTTAATATATTCAAAGCGCCATAACAGAAAATTAAAGGGGTTTTCACAGTTTAAATTAATAATCAATTTTGTAAAAAAAAGTTACACTCACAAATCCGTGTTTGTCGGAGATGTTATTCGTAAGTTTGAGTTTATGGAAAGACACGAGTTTGCTCATCCACTGTTCTCCGGTCGACGGAGAGTCCGGATGGATGTACATCCGCTTCGGCATTTCCGGATCCGCCTTGCCGGAAACCATCCACCGCGAGTTGTGGAATTTGTAGCGGCAGTCGTCGACGGCGACCAGATCCACGAGCAGGACGTATTTGGCTCGCTTGTCAAGGCCGGACACCTTCACCTTGAACGGCGGAAACATTCGCCTGTGACCAGAACATCACCCAACATCATTCACTATACAGTATATATGGAATTATGAGATGGAAGATTTTAATCTTCCACATAAAAATTCGAAATTGGGAGATGCAACAGCAACTGATACTTCCTACCCATAACCTCAAAGAAATCTTCTCCTATAGAATTGCACAATGCTTTTCTTCAATGCATGGGAACGCACGGGAACGACGTTCCCACACATTTTTTACCAGATTCGTTTATAATACTTTATATCGATATGCAATCATGCGCGTTTTACGTATGCAATCGGTTCTTTTTTCGGTGCGAACGCATGGGAACAGCGTAAATTACAGTTTAAAAACAACGAGCTACATTGTATACAAATATACTAAGTATACTGTTAGGCCTACTCTATACTAATATCTATATGGTATGCTTCTTACGACAAAACAGAAGTGAAATTAGTTCTCAAACCTTGCTTCCTAGAAAAAAACACTGGAATTGCATACTTCTCATACACTCACACACATACGCACACAAACACATACACATGTACAATCGTCTGTCGTCTGTGTGCGTGTGTGTATATGTTTCCGTGGCAATCTTGATATCACAGTCGCCTTACTAATAATATAGGCCTAATAATGTGATTCAAAGCGGCTTAGGAGGCTAAGTAAGCCTGTTTTATATGATTAATTATTTAGAAAGTATTAAAATCTAATTAGATATAGTACAAGTTTATATTAAAAGGTCTTTACTCATTGCGTAATCTGGCCCTTTCATGGTGTATAGGCTATAACGGTTGCAATCGGTTGCAAACGGTTGTCCTTTGTCTATAATGTAGGTCTATTTATACAGTACTTGAAAAAATCGTACTATAGTAACAGAATAAACATACAGTATAGAAAGCGTTCTAAAGAAGAGAAACAAGAGAATGTCTGAGGACCTCTCTATGTTATAACGAAAGGCATTGCCCATTAACAAACAATAAGATTATCACAAATATCTATATATAGCCTACGTGTTGCGTACACTGTAATTATTTTGATCCATGAAAATTATCAAAGGCGGGAAAAGAATATTGGGACAAAACTTAGCATGATTTAAAGTGGCTTAGAAGGCATTACTGCTTGTGTGAAAGCCACTAGGGGCACTAACGGGGCTTGAACCCGCTCCGTCAGCCTGACGCTCCAGCACGTAACCCACTCTGCCATCTTCCGCCTCCATAGTTTCTGCCACTGCCGGAGTTGAACCACGGTCCTCAAGATGGGCAGACCAATGCGCTAACCACTGCTCTACTGTATTGGCAGTTTAGCTAAATTGCAAGTTAAAATGCATGCCAATTGCACGGAGCTACACTGATACCAAAACTATCAGTAGTGTATGTAAGTTTAGTGTCGGCTAATTATCGCATATCAATGATATAGGCATATGAGACAGTTTATATCCAGATATATGTTGATATTCTGATTTCGTTTGCTAATATCTAATCTATCTAATCTTAAACTTCTATAGCGCCACTTCATAATGCACAGGAGCATCAACCGATGGCACACCGAATCCAAATAATTAAAAATCCAGGCCAAATCCAGGGTATCCGGTCAGGCAAACGGGTGACAGTCTATATGGCGAATAGGCCAGGTCAAAAAGGTGGGTTTTTAATCTTTTTCTAAAAATCTGTAATGAATTTGCAATGCGCACATGATGACGCAATGAGTTCCAGAGCTTGGGGACAGCCACTGAAAAGGCACGAGAACCAAGAACTGTCCGAGTATGGGAAAGGGGGGAGAGAACTATTGCAGACGAGGATCTGGTCGAGTATAGTCACACACACAGTACAGTATCTATAAATTAAATAAAAAGTGAATCAGGTGATCAGGTGAATGATCCTATATATCCACACATTATTACCAGAAATTCAAACAGAAAATTATTTACTGTATGAAGCAAATCGAAATGAAAAGAAAGAATTGCTAATAACCTCATCGACAAACAAGAGAGCACATAGAGAGAAGCACTTTTATTGTTATATTACAATCGAAGAAGATATATAGCTTAACCGCATCACGAGCATGTACACGCTTGACATAAGGATATAATCATGACATTAAAACCCAATTATAGGCCTATATACGCACTGACGAAAATACACTCCCCGGACTTCCTATTATGAACTCTTAAACGCTCGGAGTTCATAATAGAAAACACATTAAGACTGCTTTGAGAGGGAGAGAGTTGTTTACTGTTTAGCCAAGTGAGACCTGTCGGTTGTCTATTTCCGTCTTATAGCTGCATGGTCCCGACCGTCGGCCGGTGATCTCAAGTTAATCTACATCAAACAGAACTGTTTCGCCTTTAATACGGTCAAAAGTCAACGCATTTTTGCAGGCACTGCTGCGGTTCTTTAAAAGATTGCTTTTTATCATTAAAACGAGTCTTATATTAATTGCTAGCCGTTTGCCCGTCAAGCATGACGGGGTGGTTAGGTTGTTAAGCCCGTGATGTTAACAATTCAGCTAAAAGTTTCGTATAATTGTGAAAAAATTGTCTAGTAATGTTACCCTTCAACGGCTTCAAGCATGACGAGAAAATGTTAGATAACGATTTTATTCAATAAAATGCTTGTCGATATAGCAACAAGTTTGCGAATAAAAATAGCGCCACATCGCCAAGCTCCGTCAACCAATATAGCGTGACGCTGTACACATTACATATAAATATTAAACGTAATAATGCAAATATGTGTTTAAGTATGTATTGTATGTACGTGTGTATGTACTTGTGTGTCTATGTATGCATACATGTATGTAAGTAGGCATGTAAATGGTTCTTGCTATGTCGCGTAATCAAATTTGTATGGGGCAGTATGGGGAGGACAGACGAAAAACGGAGTGGAGAGAAGCAGAGAATAGGAAAGGAGAGGGGTTTACATCAGAATGCGCACTAGTAGTTTGCGCACCTGGGAATTTGCGCACTAGTAGTTTGTGCACCAGTACATTGCACACCGCTTTTTGGGTTAGGGTAAAGGGTAACCCAAACCCTAACCCTTACCCTAACCCTTAACCCTAACCCTAACCCTGGTGCGCAAACTACTAGTGCGCAAATTCCCAGGTGCGCAAACTACTAGTGCGCATACTGTGCAATACCAGGAGGGGTTCGTGGAAGGAGATGAAGGAATGAGAGAGGAGTGGTAGGGAAAAGAAGAGGGAGGGAAGAGAAGGAAAGAGGTGGAAAGTGGGTGGGGTTCTTGCTCATGATAGCGCCATATATATATATATATATATATATATATATATATATATATATAATACTCAGCATACGAACAAGTAAGGAAATATATTAATGACAAAGATAAGCCTCTACAGAGGAAGATGGCATTACCGATGTGATTCAAATGAAATAGGTCTGTATACAGACGTCTTGCCGAGTGATGTTAAAATGACAACGTAAAAATGATTTTGATTTGAGTTAATATTAAAACATCAAAATCACACTAAAATTGATTTGAAATAAAAATCAACATCTAAAAAAGGATTTGAAATCAAAACCACAGATCATAAGTTTGATTTCAAATAGTAGGCAATAGCGTATACCGATCACCATACATACTGTACATATAGCCCGATGTGTGTGTATGTGTGCGTGTGTGTGTGTGTGTGTGTGTGTGTGTGTGTTAATCGCGTGTGCGTTGGGCCCTCGGGTGTCGTGTGGAGAGCGAATAAAATATACGGTTGTACAAACTAACCTTACGAAATCGCATAATCCTTTCAAGGAAACGGCGCCTTCGTCGTGTGGAAAGGTGATATTTCCATGAAAAGGTGGAAATTAATGGCCACGTTTTATTATTTACGAATTGTTTCCCGAGCACTTGAGCAGTTCATATTCGTCGCTCGTCGCTTTCGGAAAATGATATATATATATATATATATATATATATATATATATATATATATATATATATATATATATATATATATATAAAGACACAATTTGATGTATATTTGATGATAGGAAGTTAACGGCCGTATAAAAGCCAAATGAATAAAACTCCAACATGAAATTATATATATATATATATATATATATATATATATATATATATAAAGCCTGTATATAGGTGTGTATGGAACGCGGCATACATCAATAGCCGATTCATTATTGGTTCGAGAACGTCATGCAAACGGTCAAAGATATATAGTGACCGATGTCATGCACGCAATTACGACGGCATTAAAATAAAATAGCGACAACACTTCCTGACATGTCAGAACGCGGCTGACTATTCACATCACGTCATCTCTATAAAGCCGCAACGCCTGATGCTCTTATATAGGCAGGTATATACGTTTATAGGCCTATATAATATACAGCATGTATACTTAAACGTGTAATGTTTATATGAGGGCAATTCATACATAGACAGCAATTCTGTCGCACAAGCACACTCAAACACCCCCACCCACCCACACACACACACACACACACAGCACACACACACATCCATCGCGGTCCATGACATGGTGCGGTGCCTTTCGCACGAAATGCTGTTAAACCAACTGAGGAAATTGTTTTCGTATAATGGTAACGACGGCGCCTGACGTTTCCGGTTGGTCACGTGGTGATTGCCCCTCTGACAGCTCGATCTGCCGACAATGGCGCTCTCAAGATCAAGATCCATACACACACACACACACACGCAAAGCCACGCGCATTCAACGCACCGAGCTATTGCACCTCATACTCTAGAAAAGATTACCTGGAAAGTTCATCCACCCAAGCATAATACGTGCAGACAAACTTATATATAGGCTATACATATACTAGGCCTATATATATATGTTTATATATATATCGAGAGAGAGAGAGAGAGACAGACAGACAGACAGACAGAAAGCTGCAGATAGACAACAGAGAGACAGACAGATAGGCAAACAGACACACAGACAGACAGACATACATACATACATACAGACAGACAGACAGACAGACAGACAGACAGACAGACAGACAGACAGAGAGAGAGAGAGAGAGAGAGAGAGAGAGAGAGAGAGAGAGAGAGAGAGAGAGAGAGAGAGAGAGAGAGAGAGAGAGAGAGAGAGAGAGAGAGAGAGAGAGAGGAGAGGCCCATGCACAGCCTTCTTCGGCATTGCCATGGACACACTGCAATGACTGCATGGCATACATTCGCCGCCGTGGAAGGTCTTTGCGCGTCACTCTGCGTGTCACTGAATTTACAGTTGAGGACTGACTGATGAGACGTCGTCGTCGTCGTCGTCGTCGTCTTCGTATTATGGCGACGCCGCTCACTTGCAAGCGAGACGATCGACGCGCGATTTCATCTCTGACATGTTCTCGTTTCTCGGCCATTTGCCTCTCTCTCTCTCTCTCTCTCTCTCTCTCTCTCTCTCTCTCTCTCTCTCTCTCTCTCGCTGTGTAGCCACTTGAACGCGTCGAAGTGTTACGTTCGAGTTGAACGGACAGCCGAGGCTCAGACACCCCGACGCCTGGTGCCCTTAAACTGAATTGGAAATATTCGGATAAGGACTTCTTCAGGCGCTACAAAATTCAATTTCAAACAATAGTCTATCTCATGTAACCAAACTGAACGCCGTCCGCATACACACGCACAGACACAAGCAGTATATATATATATATATATATATATATATATATATATAAGTATATGCATATATATACATATACATATACATACACCTACGTCTGGAAGAGACGATATAGAGATTAGCCGTGGTACCTTGTCGCCGAAGTTGCCAGTAACCACGAACAGTGACACTTATTGTATTTAGAAGGGTGCAAGCCGCACAGTAGGTACTCTTACATGTATACCGAAAGACGCTAATATATACATACGCCGGTTACGCCTTTGACAAAGGAATTCAACGACTTTGTAGTTATCTCTCTCGCCAACCGACTCTATGCGCGGTCCCCCATCAGGCAATCCGTTTGTGTCTAACGACGCGACACGTTATCTCTCTCTCTCTCTCTCTCTCTCTCTCTCTCTCTCTCTCTCTCTCTCTCTCTCTCTCTCTCTCCCTCATTTCAGACACAATCAAGAATCCACTGTTCTCTATATAGAAACATAGAAGGGAACGCAACCAGGTATTGGACCGACGTCATACTAACTATATTAAGACCATCAGTTGGGGGTGGGGGTAGGAGAGACAGTGCGGCTAAACGACACGAAAACTGTCCGTGCAGGCGCGTATAGAATCCAATAAAGATTTTTCGTGAGTTTGTAGCGTGGTGTTCCATGACACTGGCATCTGTGAGCGATACGGTTATAATGGCCTTATTTGAGCACCATGCATATCTTCCGTCAGTCTCCTGTAATAATTTCCAGGTCCGGTGTAGACTTCGCCTTATAAAGGCCTTTAATATAGGTCTGCGCCAGTCTCCCGTGTTGCCATGCATGATCATAATCTGGCAGCCTTATTTTCGAAGTGCAGATAATTGCAAAACTGTTGCATAAATGCTTTCTTTGTCATTTGCATCTAAAAGTTCTGATATACAAACTCATGCATTATACAAAATCATATTTCAGCGACCAGCTGGCTATATAAACGCACAGCGGCTTTAGACAAGCCTGGTGACTCTAATAGACTATAGACCTAACATTGAAATCTGAGTGTCTGTATTGACTCCAGAGATGATGTGCGGTTCCAACAATTTTTGGACCGCGGATAATCCGGTTCCGCCAGGTTTGGATCCGCGGAGGATCCGCATCCGCGAGCGTTTCCGATATAAGGAACCGCGGAGGATCCGAATCCGCAGATAGCAAATAAATTTGGTCTTTTACTATACCTTCGCCAGGTACATAGCGCTATACAAATTGACATTTATAATAAAAAAATTTAAAAAAATTAAAATTAAAAAAAATAATAATGGGTTTTGTAAATTACTGACCTGCAAAAGTATTAAAATAAGTCTGCTTTATTGTTTTTCCGTACAGCGACACTTTGCATTTCACATAGCCCTGATATGCCTCCTTGTCTTTATAAAAAAATAGCGTAAGGCTTCTATACACATCAGATTTTAACTTAAGTCTGGTCGGAGAACATTCGCTCAGTTCTCCAACCTTAATCTTCTCCATAATTTTATTGGAATCGCTTTTTGGTCGACATTGTATAACAACGAATAGCAACGACGCGAACAGTAGTAAGTTACATTTAAAAAGTAGCCTAGACGGTTAGCTAGAAATGCAAAAGAACGTAAACTATGAATGAATATCTCGAGAGTCTATATGTACGTTCATGTATGAATAATGTATATTGCACACCTCGACCAGTACAAGGCAAATTTAGGCAATAAATTGGTTACTTCATAACCAAGACGCTCCAAATTCCCCAATAGGGCGCCTACCTCTTCAAAGGGGAACGGACATTCTCACTCCGGACATAATCCATGCACCCGGACATTGTCCCTCCTGGTAAACCTCATCATCATCATCATCATCATCATCATCATCATCATCATCATCATCATCATCATCATCATCATCAAACGCTATGGCGATCCCGTGTAGCACGCTGTAGCAACTCGTCTCCGTTGAATCCTGTCTTCAGATAGGTGGTGAGCATCCTGTATTGTGAGTCCCAGGTCTTTGCAGTCCTCTTTTATGGTGTCAATCCACATTTTCTTTAGTCTGCTTATTGGTTTGATGCTTTCGGCCTCTGATAGTGTCTGCCTGAAAATACTGTTCCTTTACGGGATTGGGGTCGTTGTAGAGTTTGTCGAAATGCTCTCCTTGGTAAGCCTGATTAAATGAAATCCCCGGACATAATCCCTCTTTGTTTACTCAATGGGCTTTGACGAAAGCTACTGGCACTGAAAGAGAATTAGTGTCGCTGTCACTATTGAAATGTTCTCACTTTAAATCTTCTTGAAATCAAAATTGAAATCGTTCCTACTCACCGGTCTTTAAAGGTCTCACCCAGTCATGCTAGTCAATGCTTCTCGTGGTTTTCCTATAAAGCCGGCGCTAAGGATTAAATGACATGGAATCCGATGCGGGTTGTCTGGACTTTGAACTTGTAGGAAGCTGACTCCCGTGAGTGAATCTGATCTCTGATGTTAACTTCCTAACTTAGCGTTTCTGTTGATCAAAGCGGTAATTGCCGCTTTGGTCATCGGAAACCATGCCATAGCCATACAATTCAGGGAGGTTATTTGAAAGGTAGCAAATAGCAATGCACAATGTGTATGTATTTGTGTGTCTCTGTGTGTGCGTGTTGCCAGTTGCCAGGATCCGCGGATAATCCGCGTCCGGGCCTGCTATTTGATACTTGGGTCCGCCAAGGTCCGCGGACCCATTAAATCCTTGCGGACCTGACTCCGCCTGCGGACCTATACGCGATCCGCTGAGTCAATTTGACTCTGATCGAGGGGAAATCACTAATTTTTATTTTACCCTGGAACGACCATGAACTTATATCAAGAGCATTACTGTACGGCGCTATAGAAGTTTTTGTTAGTCCAACGTTTAAACGGATGCAGCCTATAATGCGTCTACAATTAGGTTCCAATTAAAGCAGTTCAGACGCTGCTTGCTGGATATGGTTATTATTATTATTATTATTATTATTATTATTATTATTATTATTATTATTATTATTAATAGGGTGACAACTACTATAGCGCTATCTTAAAGCTCAGGCATGCAGTAGACGAGAAGACTTTAAAGAAAAGTTCCATAAGATGTACTAAAAAGGTGTGTTTTCAGTTTTTGAGCGAAACGGTCTGGGGAGATTTCTGACTGGTTATGGCAGTGTAAGTGATCTTGCTTGTTTCTTCTTCTTCAGGTGCTCTGTCCAAAGACAGGTTCCATACTACAGCGTCGCCACTCTCTCTCTCTCTCTCTCTCTCTCTCTCTCTCTCTCTCTCTCTCTCTCTCTCTATATATATATATATATATATATATATATATATATATATATATATATATATTGATATTTTTATCTTCAGGGTTGAATACTTGTTTTTCCGTAGCGTCTCGAACATCCACTCCGGCATCGATGTCCTCGGTCGCCCTTTCTGAGCCTTCACTTTCATCTTTCCTTTAAGTACTTCTCTTAGTAGTAGGCATGATTCTTCTCTCAGAACATGCCCTATCCAATTATTTTGTCTTGTACGAATAGTGTTAATTATGCTTTTCTTCTCTTCTATGTTCTCAGATGCTTCTCTTACGAGTTCTTCTGTGTAGATATTGAACAGCAACGGCGAGAGAGGGCATCCTTTTCTTACACCCCCTCCCTTCCCAGCGTTCCTGTTTCAGAATCTGTTCCAATCACACGGATAGATATTGATTCATTCGTGTACAGGTTACCTATGGGCCTGTTGTTTAAGTGTTAATTAATAGATCATTAATAGATCTATTCGATATTCTAGATGTAATAATAGGTCTATATTTCGCTTGTATATATATAGTCAATCTCTCTCTCTCTCTCTCTCTCTCTCTCTCTCTCTCTCTCTCTCTCTCTCTCTCTCTCTCTCTCTCTCTCTCTCTCTCTCTCTCTCTGTGTGTGTGTGTGTGTGTGTGTTATTGTGATTTATTAAGTGCGTAAAAATCACAGACAGTGGGGTGCAGAGAGTGGTGCATGGTTCCCGGGGCCAAGTCGATCAAAAAACGTTTGACGACCAAAAAATGGTTGCCGAGTCAATTTTTACGCCCCATCTGGTCGGCGCCTGGGGGCTACCACCCCACCAGCCCCTCCCCTCTGCACGCTACTGATCATATAGGCCTACTTACTCATCAAGAAATTCAGATATTCACTCAATAATAACACTCATGCTCTATTAGGCAATATATTAAAAGATGTACAATAGATGAAAAACAGTTTTAAAATATTGCAGAACGTGAAAATCATTAAATTATAATAAAATCATTAACAATCAATCATTATCAAATCATTAAATTACAATAATGAGGTTTAACGGTAAACGTCTGAACACTTTTGTGGAGATAAGGTCTGGCATTTGAAGAGAGATTTCAAAAGTCTGAAGTAGCCATGGAGATCTCATGAGGACAGAGTGCATGCATGGCTGTCTACTGAAGTGATGGGGTTGAGGAATTATGGAAGGTTTTTTTCACAACAGCTATCGACAAGTGGGAATGGACGAGACTCTCGAGAGTGGAAGGACGAATATAGAATATTAACAAGATAATTTAATTTATCAATTTTTTTCAAAAAGTGATCCATTAATCTGATATATGCCATTGTAATAGATTAATTATCCATTAAACTATGGCTTTACAGTCATGCAACACAATTATTACAGAGCATTATAGGCAAGCACTTTATGTTCTAATTAATGACTAAACCAATAGGAAACCTAATTGACTGCAATTTAAAACCGCTTATGTCAATTCCTATGCATGCGATATATTAGCGTCGTCATAAATGAAATCATCATTTTAAAACTTAATAGCCTACCTATAGGCCTAGTAACAAACACTTTTAAGGAAAGCATTACATCACAAGCATGCTTACTAAGGTATGTACACAAGATATCATAATTGTAATGCAATAAATAAATTGTGATTGTATGGCAAATATTTGCATATACAGTATATATATATATATATATATATATATATATATATATATATATATAAAATACACATAAATATATAATGTAATTATAATATATATATATGTAGGCCTATAAAAAATCTGAAAAATTGTAAGCCCTATATATATTATATATGCAGTATCTATGTGTATGTGCGCGCGCACGTGTGTGTGTGTGTGTGTGTGTGTGTGTGGAGTTCTCTAAAAACAAAAGTTGTGCTAACTAATTTTATAGAGTCTCCTCTTTCTATAGAGACCAACATACACTGTATTTTTAAAGTTTAAGTATTCTCTTTCTTTAAAGACCAACATATTTCAATGTCGGCATAATTAGGTATATATATCCAAACTTAAAGTTAGGCCTGCATGTAGGCCCTACATCCAGTCGCAATGTCTAATCAAACCGAAAACGACGTTTCTGGATGGATTTACAATTAGGCAGAGTTCCCAAGAAATGACAAACGACTGCATGGCAGAATAAGAAATGATAAATTGGTTGAATGAAATGCCATCAGGAAAAGTCAAACATATCTGCATTTAGCACAGTAAGTTATGGACAGGTGATTGATCGATCGTGTGCACATGTGACCATGTCACGTGTGATTGTGTATGCATGTTTGTAAACGGAAATTAGACAACTGCAATAGAAAAAAACGGAGAAGTTCTGAAGCAGTATAGGCGTATATATATATATATATATATATATATATATATATATAGATATATATATATATATATATATATATATATATATATATAGTTTTGCATTATATATAAGAACATAAAGAGCAAGCTTCATGTTCTGGCTGATCTTCTGAATTGACCTGGCTCTAATTAAATTTGGATTTGGTACGCCGTCGGCTGATGGCCTGGGCGTTATGACAGTGGCGCCATAGAAGTTTATTGATTGATTGATTGATTGATTGGACTGATTGATTGACTGACAAGCAACAGCATTACGGAGAATCATGCATAGGCCTATATATATCCTTCTATACAGACGCCAGATGGAGTTGGCAGATGCTTTTAATTACGACCACAGGAGGTTATGGTCGTAAGAATTACTTTGAGGAAAATGTGGAAGACTTTGGAAAGTTTCATACTAGTGCACATGTCAGGCAAAGGCACTCATACGGGCATCCTGCGTCCGTCCTCCGGATATTGTCAATCACCGATACTATAGCTTTGTGTTTGTCTGATGCAGAGATGTCCATGGGTTGGGTTAGCCCATGGGTTGCAGGGTTGGGTTAGATTGGGTCAGATTTTTTCATATTAATGGTGGGTTGGGTCAGAAAATAAGTCATTCATGTTTAAGAAATTGTAATGTATTACAGTGGGTTCGGTTGGGTGGAGTAAACCTATTAATTACCGGCATGGGTTGGGTTGGGTTGGATTGGGTTCTAAAAATGGGCCCATGGACATCTCTGGTCTGATGGATTAAAATCAAACCCAACCAAGAGGCCGTGAGAATGAGCTGGAAGTAAAGAGCACAGAGAGCACTGAGTGATTCCCCACTCCAGGACAAAATAAGAGAAAGAAAAGGAAGACAATGAGATGCTCATGCATGACGTGATATTCTCAAACTAATCGATCTGATTTCTTTGTTCCGCTTATCATCATCATCATCATCATCATCATCATCATCATCATCATCATCATCATCACAACAGAATGGACTGCAGCCTCTATCTTCGCGATGTATAGACCATGGTGCACAAACATCTGTTCCAACCGCAAAATCTTTGGATTTACTTTTGACTCTTCCCTAAATTTTGAAGCTCACATATATATTGCAACTTTAAAAAAACTGCTATGCTCAATTTTGTGATCTATACGTCGCCTTGATTTTTAAACTGCTTCCACTATGACCACTTCGATAGTTCACTCTAAATTGGACTACTGCAACTCGCTGTTCTTATACAATCTTTCCAAAGCTTCCATTTCAATGAAAATGCTTTGGCTCGTGCAGTATATAACCAGGACTCCAAAATTCCGCCATATTATGACCAAGTGCCTGCAGTTTCCTCTACTGTCATAATAATATTTCACCATTATTGAAATTTCTACACTGGCTAGTATTACAGAACATATCTAATAGGCCTATACAATTATATCAATGACATATAATTCACTTTACACATCAAAACCAGTCTACATACGAAAACTGATGACGCCACAAAATTCTCAACCCCCCAACCATCTTCGTCTCATGTCACTCTCCTGTGCACTCTGAATCAGTCATTTCCAAAATTTGTAACCCTGCTTTGTCACATGCTGCACCCGAACTTTGGAAATTCAATTCCAGCATACCTCCGCTGTCTACACCATGCATGGTCAAACAACAAGTTCTCAGTCAAAATTTAAAATTTCTGTCTAAACTTAAAGCATTTCTATTAAAGTGACTGACTTACTGACTTACTTACTGACTGACTGACTGACCGCAACGTTTTGGCTATAGCTATTTCAAATTAATAATAATAATAATAATAATAATAATAATAATAATAATAATAATAATAATAATAATAATAATGAACTGATTATGGTGGCATATCGTACAAGTACTACTAGGACACCTTACAACTAAAAAACAAACAGTATATCCTACAGCGATCAATGTTCTGGATAACTACGAACAAAGAGAGCAGTTTTAAGTTCTCGTTTGAATGTTTCTATTGTCTTTGCCATAGTTGTTGATGGTGGCAGGCTATTAGATGCCTGAAAATAAGCAGCTACTGAGCTACTGAAGATAAGCAGCTACTCGTGAAAGCGCTATATAAATTCAAGAGATTTTACTTCCTTCCTTACTCACTTATTTGCTGTAATCAAAAACGTTAGACAGAAACCCGCTGTCTCAATCCATGGATTTCTCCGGTCTTAGGGACCTCACGTATAATAAGCAGCTGGAGGTATAACAAGTGTAATGACTCATGCATTTTACAGTATAAGCTAAAAAGATAGAATAGGCCTACGTAAAGAATAAAGGTTCAAAATTATAGACCACAATTTTAATATAATAGAATAGGCCTACAATAGCATAAGCGTTTTTTGAAAACTATTTGGAAAACAGAATTATTTCAAAAGTATGATGATGCAGAATTATTACTGAAATAGGCTTTTAAGTTTTGGAGATTACATTAAAATTTTGTGCATAAGCAGATGAAGAACAGGCAATGAAAAGAATTCAAGAAATAAAAATTTATATTTTTCACAATTTATATCTATAATAAAAAATTTATTTATATTTATAATAACAAATTAATTAAGTGTGAGAGGGAAGACAGTCTATTTCATGAAATGAAATCTATTTGGTTCTAAACCTCTACAAAGCAGTGCGGATACGAAGCGATGGGAATCAAATATGATCAATTATTTTAGAAAATGAAGAAATAAATATATCAAATATGCCTATAACCAAAATGGAAAAATTACGCTTAATTGCGAATAAGAGACTAAGGTATCGACTATAACATAAGCAGCTCACCTCCCAGACTTAGTGATCACCATTTCAGTTCCAAGCTCGTGGAATCTTTCCCAGAGCTCCTTGGAGTCCAGTTCCACTTTCGGATCGTCCTGAACGTTGCTTTCTCCGGGAGAATCCAGTCCGCGAAAGACCCTGGACACAAGTCCCTGGTGCGAAAGGAGAACGTCGCCCGGTGCCAGCGGAACCCCTCCCCTCATCGCGCCCGGATTACCGGCGGCGGGATGATGAGGCAGCTTGGCGACCAGCGGCGACGACGGTCCCAGACTCAGGGAGCCCGGGTGATGGTGATGGTGATGAGGATGATGATGAGGAGGATGATGACCGGTTCCGACGACCGGAAGATGATAAGACTGGTGTCCGGTGGCCGCCAGAATCGAACCGACGCTGTAGTCGGTGGGGCGGGCGTACAGAAACGGATGAAAAGCGGCCATCTTGGTTCGTCAACTGAACCGCAACTGTTACCGACTGAAATCTATCTATCTCTCGGTTACATCAGCATCGCGCAGTTCCGCCTTATAGTAGTAGAGAGGCGTCTAGATTCGCTCTGCGTGAGTGTATCGGCTCGAAAGAAGCCTAGGAAGAAGTCGCCAAGATGGGGCCCGACAGTCGAGGGTCGAGTTGCGGCAGCGGCGGTGCCCCCAGACGGAGTCGATTGCTCGGCGCTGCCGTCGTCGTCGTCGTCGAACCGCTTTCGTCAGTCCGTCTGAAAGGACTGGCAACTTATAAATATTGTTAACGGACTCTAATAGCACTCGTGGCCACTTGAGCCGATCGGCGCTTGGTTCTCAGTCTGCCGCGTGGCGTCGCCGCCGCCGCCGCCGCCGGTCTGAAGTATACGCGACCGTTCGTCGCTGCTGGGGCTCAAAGTTGTCCGGGCGACGGGAGCTCGACGTGTCCGCCGAGCGTACATCATAGCTCCCCGGACGTCCGATGCTACTGCTGCTGCTGCTGCTGCTGTCCAACTGTCGCTGTTCGTCGCCGTCTCCATCTTAATCTACCTACCGACATAGTCGCCGTCGTCGTCTCGGCCAGCAGTCGCAGACGACTTCGTACAACAGCATCCTCCTCCGCCGCTTCCTCCTCCTCCTCCCCTCCTCATCCTCCGCCCCCGTAGTCGTCTGCGCGAGAACAAGAGCGCCGACTGCTAGCGCTGATCGGCGCCGGCTCCAGACAATCGGGCACCGATTGCTCCGCCTTTTCCGGTCGACGCTCCGCCCCCGAGCGCCGACGATTCGTCCGTCGTCGGTTGAAGCCGACCAATGACGACGCACGGCGGCGTTGAATGGCGTCGGCGCGAGACCGAGCGGCGCCTCCGTTGTGTGCTCGCCGCCGCCTTATCGACGGCGGTCGGCGGAGGCCCCGGTCTCGCCCGCCGCCGCCGCCGCCGCCGCCGCCGCCGCCGCCGCCGCCGCCGCCGCCGCCCGCCGCCGCCGCCGCCGCCGCCGCTCAGACGAAGAACGAACGGTATACAAACTCCGGCCGGCCCGGGGATGAAGTGGCACCCGGGCCATTGAACTCGTTCGCGTCTCGCCGGTCGCTCGGCGGGCGAACGCAAAGCCACACACACACACACGCACACACACACACACACACACACACACACACACACACACACACACACACGCACACGCACACGCACACACGAACATCGTGAGAAGTCAATTAAGGCGCCCGTAATGGGCGAGGTGTGATGCAGACCGCGTCAGTTACGACGGCCGATTGTCGCCAGGATCCGCTCTCCAGACGCCATTATAATGATCACTGGCGACGCAAAGACTTTGAAGAGCTACAAGTCGCCTCGCATACCTGTATTCGGCGGCCGCGGCAGAGGAGCAGGAGGAGGAGGAGGAGGAGACGGAGGAGGAGGAGGAGGAGGAGGAGGAGGAAAAGAAAAAGGAAGAACAAGAAGAACATAAACATGATCACCATAGAAGAATAGGAAAAATAAAGGGAACAAACAGATACACAAGTAAATCGTTAGGTCCCCCTCTGTCTTTCTCTGTCTTTCTTTGGCGCATTACACTCACGAATAATAATAATAATAATAAAAATAAAAATAATAATAATAATAATAATAATAATAATAATAATAATAATAATAATAATAATAATAATAATAATAATAATAATAATAATAATAAATAATAATAATAATAATACATCTAAGCTTATTCATCTGCCTGTCGACACATTTGGAATCGCTGTCAAGTAATTATCCATTGCTTCTGGACGATTTGAAGGTCTCCTTACGCGGTTTTTGCAGCTCTCATCGACCTGATTTCGTTGCTAACAGAATTGATTGCAGTCTCCGTTTTCACAATGTAGGGTCTACGCATAGACTGGGTATATTTATAGGCCTCCTGCAGTCGCTGAAAACGCTGGACAGAACTGGCTTTACAATAACGCCACGTGACGTCAGCGCACCGTCGCTGAAGTTAGGCTCGATATGTAAAAAGTACAAAAATTAACAAGAACGTCTTATAGACCAAATACCAAATCCAAAAGTAGCCCTTGCAACTAAACCTACTTTACAGCTTATTCTACTGTACGTAAGAATGCATTGGAAAGAGATGTCCATGGGTCCATTTTTTAGAACCCAATCCAACCCAACCCATCAAATCTACAACCCAACCCAACCCAACCCACTGTAATACATTATAGTTTCTTAAACCATGACTTTTTTTCTGACCTGACCGGAAAAGTCTAACCCAATCCAACTCAACCCAACCCAAACCATGCGTTAACCCAGTGTTGAAAGTCTGTAAAAAAGGTGAAGGGACTCTCTTGGCTCAACCCTAACCCTAACCCTAACCCTAACCCTAACCCTAACTAACCCTAACCCTAATCCTAACCCTAACCCTAACCCTAATGAACTATGGGTAGCCATCATTTACATTTCTATAGCGCTTTTTAAATCTTAGCTTAATAGTTTTGCAACAAGTACACAATATTGAAATAAATATTGAAAAATTATGGAAATTATGGCCCAAAAAGGTGAGGGAACTTAGTTCCCACGCGTTCCAGCGGACTTTCAGCACTGAGTTAACTTTTGGCGCAGGCCTGTGCTTTGGCGTAAACTTGGATTTTTAAAAGTGGAGGTTCAGCCATATGTTTTCCCCTTCCCTATGGTAGCCTCTCAAAATGTGACGGGGGTGGGGTACAGGAGTTGGAGCCCAACGTCTATGGGCGTTATATTTAAAGGCCTTATTTCCGCCATATATACATGTGCGTTGCTGTCTGTACGGTTCTCTCTAAGTCGAAATGTGTGTTTGCGTTCTATAGACGGCCATGCACTATTCGTTTAGACTGTTGACGTTTTGAGGTCTGTGGATATTGCTGTCTGGATTGTGTTAATTATAACTTACATTACATCCGAGACTCGAGTGTCAAGAGCACTTGCATCGAGACCCCCGTGGCCCTATGTACAGCTTCATAAATAAGAGATGGCGCCAATAGACAAACACCGACTCCATCCGCTCGTCTCTCAGGCTCTCTCTCTCAGTCTCAGCCCCCATGCATGGCAGTCGAGAATACGCGGCACATAAAAATGTTTCAAGGTTCGCCCATATACTCGAGTTCGAGCGCGTTGGACCCGGCGCTGATGTCCGGTTTCTCAGACAGACAGCGACGCAGGTGGCTTGCGCCATTAATCTATGGTAGGCCTATAGTTTGCCGTTGCTTTCTCCAGGCCCGCGTTTTACCTTCGCAGCCAAAGCGTCTATATACTCTATACTCATTTACCACCGCCCTCTAGCGAATAAAGGCTGAGTCGACTTTAGGGGCGCCTGCGCCCTTCGGGAGTCGAACCCGTTCCGTCAGCGTGCCGCTCTAGCGTCTTACCAATCTGCTATCTTCCCTTCTTCCCTCCCCATACAGCACACATGCACTCACACACAGACACGTTATATATATATATATATATATATATATATATATATATATATACATACAGTCACTGGATCATTGATAGACACATATATAAGCCTATGTCACAGGAATAGCAGCTTTAGGCGGGATATAATGTTAATGATGACGACGACGAGTCGACGACGACAATTATGAAATGAGTGAGGTGGTTTGCTGTTACTCCATCCTCACAAACAACTATAGGAGTGAACACTTGTCCAAAGGTCGTTCGCAGTGATTTTATCCCGTGACCCTCCGATTGCATCTAAATTGAATCAGTTTTTTTACCTTGATCCCATACACGCGTATATTTACATATGCTGTGTTTGAGTGTTGACTGCTTGCTTTGTTTTCTCTGTTTGCTTTCGTCATCATCGCCGTTTCTTGTCGTTGCACCAAAAATTATCATAAGTTATGCTGCGAGCAGCAAACAAAGTGCATGAGGAGGAGTAAAGTGGGGCTTCTGGCGCCAAAGGGATTACAGCACGGCGTCTGGATCATGTGTTATCTTATACGAGTGCTGAGAATCGCCGAGGGGGGGCGAAGACCCCGGGAGGAGCAGCCAAAGTGTGGCTCCGTCGATGGCTACAGCATCAGTGGCGTAGCTATGGTCCCAGAATAGGGGCATGCACCACATCGCTCATAGGGCGAACTCAGTCTAATCTGACTATAGAGGCTTGGAGGGGCGTCGTAAGCCCCCAATCGTAAAAAGTGGGGCAATGCTATCCTAAAATCTTGCGCTCTAGAGCATTTTCAATTTATCGAAATTGCCCTAAGCCCCCATCCCCTTTAAAGCAATGGTTTGCCCAACACTCTGGACCAGGGATATTTCTAATTTTCTACACCCTAAACACCCCAATACCCCCAATTTGAGACCAACACCCCCATCTCTGCTATGGGATGAACTTTTTGCTTGTCAGACTTTTTTGGCAGGGACCCCCAGAATTTGCCGACACTCCCCCCCCCAAATCGATAGTCCTAGAAATAACCCTGCTCGGGACAATAATCTAGACTCACGTGTGTGTGTGTGTGGGAACGGGCTTGCCTCCTGACCTGTACCTTCCTGGTGCAGCATGAACGTGGAAACTCTGCGGGCATCGAGACGTTGTTAAATGCGAGTAATTAAAGTAGAAAGATCGCTTACGGAATTCGTACCATTTGAGCGAACATTGCGATGAAACCGGAACACGTATTTTTCCACGTACTGTATTAATTTTGTACGCCAGGAAGTTGACGTTGCGATATCCTGTCAGTGCACGGGTTACTAAAAACGTAATCGAATTTTAAGTCGGCAGCAAAAGAAGCGCTGTAAAAGTTAACGTAAAAGTTCATGTCAATTTGTATTAATGGTTTGGTCTTTAGTATTTTATTGTATATAGGGTAGTGAAATAGGCTTTTGTGTTCCATCGATGATCAACATTAGTTGATTTGAAAAGATATTACATATAATTGATTTCCGATGACCATGCATATGGGTCATGAATCAAAAGGGTCGTGGGTCAATGTTTCAATGGGTCACTCTGAGTGACTTCTTAGCTGCCTCGCTGCCTATTGCTATTGATTTCCAAGTTCCTGGCGGCAAAGATCCACGTTGAATTGGCAAAGAGCGGATGACATTTCGATGACAGATAGACAGATATATCGCTGCCCGCAAACGCAAAAAAACATCGTTTATTGGCCGCCATAAAATAGAATTTTAAATGTCTCAGCAAATTAACGATTCACGACCTTCTGCTGTAGTAGGCCTACCTACCTTTCAAAGATCTTGGCGCCAGACATGCGTCGGATACAAAGATGGAAACCGTATATAGACTATACAGCATCGGTCGATATACTGTATATACGCCCAATATATACACTCATCTGAAAAACGAGAAGCCATGCATGCATGGCAATTTATATTGTTCTACCAATATCGCTAATAACGACGTGTTTCAGATAATTACAGGTTCATCGTCGCTCTGGAAGTTGTGAACGCTTTCCAAATACGAAAATCGACCAGATCATATATTATATAGAGGCTAGTACCTCTGCGTTGAACGTCAGGGATAATCGTAAACGAATGATGATCTTAGCGACGGTCGATGATATCGAAATGAAAAATTAGAGGAAGAAAACAGTGAAACTATATTAATCTACTAACCTGTTTCGCATCATTGAACTTTGCGGTTCGCCGAAGCAACGGCAGTCACGCATGATGAACTCAGGCGCTTCCAGCCGATACAAAAACCGAAGAGACAAAGATATACACAAAGATACAAAGATGCCTACAATAGTACAATCGATGATGCAATTATACTGCATCGCTTGGGTCTGTCTGTGAGCGAATGTAATAATTATTGTATTCGAAAAAGCGGATTACTTTTTTAAAAAGCCGAACACATCACTATATAGCAAGTTGGCTAAATTTGCCATTTTGTATATAGCCTACAATTAAATTACAAACAGAAAGCGGCTTAGGTATAGAAAGTTAGGAGGCTGAGGAAACTATAGACGTTTCATTTAAAATTTAACGACTTCCTTCGAATGGACATTCACGACTTTCAGGAAACAGACACACACGCACGCACGCACACACACACGCACACGCACACACCAACGCAAGTAAGCACGAACGCATTAATTCTTTGGATGAACAACGGATTGTCGTGTATAAATCCAGTCCCGCGCTGTGTGGGATCTGAGTATAATGGCGGCGCATCGGACCTTCCTTTCCGCCATCTTCGTCGTCGTCGTCGTCGTCGTCGTCGTCGTCGTCGTCGTCGTCGTCGTCGTCGACCAGGTCCAAGATCCCGCGGCCACAGACACGGTCCCTGAGTACCTCCGGCGCCGCTTTGACTGAGGCGGCGACAAAACTCGTCACTGCCCTCTGTACTGGGTTGGTTCGGCGTCCCGTTTCCCTTCGAATATTGGCAGAAGCAGATGGCCAACACCCCCACCCCCACCCCCCACCCCACCCACGACTCTGGGCTCCATCCCCCTTTGTATGCGCTTCGGTGTTTCTCCCTCCTCCTCCTTTCCCCTCCTCCTCTTCAGATTTTGCAGCCCCTCCCTATCCTATATCGGTCACCTCAATCGGCATCTTTCTCAGTATCTGTCTCTGTCTGTCTCTTTCTATCAGTCTCTGTCTCTGTCTCTCTGTCTCTCTCTGTCTCTCTCTCTCTCTCTGTCTGTCTCTCTGTCTCTCTGTCTCTGTCTCTCTGTCTCTGTCTCTCTCTCTCTCTCTCTCTCTCTCTCTCTTCTCTCTCTCTATCTCTCGTTATCGTTATTTTAAGTCGATATTCAATCGAAGCAAATATTTGCTCCGCCGACAGAGTTTTCAATTTGCGACGCTTCTGCAGACAGTCCGTCGTCGTCGTCGTCGTCGTCGTCGTCGTCGTCTGTCGCTCCTTCGCTTCTCTCCACTCGGTCGGTCGCCGACATTCATTTGAGCACGTGACGTCACTTACGTGTAGAACGCGACGCGATGCTTTCTGTTGAGAGGGCGACTGCAGGGCTGCAGCCTTCGTTCATTTCGACTGAAGAGTTCGCTCGTATATTATGAAACCGAAAGAGAAACTTCTTGAGATCATATATATATATATATATATATATATATATATATATATATATATATATATATATATATATATATATATATATATATATATATATATATATATATATATAACATTGATCGGTATACGAATCAGAATAGGCCTAATCTAACATAAAACGCGAAGGAAATACATGTATATGAATCGATAAATGTTCGTTTCGATCAGCTATATAGGAAACGCCGAAGCCACAAAATCGCATTTATAAATTCTGAAAGACTGTCGAGTTGGTCTATTATAACTGTCGTTGTGTCTACTTAGAATTTTTTTATCTGATGAAAGTCGGCGCCCGAAGCCTTATAAGTTATAAGAACGGCGATCTAATCTATATATGTCAGTGGGACATCGCGGAGCCTTTCGAGATTATTTTATTTACGACGATCACAAGTGACAAGTGTCACTGATTTCAAACTATTAATCCACTATATTGGCCTATCTGTGGTCTGGGCGCGTATTCTGTGCTTCGTATGCATTTGTGTGTGTGCGTGCGCGCTCGCGATTTGTGTGTGTGTGTGTGTGTGTGTGTGCGATATATATATATATATATATATATATATATATATATATATATGTGTGTGTGTGTGTGTGTGTGTGTGTGTATGTATATGCAAATCCAGAGTCCGTCCAGAAAGAAAACTTCAAGATCCTCTTGGTGGGTCATCATGACTCCAAGCGAGAAAGTTGGCTATCTGTCCTGATTGGACGATGTCTTTTGAGGTCGACCCCCGCATTAGTTGATAGGCTACACGCGAAAGAGAGAAAAACGCAGATGGGTTGATTATTGTATTCGAGCGCAGTTGCTGTTTTATAAAGCTGATAGTTAATTGCGGTATTTCATGATCTTGTAACGGGCGGGCTTTTCCTGTCCGTTTCTCGTCGCTGAAATGTTGTTTTGTGATGGGCATTAACAGTTTATAGAACTATTCGTCTTCGGTCGATTCTTTCGAATGATCGGACAATAGGAAGATCAAAAATTTCAAGACCCGGGGCGAAGCGTATAGAATATGCCGAAAAAAACAAGAAGTCAAGAATCTGCACAACAAGCATGCATAGAGACGGATCGACAATCGAAATGATGAATCGTGGTTTAGCATCCCTCGAACGTCACACAAATCAGCCGCCGACATGCCTTGGATGCTGAAGAGGAACACTACTGATGCGTGCAGTCAGCCGACGGTCTGCAGTTCGGACAAAGGTAGCGCGAAATACGCAATAAAAAGAAAACGCACCATTTGCGAATGCCTACCTATACATGTATGCAAATTCGGACGAACGGTATAAGTACTATAGCTACTGTATTTACAAGGAAACGTCAAATTGATGACGATTGTAAACAAATTGCTTATTTGAGTGATTCCATAGAGAATATGCAAACCAGACAATTAACAATTGAAAGACTGTTTTCCCTTGTATACATAGAGCTGTGACAACTGGGAATTTGTTATAGTCGAAAACATTTGCGAACTATGAATGTATATACATCACCTGCATGCAGTATGCGGACTATACGGGTTAAATCCTAACAATAATTCTGCTAGTTGTTGCGTGTTGACTGACCAAGTAAAAACTCATCCCTGGATACGCCCCTGCCGCCAACGCATGCGACGCCGGGAAAAGTGCTACGCGAAAGAAGCGGGAAAGACCGGCGCTGCCTATGAATGGAACAGGCAGACAGCGGGGGAGGGGGAGGGGTGGGGCAGGGAGAGAAAGAGGGAACATTAGGCCTATAGAAATTGTCATTTCATTTCAAGTCATCGTCAAGTCATCGTCACGCCATCGCCGTCATTCGTGTGACGTCATGTTCTTCCAGACTCCACCCGCAGCAGCAGCAGCAGCAGCAGCAGCAGCAGCCTCGTTTTCGTTCTCCTTCGTTCGATGTTTCTGTAGTAGCGCGGTCGTCGCAAAATTGTCGTATTTAGCGTTTCGAATGACGCGCACTGCGAGACCGGAAGTGGATCTCGAGACGAGACGACGCCCCGGGCACTGAATGTCATTCCCTGGCTGGATATATACCGGTCGGTATATATATATATATATATATATATATATATACGTCGTCTGCCGTCGTCGTCGTCTGCCTTCGTTGTCGAAATTTGAATCCCGCGTCGAAATCTGGCGGGCGCACTTGTGTCTGTATACGATCATCGTTCGGCGCATGACGTCACGATGACGCCACGATGACGTCACCGCCGAGATCTGTGTCACTCCAAAAGCACAGCGACACATCGCACGTCACATCGGCCGGGTCTTGACAAAGAGTATTTGCTTCAAAAATGACAACGACGACGACGACGACGACGACGACGACTTTCACTATGCGATAATAATGACAACAACGATGGCTTTGATTATAGCGATGCCAAAAACATTCCGAACATCTGACTGCTGTATTAGCAACCTGAAGAAGACCAAATCCAAATGGGGCTCAGGCAACTGATGGTAGTCACCAGAAATGCGTAGACACGTGTCGAAATAGCACTTCCATGCAGTTAGAAATTCGCTCGATTATTTAATAAGCTGATGCTATGGTATACTGTAAATCAGGGTTTCCCACACATTCTAGAACTGCGACCCACTTCAGCGGTTTTGTAACGTGCAGCGACCCTAATCATGTCATGTAATATTTTTAAAAAAATGCATCACGCCATCTGGCGAACGTTGTTTGAGAGGAACCATCTGAGTTTTGAATAAACGGCAAAACAAAAGCTCTGATTCAATTCGAGTGAAAATATGGCAAATAAATTAGGCAGAATTATTCACATATTTTTGACAAATAAGACAAAAGTAGAGAAATATATATTGTAATTTCTGGAAAAGTGACTTTTAGAATTTTGCCACTAGCATACCTTTTTACGCATTAAAATAATCCTACGAGTAAGGCAAAATCGCTTAACCGCAAGGTCTCATATCGTTTAACATTGCGGGAGATTCCCTGTTAGTGGCGTTTCGGAGCAAAATGGTCGGAATGCGCTTTCCTTGCGTTATTGCGAAATAAGATTAAATTTTAAACGTGCTATCGGTCAGGATTTCCTAGCTTTTTGGAACTGCGCGATTCACTTCAGCGGTTTTGTAGCATGCAGTGACCACACAAACTCTTAGTCAAGTCAAATTGAATAAAGCACTAATCGTTTTAATATTAGCCGTGTGCGGAGAATTGCAGACATAAATTTCTTAAGGGTTAGGGTTAGGGTTAATTGAAGAGAATCGCAGACATCGGAGAATTGCAGACATAAATTTCTTAAAACCTAAGCCTATACTTGCAACTTTCAAGGCTTGTGAAACTGCGGTGTTGGTTTAAAAAAATGACACTTCTGAATCTAATTTAGCGCTAACGCGCGAACCACTAGAGCTGAGCTCTGCGGCCCACTTTTGGGTTGCGACCCACAATTTGGGACGGTGGAAAAATTTATTTGTTGCTTGATTTTCGATTTCTGATGCTCGAAAAGTCGTCTGACGAGCAGAAAAAAGGTCGTCACCGTTTTTTTGGTGCTTGATTTTTTTTCATCTTGCCCTCCAAAAGTACGATAAGCAAAAAGAGGTCATCACCGAATTTCTGCTGTTACCATTTAAAAAATACCTAGGGCTCCCAAATATCTTAAAACGGCACTGTGTGTAGCAGTGAGTGCAGTGAAATCGCGTCAGAGCTAGAGATTCTCTGTGAACGAAATGCGCTATATAAGTGTCTAGTAATAGTCGATGCAATTACACAATTACAACTAACGTAATCTCATTAACATATCGCTTTGGTGAATTTGCTCCTACTCTGAAGTTCTGAACTAAATCAGACCCAACCCATACCACGAAATCAGGGTTAGACCTACTTGACCCAACCCAACCAACAGTAAAACATAACAATAATCGTAAACTTGTTATTGACTGTCGAAAATTAAATTAACCAATGAAATAGGATCCGTGGTCAACCCAACCCACCATAAACATTTCTGATCCAACCCGACCCATGGGTGGCCCCAACCCACGTCCGTGTCTGCTCTGAACAAAATTATTTGGAACGTCGCTCTGAGGTTATGAGATCCCATTCTGAGTTGTTGCATGCTTTGAAACCAGTATAGGCGATTCGCAGTCAACACTTGTTTACTGCTTCTGCCAAAGTTTTAAATGTGTGTTTTAATCTACGAATTCGTAGTCAGATGTTAGACTGATAGGCTTAATAGCTGGCTTATTTTTTATCATCGTTGACTTGCCTAAATATCTGAGTTCAATACTGCGCCGTTTTGCTATCGATAAAACTGACGCACGGACGAGTGTCGACGCATGCTTAGAACTTTCTTAACCCCTTAACTGGGGATCCCGGACATATAACCGTCCATTTTACATTGAGTTGCAGTTAAATACACGGTTAAGGGGTTAAAAAGAACAGCATAAAACCTGGTATTTGTTTCAAAGAACGCATCTCACATTCCTTTTGTCATTTAAATTTTCGTCCACAGAAAAAGTGTTACTGTCCTATATATACTGAATAGTATTATATACTGTCTTCACAAGAATCGGTCGAACGTAAGTCGTATATTCGACCGAAAAGCGTGAATATTGTTTGAAATGCGTCGTCGTCGTCGTCGTCGTCGTCTGAAAGGGACGCTTTGCGTCTATGAATTCAGTTTGTTTTAGCTTCTGCTCACAACAAAAGTCCGTTTGAAACATCGGCGGCCTTTCGCTCGACAGTTCAATATCGGTCGGTTTCGTTCATTCTTTCCGCGGATTCTGTTTGAGGAAGAAGAAGAACAAGAACAAGAACAAGAAGAAGCGAGAACGATAGTGCGACAGTCTCAGACAAGCCGCTAGTGCGACGACAGACAACTCGCACAGGAAATTAACCACCGCTGCCTCCTTTGTCTTTCCAACAAATCCTAACACGTGGGCAAGGGAGGGGGAACGAACTGCAGTGGGATTTGCTGGGTGGGGAGGTGTACCACACACACACACACACACACACACACACACACACACACACACACACACACACACACACACACACCATCCGGCTCCACTTCTCCGCCACTACCGCCGGACATAAATCTTCGTCGTCCGGAGTTGGGACTCGGGGGTGGGTGGGGTGGTGTGTGGGGGGGAGGGTGGGGTGAAAGCGGAGGCAGGTAGAACCGAGGAGTAATCACCATCGTTTGACTCATCGCCGCCACACGTATACGTCGTTCGAAGCCGATCGGCGCAGACGACGATTTCGTATACGAATGACGACGCTCTACCCACCCACCCACCCACCCACCCACCGGTCACCGGCCCCGAGAATTCGTCGGTCACGTGCTGTCGGGGTCCCGAGTGACCGGTTTTCCATGTGTGTGTGTGTGTGTGTGTGTGTGTGTCGGTCTGTGTTCTGGCCGAACGAGAGAACGAATGACGCCGTCAGCCCGTCACGTGATTAACGGTTACGTTCGGTCGCCGGGAGTGACATATGTAACTATTAGCCGGAGACAAGCAGTGCATGGGATGAGATTGAGAATGGACTCAGTGGCGTAGCCAAGGGGAGTTTTGGAGGTTAAAACCACCCCTTGGGCGCCGACGAAATTTTTTTAATGTGTTTCCATGCATTTTTTATTTTCGGACGCGCGCGATTTTGAGGGTCAACCTTCCCTTGGGGCTGCTGACAAAAATTTTTAAGCGCCATAGACGTGACGACCTTGTCAGCATCTGAAAGGAAAAATTTTAGAACAAAAGACATAGGATAGAAACATCATAGGATGATCTTTTTTGCTTGTCAGTCAATATTTTTCGATAGTTGGATGCGGTCAAAAGTCAAAAACAACCCCCCTTTCGGAAATCCTGGCTACGCCACTGAATGGACTGAAAGAATTAGTGGAAACCAAAGGAGAAATACAGCATAGATCTGTAATTCTAGAGGAATTGGAGAGCGGTAATCATGACATTTTCATAGGCGCAATACGGTGCTGACATTTAGCTACACACAATCTCCAAATAAAAATATGTTATTTAGCATAATTGGTTGCCTTTACGAAAAATGAATGATGATACTGATTCCTTTAAATTCACACTAGTAGGTCCCCTAAATACTTTACTCTCAGTCATATTGCATAGCATCTATTTCTCTGGTCTGCGTGGTATAGAACATGATATAATTGGTTTAGACATTAATTAGCCCAGATATGGACATGGGTCCATTTTTAAAACCCAACCAATCGTGATTCAGGCTCAACCGCCCAAAGTAATAGGGTTACTTTACCCTACTCAACCCAACCCACCGTTACACATTACAATTTCTTACACTGTGACTTGTTTTCTGAACCGGCCCATCATAAACGTGTCAATTTCGGACCCAACCCAACCTAATCCAACCCAACCCAGCCAATGTGTGGACCCAACCCACGCCCACGTCTGTACTGGCCTACGGTCTGAGAGTACGTAGGTATACTATGGTGGCAGTAAGTAAGAGAAATGAATCTAGCTGCTTTTCATTGATGTACACGATGCATCATGCAATAATCTATACAGATAATAGTCTATGCGTAAACATAGAAATTAGAAATGGTCATGTGCAGTTCCAGATTTAACGACACATAATGTCGCCATTTCGATAGAAAATTAACGTGTCCAACGTCCAAAGCCCCGGTGTATATTAATGCATAGGGCCCACCATAATTTCGCCGCAATAATCGCAAAAGGAAACGAGATTTATATACGATCGACACCGTCCGTCTTTTCCCGGCGGATGTATATATTCACGACCCAATTACGCAAGATAATAAAGAAATTGAACGAATCAATCGAACAATGGAGCGAGATCTATTAACGAAGGTTTTACGCCTAATTATTAGCGCTCGTTCGGCATGCAGCGTAGCCTATACACACACAGAACCAGCCACGGTCTGCGTCAGTGTCATTATTGCCGCGCGCATTACATCGCATGTATAGGAGGCCTGTGTGCAGTAATTTTGATATATGAACTCATATCCGTCGGTTTGTTGCGCGTTCGTTTAAAGCAAATTATTCTTCTGCGTTGGCTTCTGAGCGTCATTTGGAACAATTATTAATATAATTGGAGAATTTCAAACACAGGCGTAGCTTGAGAGGAAACCCGCGGTCCCCCTATTCGTGCTGGGATCGGTTATGGGATTTGTGCAAAACCGCTGAATATTTTGTAGGTGGGAGGGGGTAGTATACGGTATGATGATTTTGGAATCGCTCGTTTTTGAGACCAATGCATCAAAGTTAATAAAATTTGGTTATACAATATACATGTATTATAGATACGTGATGTACAGCAGTCATGTATTAGACTTATGGACCACGTAAATGGTTGAATTAATGGCGAAGACAAACATACGGAATGTTTAACTCTCGTCTGCCGGCAAAAAGTTCTGTACTTGCCCTTCGTAGGTCCATTTGGACATGGATTCTCTAGGCGCATTTTCGGCAGAAATATTTGTATACAAGTGCTTCAGACTGCACAAGCAAATAATTGAACTTCTTTCTAATCCAATTTCAGTCAAGATCTCTTCATTGGTTTTCTTTTCCGACCATGCAATTTTCAGCATCCTTCGAACAGAGGCGGATCTAGGGTATTCGGCGCCCGGGGGACAAAGTGTACGTTGGCGCCCCTAACAACTGACAAGCAAAAAAGGTCATCACATCGTTTTCGGCGCCCCTCAACTCTCTCTTCATATAGTGCTGACGAGCAAAAAAGAGGTCCTCGCAAGTGTTTCTTCCCCACACCTCGGCGCCCGGGGAACATGTGAACCCCCTGCCCTCCCCTAGATCCGCCTCTGCAAACTACAGAGAATGGTATTGGCAGACGTGTGAATGGCTAGCACTTTTGACAGGCAAGTGAAGAGGACCTAGTAATCAAGTTTTTTTAAAAATTAGGCCACTATCTCTTGTATATCAAAAGTGCTTGGAATTCAGAATTTTGCCTGTGGTATTCTTTATTGCGTAAATTGGACATTTTTAAACTACCAGAGGCGGATCTAGGGTATTCGGCGCCCGGGGACAAAGTGTACGTTGGCGCCCCTAACAACTGACAAGCCAAAAAGGTCCTCACACCGTTTTCGGCGCCCCTCAACTCTCTCTTCATATAGTGCTGACGAGCAAAAAAAGGTCCTCGCAAGTGTTTCTTCTACTTTATTGTGCATTTCACTTACCCAAATATCTAATTTTGGCGCCCCTCACCTCGGCGCCCGGGGACATGTGTACCCCCTGCCCTCCCCTAGATCCGCCTCTGCCTTCGAAGAAACCACATTTCTGTGGCCTCCAGTTACTTCTGCATGGTCTTGGATTACTGTATAGTTCATGTCTCTGCTCCATACAAGAGGACTGACCAAACCTAGCTTCTGAGCACTCTTAATCGCGGCTCATAAGAGATGTGCCTGTTTATAAGTATCGCTTTGAGTTTCCATAATGCTGTCTTGTCCATTCCAATTCTTGATGGGGAATGAGTAAGCATATACGAGCTTACTATTATCTGCCCACTACACAATGCTCGACATGAGACACACTGCATTACTGACTGCCCATCTGCCCCACTAGAATGTGCTATACAAGATATGGTATAGCAGGTCTGCAAATAAATATAAATATAAATAAATATATATATATATATATATATATATATATATATATATATATATATAGAGAGAGAGAGAGAGAGAGAGAGAGAGAGAGAGAGAGAGAGAGTAATGCCAACAATAGGCTAATTACCAGTCCTAAAAGTTTTCATCATTTCGTTTGGGGCCGGTGTCGAGTCCGGGGGAGATGCAGCTCCCCAAAGACCCCGGCTTAATCCGAGCGTGCACGGACACACAGCAAGCACGTTTGCAGCAGGGCTATATATGCACATATCTTATCCAATGTGTCAACCCTGCCCTTTTTGTGACTGTATATAATGTAACAGTTTCTGGCCTTGTTCTACTTTTATAGGTCTGCAGTTTGGCCTACACTCTTTAGGTCACGTGATTCAGCCCGCACTTGTGATTCTTCGCCTAGTGAATGACTTAATGTGCGTTAACAACCATGTAATAATACATGAATTATCTGTTGATATCGAGACCCTATTGCTGGGAGCAACTAATGTTTAACTGCGAGACAGCTGAACCCATGGTTAGGCCTATAGATGATGATGATGATGATGATGATGATGATGATGATGATGATGATGATAATGATGATGATGATGACGATGAACGACATAAAACAGACGGCATAAACGCATTTTCCTCCACTAGATTTGCATGTCTGTCTGCCTGCTTGTTTGTCAGTCTGTCTGCTTATCTCATTCTTATCGTATCGGCCTATTTTAATATGCACACATTAGTGCCAAGAAACTTCTCGAAAGGCCGACCCCGTCTTCAACGTCTCGTAGTGGAAGGATCACGGGGAAAGCGTTGGTGACGAGCGCAAATAGAAGCAGGCAAAGAGTTCGGCGACGTCTTGTGGTCGCAATAATTAGAGGCGCAGAGGGTTCTTGTTGAAGTTCTTTGATCGCCAATTAGAATATATGGAAAGAACGCGCCGACCATGCAGTTTCACCTGACATTCGTCTAGACACACATGCATGCAGGTTCGATCCTCTTTCATGTCGCTCGTCGCGTCTTGATCATACGTTTCGTGTTACGTAGGTTACAAGCGAAACAGCAACACGAACTCGTTAAGGCGTGATCATGTACAGTGCCGCCCTATTGGCACGACGCACGCCTCCTCCTCCTCCTCCTCCCCCTTATAGTTTCTCTGAACATCTTCGCCGGTTTTCTGGCTCCGGGAGTGTTGTCGGAATTTCATGACACGATTGCATATCGTTCACCCCATCAAAGCTCTCATGCCCAGCACCGGTACTTGTGCATCCAGCGTTTAAGTTGATCTGATCTCCAGGTGGCACGCTCTTTGCGAATTATTTACCCGTCTGATATGGCATGCCCGTTGGCATTAACATCTCTGTCGAGAGGGATTGACTCCACGCATGCAGGAATACTTTTAATGGGCCATTCTAATTAATTTTTGTTCAGAGTTATTCTGGGTATGTATAGGCCTACCTGCGTCTGACAGACGAATTCTGTTGAGAATACAAATATTCAGAATTATTGCATAAGAAACGTCAATATTATTATTCGCGGTAAAATCAAGTCGTGTTACAAGGCATATAGACTGTATACACAAAGATGGCAGAAATAGTTTCATATGGATGAAATATGGTTCAATTAATCGAGAAGCTTATACGTCTAACTCTAACCGGACAAGACTTACATTTCACGCATTACCATCACTTGGGACACCAGATATTGGTTATGCATGATTTCGTTCAGCGCTTTCTTCTTAAACATGTAAAATATTTTTCGCTTGTCAGCATAACGAAGATGGATGGTTTGGCAGTTGAGTTTTGGTTCGGTCTTTTCAAAATACCTGGCGGTGTCACCGTCAACCGCCTGTTCCTATTTCCCAGCATTTCCTCCATTAATTCCAGCCAGTGGCGTAGCCAGGAATTCCGGAAGGGGGATTTGGTTTTTGGTTTTGACCGTGACCAACTTCGGAAAAATCTTGACAAGCAAAAAAGGTCGTCAACTCATATCTATTTTTTTATTTTATCCTTCCAGGTGCTGACGAGCAAAAAATGTCGTCACCCCTTAAACCGCTACATTATATAGCCAAGTAGCCAAGGGGATTTTGACCCCAAAATCGCGTCCCAAAATTAAAAATTCATAGAAACTCATAAAAATATTTTTCCGGCAGCCAAGGGGGCTTTACCCCTCCCACCAGTCCTCCTTGGCTACGTCACTGATTCCAGCTTCCTCGGCGTTCAAGCGCTTCCAAGCGACGTCGGTAGGTTCCAGGTCGAAGTCGTTTTCTTCCACACGATTTCTCAGCTTGCGTCGGATCAGACAGAGGCCGTCGTTATCGACCCCACCACGGAAACCTAACATCCATGTATACGGCTGTACGCCATCAAAGAGGTTCGCATCGTGTTATTAACCGAGAAATTTTGCGTCAGAATGGGCACCCGACTCCTTAAGGACCACTGACCAAATTAAGGCTAGTCCCGTCGACTCACCGCCAGCCTGCTAACCACACTCCCCTATCTATTTAACCACGGCTGATTTGATTCCGT
Source organism: Metaphire vulgaris (assembly GCA_018105865.1). Classification (NCBI taxonomy): domain Eukaryota; kingdom Metazoa; phylum Annelida; class Clitellata; order Crassiclitellata; family Megascolecidae; genus Metaphire; species Metaphire vulgaris. The sequence continues at coordinate 26,002,584 of CM030833.1, forward strand.
GGTCCGCGACCATGAAGACGCAGAGGTACCATGCCTGATCCCGTATAGTCGGCGATGAGAAAGGGTCAAACTCAGAATCAAAGGGTTGATATTCATTCCACGGAAGAGACTGAATGATGATGATGTAAGGCAAGTCGTCTTGTCAAACCTGTAATCAGATCCTCCTAAAGGCCCGTGCATGCAGTCAACAAGCCACCTACAGTGAGGTCGCAACGGGGCGCAAGATATGGGTAATTGTTGATTACGTGGTTGGATAGGCTTTCTTTATGGATCACACGGAGCATGATAAATGCCCCTTCCTGCCCGTTTTTCTTGTTCCCGGAGGCAGAATGCATGAGCACGTCAGCGATATCCGCTAGGCGCGCCGGAACAACTCCCTAAACACCGGGGATGCAAAACCCGCGGCCCCGAAGGCAATTCGGCGGCCAAAAATAATTACAGTCTGACTTGCATTACATTGTTGCGGCTCTAAAAAAGCCAGTTTTGCGGCCCTCCTCATTTTAATTAGAGCGCTATATAAGTTTAAATATTCCATTCCGCTCGCTCCGTTTGCTCATTGGTCAACGGAATAAAATTAAAACGACACATTCGGAACTGTCGTCCAACCAAGTTATGTTAAATATTCAATTATTTATACAGATCGAAAATAATGGTACGTAGGGCCGTCCTAACGATATTCGACGAATAGTGAACTCCCGTCTAAATTTCTCGACGATTGCTCACTGACAGCCATCTTGAAACGCCGACGACGACCGAGAAGTAAAGATATGACGCAAGAAACCGCACCAACAACCGCTAGCGTCCTCTGTACTTCGACTAATAACGAACAGAGACTGTTGCAGACGATTTACAGTTTTTACACTAATGACACAGCTTCATGAAACTATATGTTTCCACGTAAAGCGCAATAAACGATGATTTAATGTATTGGACAACTAAGGGAATTCTTCTGACAAGATCCGGACCGCGAATGATTACACATAAATAATGCAGGACACAGCGTGCGATGAATCGGTCCCACCCGGTAAAAAGATGGCGCCATATAATATAGATTCGACTTCGACACTAAACTTATCGACAACGACTTTACAGAACGCCGCGGAGTGATACAGTGCAAGTGCTGAGGTTTATTTCTGCCGCAGCGCAACGAATGACCGTTGGTTTCCGCGGGTCTTTAGACATGGCAATGCAGTACGTTCATTTATTTTGCCAATCCCACTCAGATCGATCAACTTTTACATATGCATACTCGTACAGTATGTTTTTATGCGTGCGAGTGAGTGTATGTGTGTGTGTGTGTGTGTGTTTGCGTGTGCTCATAAGATATGCATAAGTGCAGGGTCCTATGCAAAGCAAAAATTCAGCAGATATTTAGTTCAAATTGACAATAGCCGGTGGTAACGTTAGCGTGCCAAAAGTGCTCAAATTTCGCGCAGGCTTCTTCTTTTACTTGTTCTTCTTGTTCTTCCTCTTCTTCCTCTTCTTCCACTTCTTCCTCTTCTTTGTTCTTGTTCTTGTTCTTGTTCTTCTTCTTCTTCTTGTTCTTGTTCTTCTTCTTCTTCTCCAGCTCCATTGGCCGCATCTGCTTAACCTTCTTGGCACCGGAAGATGAACAAACAGACGAACCGAACGAGCGACCCCCGGAATTTAAAAGTCAAATGGCGCCTTCGTCTTCGAATGTCGACTGTCTCTCCACTGACCGTCTGCACGTCGTATGAAATTTCAATTAGTTGATCAGATGAGCGATAGTCGAGAAGGTGAGCTTGACACCGACAGACAAACACACGCACACACGCACACAACACACACACGCGCCACGCGCGCGCAGCATCTTTCCATGGTGCCGTGTCATTACGTATAGGCCTACTACATTTCCGACGTCCATTGTATGCGGCGCCACAATGACCTCCGCTCGTTCTTTCTGTATATGGACGATCGTCGTTTCAACGCGCACACGGTTGCATTCAGAGAGCGATCACGCCATCCCTGCACGGGGATCCTCCTCCCGTTTGCACGGTTCACTATACGGAAACGATGAAACTAATCGATCGTCGATTTATTTGCGCCATTTCAATGCAGACAAAAGCCTCCTCCGAGACCGTTTTACAACCGCTTCTTATCGAGGCACTTAAGACGATGCTTCTGGCGCTGAATCGTCAGAAAAGCCGTATAGGCCTATATACAAAGTTGATTAAAACCCAAGCGTAATTATAGCGATCAAAATGCACAGACAAACTGAGAGATGGACTGGAGATGGACAAAACACAGCATCGAACTTCTGTGGAATACCAGAGATCGTGAAAAGTGGAAGTCCACGGCCGCCGTCGCATGCAATGCATGGCACGTGCGAAGAAGACGAATAATAGCGTACTGTTGTTGGCCCCGTATTTCAAAGTCGCGAGTCCTGCAGTATTTTTCTATAGTCTTTAAAATGCAATAGATATTACACATTATGCATCGGTCTCTATTTAATCTGAGCCTATACGGATGAACCTGTATACCATTACCTTTACCTTACCCTATATATGCGCAATGGCCACCAACAAGTTGCATACTGTATGATAACATTTTGAGCATGTAGGAGTACAGTACATGGTACGGCACATGATGTTGAAGAGGAGGAGAAGGAGAAGGAGGAGGAGAAGGAGGAATATATTCAAGCGAGCCATTCTGTTCCCTTGGCCAACAATATGTGGCGTCATCGCGAGTTAGAAACCCGGCAAACGTCAGTCTGCCCAATCAAGTCATGTTCCCGGTCAAAGACAAATAATTGAACAAAATGCTAGAACATTTACAAAAAATTTGGACATAAAATAGCCAAGCTCCCCGTCATTTTTGACGAGCACTCAGCTAGTATATATATATATATATATATATATACCATTGACTCTGTCTGTCTGTCTGTCTGTCTGGCTGGCTGGCTGGCTGTCTCGCTGCCTACCTACCTACCTATCTATTTCCTCTCAATTTATCTACCTCTCTGTCATTCATCTATCTATCTATCCATCCATCCATTCATCCATCCATCCATCCATCTATCTATTTTCTCTCAATTTGTCTATCTCTCTGTCATTCTTTGGACGCAGTTGTCAGTGAGTGGAATAATTACTGGCGGCGGCATTAAGAACCGCTTTCCGCCTTATTTAATTATACTTCAGGCGATCTCGAGGAAGGAGGACGCCGGCGTCCATCCTCCCTTCTTCCCTTCCTCCCGCACCTGTAATAGGCGATCAGAGGAGGACGGAAGCGGCGTTCAGGTACAGTGAACACCTGAACACTATTCGCAAATTAGCAATGGACGAAGGAGACGACTGTGCGTGTGTGTGTGTGTGCGTGTGTGTGTGTGTGTCGAGGAGACTCGAGGACGTATTTTTTCCAACAAGTAATAATTGGCAATGAACAGTTTAAGTCTTAATATCTTATATAAGTTATAACGGAACAGTAACAACGTTTCAATCCGATGGTAAACTTTCACCGGAGAAATTGGGATGATTCAGACGCGCTCTCAAAGATTTGGATTCGTTGTATACGTACGTAGTCGTGTGTCAATGTATCCATGATAGCACTCTTAAACCCAGTCGACGTTTCGGTCTTATCCGGCTGATGATGATCATCATCATCGTCGTCATCATTATCACAATCACCATCTTCGTCGTCGTCATCATCATCATCATCATCATCATCATCATCATCATCATCGTAGTCTTCATCACCGTCATCATCGTAATCTTCATCACCGTCATCGTCGTTAGCCAGTAGAAGGCGGAGAACAGCCTTAATAAGCAGACGGTTTCTATACATCGTCTTCAATCTCACGTGATCTCTCGTCGTCCGCTCCTTCTCTCCTTTCAACATCTAAAACGCTGTCTCATTACGGCTAATACCGCCGTACCGGCAGAGCTGAGCAGACGACATCAGAATTAACCGCTTTGCGGATTACGGACAAGGGAACCACGCAGAGAGCGTTCGCTCGCTCGCTCACTCGCCAGGAAATTGCAGCGGCGAACAGAGACAACACAGCTATAGTCATCGATGACGACAAAGAATTGAAAGCAGATGCGGACGGACGCGCTGCTGCTGCTGCTGCTGCTGCTTAGATGGCGCCGTAAGCTCCAGGGGTCGCTGTTGTCCGCTTTGTTTGACTGTTTTGCGGGGGCAGGCCCGTCGAGAGAGATTCCGGTCTGCTGGGCAGAGCAGTCACGGCTCATGGGCCCCCAAAAAAACTCTCAGAAAGATTTGTGAAACGTTTTAGTGTCCTCGCAAAAAATGAAAAATTTCCAAAAAATATGCGACGCGGGTGTAAAAATGTGGTGACGAACTTTTCTTCGTTTTGCTCGTCAGATTTGTCGACACGACAGTAGGTCTATATTTTAGTGGATGGGTTGTCCAGTCGGTATACCATATGCATGTCGTCAATTCAAGTCTAAATCAGACTCGAACACAAACAGTAGGACGTTTTATATTAGTTTCTTCAGGTCGAAAAGAAGCGAATCTCAAGAGATTCTCTCTCTCTCTCCCTCTCTCTCTCTCCCTCTCCCTCCCTCTTCTCTTAAATGTCGCTAACTTGCTGTCCGCATTCATCGCAAAACTATGTAGTTTTCTGTCTATATGTCGAGAGTGAACGAACTATATACGCAAGGATCACTTAACCTCTCACACCTGTGTCGGTCGAGTAAGACAGTCTCTCTCTCTCTCTCTCCTCTCTCTCTCTCTCCTCTCTCTCTCTCTCTCTCTCACCTGCCCTTTATCTCGCATTTTTCTACCCGACTGAGCATAGGCCACGGCCGGACGGACGAACGAACGGAACTATATTATACGACGAAGTTCGAACGGGGGTCTGAAGTCACCGAACTGAGCGCGCATGTATGCAGGCGCCAGTGGTATCAGCGGCGCTGATCTCCAACGCTTTTTTTCGAACACGTCCTTTTTTAACGCAACGTAGAACATCGTCGCCAGATCCATTAACGGGCGACGTTGCACCCCAGTTGACGGACAGATCTCCGCCGGCTGCGGTCACACCTCGATTGCCTCCGGAGGGGGGATGGGATGGGCGCGGAGCCCCTCTCCCCCCACGCCCACCCCTTTTCCCCGGTCAGCCGATTCACCCACCGCGGCCGCGGCGATGATAAATCAAAATTTCGCTTTCTCGGATCGTTTGTCGGAGGATAATAATTCTTTGGCGCAAACTGATTTCTGGCAGATAAGAAGAATAAATACATGCGAATAGATGCAGTCTGTTACGCGACATTTTCAAATGCGCCTCACGTCGAAATTCGCCCCATGACGTCTCGCATATATGCTTTTTGAGCGCGCGAGGCTCAACAAGGCGCAAAAATTCTCGCAAACTGTTCCGATCTGCGACAATAAACCTGTCCAAAACGCGCCGTGCGTTTCAGCTCATCATGTCATCGCAGAACTTTTTCAAACAATGCTCTCTCACTTCCATAAAGCGATGGAATTATAATCATTTTAAATAAAACGAATCTTCATCTTCAGCATGTACTTTTTGAAAATAGATATTGTATCAAATATAAAGGCATGCTTGCAGACTTCTTAGAAGCCCCTGAGTTTGTTCAATGTTTTATCTGGAAGGACGTGCAATGTAATGGCTGGGCTGCCCAGTTGGCATATGCATGCCATAAATGCAAATTTAAATTTGATTAGAATATATATTAAAGTAAGAGTGTATACATATATACTGTATATATACTGTATATATAATTACGGTTTAAATATCCAATTAGACGTTACTCTAGGAAGTCTAAAGAGTTCTCGAAATCAAAGGCTGCCTCTAATACTTAAAAAAGGCCAATGCTTGAGCGCCCTGAGATCCTCCTCTTCCCCTCCCCTCCTTCCTCTACCTCCCCTCCCCTCCCCTATGGATTAGCTGTCTTGTATAGGGGAATTTGGTTGACCCGTTAATATTTTTTCAGTTCCCGTGGAAATATAGCGCGCCTTCAAAATTAGTTACTCTTAAAAAAATATTTCAATAATATTTGGACTATATGCACATCCTAGATTTTCCAAGCGATCGAATCCAGTTTGAAGGAGAAGCACACACAGATGCACACGCACACGCACACACAAACACACTTTCAACTGATGACTAGGAAATAAAGGAACATAGACAGTTGCCAAACGAAGAGATAATAATAATAATTATTATTAATAATAATATTATTATTATTATTATTATTATTATTATTATTATTATTAATCCAATGACGAAAATAATTGAAGGAAGAAGCGGAAGTCAGAATGAACAGGAGGAAGATAGGGAGGAGAGGGAAGAGGAGGCGGTGGAGGAGGGAACATTTCGTCGCTATGGTAGACATGCGACGTCCTGAATTTGATCGGCGCCTGAAAAAAAACCCGGCAGATTATAATGACGATACACTCGTATCGCTGTCTCTACCGTCGTCAGATGATTAGCAACGCTTCTTCTCATCAACGCCGCGTTCTGCTCCGTACCTCACCCTCAACAGCATCCCCCTCTCGTCTCCCCCGCCTCCACCCCATGCAGCCGCCCACCACCCTCTCAGACAGCGACAGATATTAGCGATGGATTCGGATTCGTCGCTACCATCACACACATCCGTGCGACGCTGTCCTTCTCACTGTCTCTGTCTGCCTGTCTCTGTCTCTCTCTGTCTCTGTCTGTCTCTTTCTATCTGTCTCTGTATATATATATATATCTGTCTCTGTCTCTCTCTGTCTCTATCTCCCTGTCTGTCTCCCTGTCTCTGTTTCTGTCTCTCTGTATGTCTCCCTGTCTCTAACTCTGTCTCCCTGTTTCAGTTTCTGCTTATGTCGGTCTCTCTCTCTCTCTCTCTCTCTCTCTCTCTCTCTCTCTCTCTCTCTCTCTCTGTGGTTGCACGATCTGGTGGCGTGTTGGTGCGTGCGTGAGACAGCGACTGGCGCCAGGTCTCATTGGCGAAACGAGAGGATGTCGACCGACGACGACGACGACGAAACGACGTGGCGATTAGAAAAGAGGGAAATTCACATCTGGAGGAGAGAGAGAGAGAGAGAGAGAGAGAGAGAGAGAGAGAGAGAGAGAGAGAGAGAGAGAGAGAGAGAGCTTCGGACAATCGGACAAGACATGTAAGCCACGCCGCTGTCCCACCCACGACAGCGCTATAAACACACGCACGCACACACACACATACACACATGCACACACGCAGCCTTTTTCAATTAATCCTATAGCATCATGAACAATTCTCTTTACTACTGATTACGGATGAAGTATATACGCATAACGTATCCCAACTTCTAATTCATTGAAGTAGTGAATTTTTCTAGTATTTTTTCTAAATGGTATCTTATTAGACTTATGTAGTTAACACATCAAACTCTAAATCATCATCATCATCATCATCATCATCATCATCATCATCATCATCATCATCATCATCATCATCATCATCATCATCATCATCATCATCATCATCATCATCATCATCATCATCATCATCATCATCATCATCATCATCATCATCATCATCATCATCATCATCATCATCATCATCATCATTTTTAGGCGCATAATTAGACCTAATGCGCCTCGGCTTGTGTACGTGTACTAAACAAATATGTTTTAAGAGATGCGAAAAAAGATTCGCTGGAAAGTGTTACGTCTTTAAGATATGGCGGTAACGAGTTCCAGGATGCTGGGCCATTTGCTCGAAAGGAACGATCACCGATTTTGGTTCTTGTGCGAGGAACTGATAGTATTGGCGTCGATAGAGACCTCCTGCTGATCGATCGGTTTCTGCCAATGTCACTTAGTAGTTTGCAGTTCCTCATAAGGTATAGTCTGGAGCTTCAGATCTTAGGCATTTATCTAAGAGCGAGATTAATTAAATCTTAAATCATAAACTTCTATAGCGCCACATCTTAATGCACAGAAGCATCTGCCCGTGAAGCACCAAATTCAAATCGTATATAAGAACCAAGTTAACATATACATTATACAGATAAGTCCACGAACACAAGTGTTTCATATTATTCTTGTTATCAGTTCTCGAATCTTAATGTTATTATTATTATTATTATTATTATTATTATTATTATTATTATTATTATTATTATTATTATTATAGGTTTTTGTCTTGTCTTGAAGGTTAAGTCACTGGTCTTCGCAAATCCCAAAACATAGGCATTCAGGCACACAAAGGAAAAAATGGCGCGCACAAATTTTTGAACATTTTCCATTGTTTTCACATCATACATCATGTACTTACTGATAAAGATTAGCGCTTTGTTGTGAACTTGTAACGGCTCCATACAATTACTAACTTCTGGTCTAGACTATGGGCAAAAGACGTCTTTATTTAATGATTTGTGCAAACGCACTCGGTTCCAAATATCGATAAAATTAAAAGAACAGAAAGCCAGAGATAGACATGTCTTAAAATAGAGATTCGAAATCATTGACGTAAACGTGGATGAAAAAGTGGTGGAGCCGAGCCAATGTACCTTCCCCATTCCCTCTCAAAAAGCCTCTCAAAAATGGGGAACTTGAACTTAGAGGTCTACATGCCTAATAGAAGTTTACGCCTATATGTTTGAAATGAAAACGAACAGCGACTTCATTTAAGAGTTCATGATTGTATACTTGATTGTGAACAGTTTCAAGATCAAGCAAATCGAATAGATATATAGGGGGCCTAGGAGGAACATGTCTGACATTCAGTTCAAACTGTGAACCACAATTTACACGTAGCTTAATGAATGTGTCGAAGAACAAGAAAAGGAATCAATTAGAACAGGGTTTCTCAACATTTTGGAACTGCGGAGTCTGCGACTTCAGCGGTTTTGTAACGTGCCGCGACCCTAATAATAACATGTCAGTAATATCATATCAAAAAGGCATTACGCCATCTGGCTGAGTGGCTGGCAAACGTTGGTTGAAAGAAATCTTCTGAGTTTTGAATGAATGGTAAAACCAAAGCTCTGATTCAATTCAAATGAAAATATGGCAAATATATTAGGCAGAATTATTCATATTTTTGCCAAATAAGACGAAAGGAGAGAAAGAGATTTTGAAATTTTTGGAAAATTATCCCATTAAAAATTTGCCAGTAACATACCTTTGTCACGCGTCTTAAAAATCATATGAATATGGTAAAATCGCTTAACCGCTAGGTTGAGTTTTATTATTGTCTGCCGAAGAGATCCACGATTGTTAGTGGAGTTTCAGAGCAAAATGGTTGGAATGCGCTTTCCTTGCGTTATTGCGAAATAAGATTAATTTTTAAAAGTGCTATAGACCAAGTTTTCCCAAACTTTTCGGAACTGTGCAACTCACGTCAGCGGCTTTGTAATATACCGTGACCCTGCAAACTTATTGTCGACTAAAATTGGATAAAAGTTTCATAAAACATTTTAATATAAGCTGCGTATGGAGAATTGCGGGCATATAAATTTCTTAAAACCTAAGTCTATTTGCAACTTTCAAGGCTTGTGGCATTGTGGTATTGGTTAGAAAAATGACATTTTAGAATTTCGCGCTACCCCGCGACTCACTAGACTGAGCCCTGCGACCCACTTTTGGGTTGCGACCCACAGTTTGAGAAACAGTGAATTAGACGAAATTGACGAATACCATCTAGACATGATGATGCGCATTAAGAGTCATCTTCTTGGAGGAAGCGCAGGCCTAACTGACCTGGTTCGAATGGCAGAGGCGTAGCGAAAGGGGGCAGGTGGGGGCATATGCCTCCGGGCGCCGGGGTGAGAGGGCGCCAAAATCGAGTTTTGGGGGTAAGTTAAACAGTAAAATACATAATAAATAAGAAGAAAGAAGTGCGGTGACCTTTTTTTACTCGTCAGGAGTATAGAAGGAGGGGCGCCGTAGAGAGTTGAGGGGGGAGAGGCGCCGAGAGAACGATGTGATGACCTTTTTGCTCGTCAGCAGTGTTGGGGCGCCAACGGTACACTTTGCCCCCGGGCGCCGGATACCCTCGCTACGTCTCTGTCGAATGGGCACATAGTGAGGATCGAAGATAAACTCTAAAGGCATGAAAATCATAAACTCTTTGCAAATTTGTAATGCTTGATTTGTGATCAGGGGCGGTTCCACGTTGGGGTGACTGGGGATGCAGTCCACCGCCGATCTTTTTTGCTTCTTTTTGTCGAAAACTCGGAATTAATAATTTGTTGTCTTGGTTTGCAGGGCGTAGCCAGGAATTTGATTGGGGGGATAATGTGATTTGGGCGGGGAGGAGGGGGTATAAATCTTTAAAAACTTTGAAAATCTTAAAAAACACATTAAATTTTTAAGGTAGTCTGATTTTGGGGTGTATATATGCCGATATACCCCCATCGCTACGCCCCTGTTGATTTGGTATATATATATATATACATATATATATAAGCTTACGGTCACACACACATATATATATATATATACCATGAAAGACTGGCCAACGCGAGCGGCAGGTAGAGAGGCTTTGGAACTTACTAAACTGTCTTGGATGACATGGAAATGAATGACATGGAAAGTGCTAAAAAGAAGAATTCATGTCGGCTCAGTGCTCAAAAACATCAATTGCATATATACAGAGTTACACACACACACACACACACACACACACACATATATATATATATATATATTATCAGAGGCTGACTGCTGCTGACTCAGAAACCTGATGGACCCTGTAATAATTGCCGATAAACGAATAATGGCGCATTTGCATTGTCTTGCTGTCGCTCTGTAGCGCCGACCGGCGATCAAGGAACTCGACTAAAAGGACCTCTTCTGTCCGCCGCCGCCGCCGCCGTCGTCGTCGACTGGGACAGCCACGCACATCATCCATCAATCAGACGCCGATCGCCGGCTTAATCGTTCCAATCGAACTGTAATTATGTCCAACTCGACTCAATTGAAACGATGCTGCTGCTGCTGCTGCTGCTGCCGCTGCTGCTGCTGCTGACGCGACACTGGAAGAAAGATACAGCGGAGGGAAGAGAGAGAGAGAGAGAGAGAGAGAGAGAGAGAGAGAGAGAGAGAAAGAGAGAGAGAAAGAGAGAGAGAGAGAGAGAGACAGAGAGACAGAGAGACAGAGAGAGACAGAAAGAAAGAAAGAGAAAGAGAGAGAGAGACAGACAGACAGACAAAGACAGACAGACGGATGGACAGAGACAAAGACTCGAATCTCTGCCATGCACCGGGGTCAGTGTCGACGGTAATAAAAACTCTTTCGTTTGTGATGTATGACTTCCCATCAGGCGTGGCGTTGATTTCGATGGGCCTCACGACCAATTCACGAAAGTCTAAATGCGGTGACGTCGTCGTCAGCAGAATCGAAAGGAGATTGCGGCGCAGAGCTCAGGTGTGCAAACAATTATCCTGGAAAAGAGAGGATCTAAGCATTGAAAAGAACAGTCGCCGAAGACGTGTATAGCCTATACGTCACTCGCGGGAATCACCAGCTCCTCTGTATAACGATGCTGCTGGCTTCGTGGCTTACATGTATAGTTAATATCACGTTAGGTTTATTATAAGTCTTAAATATAGAACATAGGTGATAAGCACACTCGTTCATTCCATCACCGTAGGGTTGCCTCTCATTTCGCCGAATTCCCATCTCGCCGAATGTCAACACTAATCAACAACTTTGAGTAAACTTATAGCATATATGGCAATGGTTTGTTCGACGATTTCATACGTAAATTATTAATTATAATACACTAATCAATTGCTGCATTGCTAATTTATACGAGTTTTGCATTTTAAAACACTGCAGATCAATTGTAAAAAAAGTATAGGCCACTGGAAGAAAAATGTAATTAAAAATTCAAGCGTCAGCTATTCGGGGGAGGTTTTCCAACTTTCGCACTAGTTGCACTGATGATGATGTTGTTGTTGTTGTTGTTGATGATGATGATGATGATGATGATGATGATGATGATGATGATGATGATGATGATGATGATGATGATAATACGTGGTGTTTGTATTAGCCTGTGTGTCTATTCGTGTCGTACTGCAACTGTTCCTTTACGAATGCAACAAATAGATTATCTGATGTCTGTCTATAGCGAAAGAGATTAAATCTACGGGCTTTCCAGGTCGTCTATTGCTGTGCGGTGGAATCTCTTAGTGGGGTGAAATTTGGGTAAAGATTGATGACACGCAATCTGGAGTAGGTCACGCATGGGGTCAACGACGGCAGACGGCGGATGAGTAATGTTGTGGGTAAATGGGCGGCCGTGGAGGTGGGTGGGTATATAAAATGCAAAATGTGGGTTAGAGGATATCCTCTGGCAACATCACTCTGAATTGGAGATGGAGGGTCTAATAATAAGTTAACAACATAGACTGAAATTGTGACGTCAAAGGAGGCAACAGGGGTCGAACCGTCGCCAGCCGAAGAGAAGGGAATTGGAACATTCTAAGTGTCATAAATTGGAGGTCAGGTCAAGGTGAGAATTGCAAAGGTCCCGCGTGCGATGATGCCGTAGGGGGAGGGTGAAAACAGCGGACAATGGACATCTGGCTAGACTCTCGACCCACCTGACGTTCAGAAGGTATAACTGATGTGTTCGCAGCACCCCCCCCCCTACGGGGAGGCGAGTGAAGTTACTTGGCCAGAGTGACTGCCGTGCGAAAGAGAATCGCCAAAGGGGAAACAATTCGATGCGAGAAACGTCTTATTAAGAAAGGGTTCGGGTCCCGGAGATGAGATCGGGAGTCAAGATAGGTGAGAGAACAGGTGCGTTATTATAAATGTGTTCCGCAGGTAGCTCGAAGCTGCAGCTCACCTCTACAGAGACACTGAAAACTCCACCTTATTGAAAATATCTGAATTTTTAACGCTTTAGCAACTGTTCTTGAATATATATATATATATATATATATATATATATATATATATATATATATATATATATATAAATTAGAGGCAGGATTACAGTAGGAAGACGAAATATGACCGCGTGCTGGATTAAGCTATGTTTAGGCCCAAAGCGCCGATCTGTTGCTTCCAACAAAGGGTCTGGGAGAGTGCATGCTGTTTATGAACAAACTCTTTTAAATAATTATACTATGGGTGGTCTTTAGTATGACTGTACTAGTTGCTTGCATGCATCCTGTCGCATGACTGTATGACGTAATATGACTAGACGTTTGTAGCTGCTGAGAGTCAGATCAAACATACTGCAGGGTTGGCGATTGCTCGGGTTAGTTGATCCGGCGACCGTTGAACAGTTAGCAACTCGAATTGATCATATACAATCTTCACTTAAATAGTGCGATAGTTCTATCACTGTGTTTCTGATGATGTAAAACAATCTGTCGTTTCTGCTTCTTCTGAGTCCGCAGTTCCTCTAATTCGGTTGTGAACGAAGACAGAATGACTCAGTGGGGGGGGGGTATGTCCGCTTGGTCGAGTGGTCTCTTGCCACGAGATTCATTTACTTGCTACAAAAAGCAAAGAACTCCAGGATCACCTAATAAAATAATTTAGCGAAGTTAGCGAACATTTCCTTCTGGATAAGAAAGAATAATGGAGAGGATTGAAGGGGGCGAGAAAAATCGGTGGATCCGCGTGACTGTCTCCTCGTTCGAGGCTGCATTAGGGAACTAATGGTTGGCGACCGGCTTTTAGCGGCGCATCACTCACGGCGCCGTTAGTCCGTCTTCATTACGGTCCGTCGCCGCAGCTGATCGCTCGCAGTCGACGAAGAATGTTCGCGGCCGCGTAACATTGTCGGATGCCGGGGGCCGTGCGCTGACTGCAGTTCGTTCTGCCATCTTTGGTGTTCATGCGGAGAGGAACTATCTGTTGTAGGCTATGACGAAGACGCGAACGAGAAGAGAAAAGCAGACAGACAGACAGACAGACAGGCGGACAGACAGACAGACAGGCGGACAGACGGACGGGCATTAGTTGCAAAATATAATACGCGGAGGTTTAACTTTAAGGGTTAAGTAGTAATTATTTTGGGACAGAAGCAGTTGCGGCGCTATATTAAGTACATGACGCCCATTCATTTGCAACATTTCCGGATTCTTTTATGTTCGCCTTCCACAATCTTAGTTATCCGCCACACGCTGCGTCTGTTGTCCGCGCGTTCTTCTGTCGACTGCAGGAACCAACCGCGCGTGCTCACGTCGAGTAGCCGTCTATATACTGTAGGCCATTTGCTGCGCGGGCGGGTCCAGGAGAGTCAAAGAGGGGCGGCGATTTAAGAGATATATAGGGCGAAGCCCGGTACGTGTCTGGCGGTAGCTTTTCGCCAAACTGGCTCAATTTTTTCCAAGATATTGCTAATTCCCGCGATGCGATCATCGGTGATTGACTAGCGACGTGGTGGGGTGAGCGACGACCCATGGAACCTAGGGACAGCGAAAGGAGACCGATGAAAGCGATTCGTGAACGGGGACAATTAGGCGCGGTATGGCGAGAGAGAAAGAAAGAAAGAAAGAAAGAGAGAGAGAGAGAGAGAGAGAGAGAGAGAGAGAGAGAGAGAGAGAGAGAGAGAGGAGAGGCGAAGTGGAAAGGAGTCTTTGATGGCGGGCGAACACAGTGCATGACATAAGACGGCGCTGAGGCTAAACTCTAATAATTAATTGGAACGTCCCCTGTCTTCTGCATTTGCGTTCTTCCTGTTGTCATCGTCCTTCTCCCCTGTACACTGTACAGTCGCTAGTCCTTAACTGATCCTCACCATTTGACACAGACTGACATGGATGCTTCCTTTCAATACCAAGACTTTTCAACTGCAGCATTCACAGGTCGGAACCATTGCTCTGGAACTGCGGATGATTCTGTGTTTTGAGTAAAGAAGAAGAAAAAAATGATGATGATGATAATAATAATAATAATAATAATAATAATAATAATAATAATAATAATAATAATAATAATATATAATAATAATAATAATAATAATAAAGAATAGTAATAATAAAGAAGAAAAGAAGAAGAAGAAGAAGAAGAAGAAGAAGAAGAAGAAGAAGAAGAAGACGATGTCCCCTATATAGACAATTTTATTACCTTATTTTTTATATAATAACTTGAATCAACATGAAGCCTCCTGCGCTACAGAGAGGAAAACAGATTTCCTGGATTAGATTCTCGTTTTCTCAGAAATTTTCGACACTAAAGCTCTCCAATATTAAGAGATCGCTGCAGAGATGTAAGTCAGTCGGGCTCAGTCAGCCAGTCAGTCACAGTCGGTTGTAAGTCAGTTGCATACGCGTGTGTAAAGCCAGTTAAGGCCAGTGCCCAGAAAGAGAACGAGACTTTTGTGCAGAATTCATCGCACAGCGTGAACAAACGCTGCATTTGAAGAACCATCGAGTGATACCCTTGGGTATTAGAACTGGTGCTATAGAAGTGCATAATTATTTTACTATTATTTACTTACTTGCTTCTATTTGAGCACAATCGCATAAATTTGACTAATTCACGTGAACAGGAGGATAAGAAAGAGGAGGAGGAGGAGGAGGAGGAGGAAGAAGAAGAAGAAGAAGAAGAATAAGAAGGAGAGGAGGAGGAGGAAGAGAAAGGAAGAAGAGAAAGAGGAGTAGGAGAAGAAGGGAAAGGGGAGGAGTAGGAGGTTCTAATGACGACTCAGTGATGCCATGCTCTCTTTTGCAGCCTCAAGCAGTCTATTAAGGACTAAATCGGTATTTAGGATTTCGCATCTGAAACGATGGGAAGGAACAGCTGCGACACCTCACTTAACCGCCTAAAGACCGGCGTCTTTTCGCCGGAAAACGGCGCCGGAAATAGGAGCAGAGGCGGCGGCGCAGGTAGGAAGCGACGGCGGCGGCGGCGGCGGCGACGACGGCGGCAGCGGCGCCCTCGATCCGATCAAACGGATCAAGCGCCGCTCCGACGGTCGATAATTACGAATGAAAGAGTCCTTAAAGTCTCTTAGTGTTCAATATAGTCGCCCTACTTACTTACTTAATTCGTTCTCCCTCATTTCCCCCTCCCTCCGTTCGGCCTGTGATGTTTTTTTCGTCGCGTGTTTTTTTTTCATCGGTGGTTCCGCGTTCGCTTCAAATTCAATAATGACGTCACAGATTCGACCGAACGGCGCCTGACGTCAGAGTGTATAGCCACGTGACGTCGCGACGGCACTTGGAGCACGTGCTCTATCGCGTGGGCGAAGCCAGGTCCTGACGTCGGATCGTTCTAGGGATGGCGTCAGTGGCTGTTAGCATTGCAGTCTATAGGACTTGGAAGTAGCATATACGTTGTATACTCAATCGAAAGGACAAATTAATTAATAATGCGCAAAACGCTTGCATCTGCTCCCTAATCGGTTCCCTTGCAAAATATCCGCGGAAGAAATCGTAAAGGTCTCTGACACTTTATACTTAGGGTCCACGCGCTTCCAATTGGGGGAGAGGGGGGGGGCATATACCGCTTTATGTTCAACGTAAGCGTATATCTCCAAAATATAACACCAATTCTGACGCTTGAAATCATAATTACATAGCCTATAATATAGTCTATGGGGCTTATACACAAATTCAGCAACAATATATGCATGTGCATTTATTTTGGTGGAAATCGGTGCCTGTTTCTATAGGGCGGTGGAAAAAATAAAAGTAAGGTCCTAAACGGACTATAAGTCTGTGCGCAACGTCTGACTATATAGATCTGATTTGCCACTTCATTTTAATCAGGAGACATGAGTCGGAGAGTCGGTCGGACGGGTCTCTGAAGGCGGCTTTCTGTTAACGTCATTATACTGATGAAATCGCGACGAAGTTAATACCAAAAGAATACAGAAATCTAATAACAAGAAAATGATAATCGCGTTACAAATGTCCATCCTCGTTTCTCATACACGTTCACTGCTTCGTCCAAGTCCTGCTATATATATATATATATATATATATATATATATATATATATATATATATATATATATATATATGTGGAGATGTCATGACCCGCGTCGGAAGATTTTTGAAATCTTTATTGATTCTCTAATTGCGGTTGACCGGGTAATCCTCGGCCATTGTTCGCTTTATTCCGGAGTCGTGTCTCGTCCTTTGCGGACGCGAATCCCTGTGTTCGGAGTGACGACGAATATTGGGTTTTGTCTTTGCGCCGAAGCCGCTGCTTTTCAAAGCCTGCTCTCCTCCACTTGACCATGGCATGTCTGTGCATATATATATATATATATATATATACACATATATATATACATATATATATATATAGGCTACACACAGCTACGTGTAGGCTAGGGTGATTCTAAAAAATAAAATTTTGAATTTTAAATCGGCCAACCCCCCATATTTTTCCATTTGATATTAATGACTTGTGGCAATTTTTTTAGATTTAAAAAAAAACATTTAGGACTAGCACAACCACAGTGAAGTTTTAAGTATGAGTCATTCCAAGTCAATTCAACAAATGGCTCCAAGTCAACCATCTCAAAAAATTATGAAATTCACCACACATGTTCCTCAAGCATCCAAGTGAAAGTTTGTAAAAGTTGAGCCTGCTCTCTTGAGTAGTTTTTGAGATATTCAACTTTTATTGCACCTAGAGGGCCGTTTTTGGGCGTTTCGCGGCAGCCGCTTAAATTTCTCACAAATTCAGACCCCTATAACTTCAGAAATATCATAGCTAGAAGGCTGAATCTTTCTGGACTTATTCATTACTAGTATTATTTTACAAAACAAGAGCAGAACTTTGTCTGTTGACAAAACTGTACTCCCTGCAGACTCACAAAAATAGAAGAAAAAATTTGCACCTTTCCTGCTATTCAATGTTTAGGTCTCCAAAGGGAACCTTTCTCTTTATTTCAGAGTTGTGACTTTTATTCCATAAACTGTCCAGTAGCTATATTTTCTTTCAGTGCAAACAGAATTTTCATATTGTTACTCTCTGAATTTTTACTGGTTCTTATATATATGTTCAAAGGTCTATGACGAATATTGGCTTAGAGTGTGAAAATGGCCATGTGGGACAGGTGGTGGCTTAAAATGAATGGTATCACTAAATAGAGCACATTCATTGCTACAATATATCCCAAATGTGTTATGGTACTTTTTCATTAAGATTTTTAATACATTTTCAAATTTACGACTTTTTTAAAAGTTAAGTTTAGCACGTCGTGTTGTAGATGTGATTCAAGGAGACCACAAACTCCACTTTAACTCCTGTGTTTGAAGCAGTGGTATCAAAACATATTCCTTTAATGTGATCTTGCAAACCCCATTCATTCACATTATTTATGGTTGCATAAGTCATGCACTCATCCGTTCCACTGTGTAGTTTAGGACCAGAGAGCAGTTTAATGATGTCATCACCAGCTACAAAAATTGGCAAGCAATCTACACGTTCTTTGCCAGGAGTTGCCAGAGCAGTGAAATCATCCATAATTTTAACATCCCAATGCAATACTAGTGGTACCATTGGCTTGAGACTAGATTTCATTTCTAACGCTATTTCCTTGCGATATCTCATCCTTGCATGCCGGATAGCACTGTAACTAGTTATTAGATGTGAAGAAACTTTTTGAAGCCGACTTGTTGATGTCATGGCAACAAATGCTGCATTTCAATTATTGGTGTTGGTATGATCCAAGACAGATTCAGCTTATGCGGTTACTACCGGAACTTTGTCTCGTTTTCTAGTAGTTTTGTTTGGAGGCAACTCTGGCTCCAAATCTTTGCTGTCTTTGTCTTTGCTGCGGCTTCTAAATGAACTTTTGCGACAGCCACTGTTTCCTTGTGATACAGCAGACTACTTTAGCTGTTTTTGCTACCTCAACCACTTTTCACTTCAGAACACGATCTTCTTTGTGTGCAAGCTTACAATCAACCCCCACCATGGAACCATGACGACCTTTTCCCTTTTTGCGGCCAGAAACTTGAGGTCTTCGTAATCTTTGATCATTGCTGTGGCATTTTGGTGTGCTATGCCAAATAGGTCGAGCAGGCTTTCTTAAAACAAACTTGAATTGGACAAATTTTTCTGAGATTTACGATTTACTAGTTTCCTCGTGCCCTTCCACTCGCTGTGTAGCTCTCTAAGTACTCAGTTACATGATTGGGTGCTTTTGTCGTAATTCTAGCCTTTCACCAAATTGGTAGTAGTAGTTCAGTTGTTTTTTCAATACTGTCTTAGAGAAACATTGTATTAATTATCGTCATGAAAATGAAACAAGACTTGAAGCACTTCTCCACGAGAAGGAAGCTTAGCATTGTTGAAGTCCTCTCTCATATTTCTAACAAGCCAGATGGTGCAAGCTGAAGGATTGCTTTTCAGTTTCAATATTGACATGTCACACATGCAAACCATAAAGTCAATCATTAATCTAATTACAAGTTATATGTTTTTATTCCAATAATAAGAAATAACATGAAAATGCTATAATGTAGTGGCTTTGATTGCTTTGTGCCAGTCCTAAACATTGAAATACTTGATGTTTTTCTTCTTTTCTGTTAATATTGTATCAAATGTAAAAAATCTAAACCTTGGCCAAATAAAAAAAACATAGAAATTTTTTTTGCATTGCAGTAAGAATCACCCTAGTGTAGGCCTATATATATATATATGCTCGTGTTATAGCTGCTTAATTAATTTCAATAGAAAATCAGTCTTTGTCCGATTTTGAAAATAGAAAACCTCCAGTGAATAAGTTCGTTTGTATTCGTTAATGTTTCGCAGCTTTTATAAATCCAGGTTTAAATCTATAATTTCTGCAGTTTGCTCTGAATATATATATATATATATATATATATATATATATATATATATATATATATATATATGCTTTCTGCCAGCTCATTAGCGGCCATAGCTAGACACGAAACTTTTCCATTTATATATTTTTCCGTTGTTAATCTCTTTCCATCGATTACTGATAACTGGTATCTTTCAAAGTCTTCTTTGATGTTATCCATCCACTTTTTCCTTGACCTTAATCTTTCTCTCACGCCTTCCTTGCATGTGTAGAACGCTTTATATGGGAATCTGTTGTCTTTCACTCTTAAGATTTTAATAGGCCTACTAACTGAATCGTATACCTAGTATAGCCCTAAACATCTACAACTCTAAAGAACCATATAAAAAGAGACAGGATAGAAAATTTAGCCTTAACAGTAATTTCCAACGAATTCTGAATATTGTGTAGCACAGACGTGTTGTGTGGCCATGAGTTTGATATTTTGATATTTTCGAATTTCGTTTGAATCGAGTAAACGGCTTAACTTGAGACTCGTTTGTTCGCCAGAGGCGCAGCCAGCGACGCAGGCTCCCTGGCGACTGAACGGCACCTCGCTAAGTTCGAAGCGGCGACGGCTTCTGATTTATTAACGACTGGATTGACTTGACGAAAGGTTAAAGATCCGTTTTAAGACACCAGCGCCGCCGCCGCCGCCGCCGCCGCCGCCGCCGACCGCCGCCGCCGAATGTTTTGACGCCGGGCTGAGAGAGTCGTCGTCGAAGAGACCCGGGTCGGTTTTAATAGTCCGTGGAGCCACGATCTCATATTATCCGAGAGCATATAGGCCTACTCCGACCCAAATTATACTGCATGGCGTTTAGGATTTAGAAACGGAAGTGAAGATAGCAAAATAGATTGCGCGTCTAAGAGCGCCAGATGAAACATTCGCCGATTTCAAACTGACGCTGAAGTGGATTCCACGAGGCAGCCCCGGCTGATTGGCCCGAGGTTCTGTCGATGTATCGTTTTCATCGTCTTATTTTTGCTCTTCTGATAGATGACATTCACTTTTCCCTATATTCGTCATTTGAAAGCCACTTTTACCAAAAGAACGCAGCCGAGAAGAAACCCGTCTGTCAACAGTATGTTGCAACTATCTCACTCACTCGCTCACTAATTCATGTCCTCTTTATCATTAGGCCTATTAGGGGGACCTCTACACAGCAATTGCTATTCATCTAACATTCCCTGGAGCAGCAAGGCATTGCGCCTAATGAGTAAATTAAACATCTATAGTTATACTAATGTCTAAAAGCATAAGTCTGGTTGCAAAGTCATCGCTTCAAATGCCTGCATGCTGCATTTCCTTCGAAATTATCTTGCAGATGGACGATGACAACGATGTATTGATGACGATGACGACGACGACGACGATGATGATGATGGCGACGATGATGATGATGGAGATGACGGTGATCATGCAAGACATTATGATGAAACGGCAACATCAACAACATTTCAAGAATGGTGGTAAAATCACTGCCATCACTGCCGCCATTGTTTATGGAAACCTTTATCCATATTCTGGTCCATTATTAATACTCAACTGTATAGCATCAAATGTAGGCCTACGCATATATTATGAACACTATACGAGAAATGCGATGGTTGCATTCACCGTGCAGTTCTAACATTGGCGTAAACTTCTATTAGGCCTCTAGGCTCAAGTCCATCACTTTTAGAAGCTACCATAGGGGAGGGGGAAGGAATAGGGACTGGGCCCTCAATTTATGATCAGTTTACGCCAATGAGTTCTAGCAAAGTGCGTCATTTTGGCGAAATAGCCTATATATGAGTTAGCTGTTGAGTATTCTTTTCCTATAGCAGTCAAAAGTATCCTCGTTTAAGCTTTTCTCCTCTTTTCTCTGAAGTCCCAAGAGTCGAACTTTCGTCCGCAGACGAAAAATCGCTTCAGGTCGTTCTGTCCGTCGCCTCGGAAAGCCAATAAACCGTTAGACTGGAGACTAGATGTCATAATTTTCCAGCGGTAGCAGCCTCAGCAGCAGACCACTCGATGTCGCTCTTAATTGGCGGTACTTAACTCTTCATGAACCCCTATAGTCTAGAGAGGAGGTGCGCCATCCTAATACGATGTTGCTGCAGACGTCTGCCGCTGTCTGAGCTGTTCTGGCGCCGACTCTTCTGTCCCTTCCTTGGGTTGCCACCCCACCCCACCCCCGCTGTGGGAACCTCGGGCTACACAGCCGAATATCGCGATCAGGGGGGCTTCACTTTTCACCGCGACATAATATTATAGCACCATCGATCATTATTTGTCAGCAGTCCTATCGTTCAGAACGACCTTCTCAAAGCAGATGATCAAAACCAATTTCGAAACGCATATAAGAAAAACATATTTCGTCTATAGGCTCGTCCACACCTGAATTTATGGAATTGCACCGTTCGCTGTAGATTTTGTAATTGTTTTTTTATTGCGCACAATTTCATTATTCCGACGAACGCTGACTTCAGCGCTGAAGTGGGTTCATCCAATGCGATTACATCAAAGCTATCAGATGGGTCGTGGGCACCGTTAATGGGTTTATAAAGGGCCGCCTTATCCAGTTGGCCACGGATACTTTTACACCCCTAACCCCCACCCACCCCATCCCCAATTTGAGACCGACATCCCCTCCCCCAACACCCCCAATCTGAGCCTGGGATGACCTTTTTGTTGCCTGTCAGACTTTTTCAGCAGGGACCGACCGGTCGACCCCCCTCAGAATATACCGACACCCCCAAATTGATAATCCTAGAAATAACCCTGCACTTGGCACACTAGACACGGTGCCTAGGTCCTAGGGCCTACGATGTTTTCAGGAGCATACGAAAGCCAGAAAATAAAGTATTGAACACACAAATAAAACTATGGCAGAAATTGCAGATAGGCCTAGGCTACAAATTGAATACAATTTGTAGCTCTAACAGTCACAGCTACACTGTTAAAGTTAGTGTTTATCTTTAAAGCAGAATAATAGGTTCTAAGTTGGCAATTTAAGCTGCGGAGAACCTATATACGAAACACACATAGAAAAGTTACCAAATGCCATCGATATTTTTTGTTCCGTTAACACAACTGACTCAGACAGCGTCGTGCAATTTAAGCTGATTCACCGTAGCGACTTAACGATATAAACAGGGGCGTAGCCAGGAATTTGATTTGGGAGGGTATAAATATTTTGGGTGGGTATAAATCTTAACTATAAACCACATCATCCATATAAACCACATATAACCACATGTAAATCACATAAAAAACTTCAAGGTAGACTGATTTGCGAAAGGGGGGTATATATACCGATATACCCCCTCCGTCGCTACGCCCCTGGATATAGAAGTCGTTCATCGCAAACGTTTATTTAGCGCAATATTCGACGGAGATTGCATTCATTTCAAAGTGCAAAGGAATGGAATGATGACGGAGTGAACAGTCTTCGTGCACCATGGTCGACTTCTCGGCTTTAATACGTTTTCCGAAGCTACAAGCGCTGCATATATGCTATCCGATTCAGAGAAAATTAACTTGATTTTCCCTTATAAAATGCACTTATAGGATTAGACAGGAAATCGTGCATACATAATTATATCGTGCATTTGTCAAATTTGCTCATAAAAAATGTTTAAAATTACAATCCTAATGAAATAGCAATCAAGCCAACGAATAAAAACTCCACGTCGCCTGACAGTCCGTACATTTTGTGTCAACATCTTTGGAATTCCGAAGACGTCTGAATCTATTAGATTTATCTTAATTTAACCGAATTTAGGCTAAATCGTTCGCTGGTAAATTATGGAAATAGATTCTGCAGTTTTATTGAAACTGCACATTTTCTGCCGCTGTGACGAACTGTTGGGGTGCAAAGGTCACGTGACACGTCAGAAGAGCGGTCAGACGTCTGTTGACCGATTGTCATTTCGTTCCAGAAAAACGAATTGCCTAATTAACATCTTTGTCGTCAGTTCTCATGGAACGTACAGTAGTTTTGCCTGTCTAGAAGCATGATACCTATGCAGCATCTTTGCTATTAACCTTAACCCTAACCCTAACCTTAACCCTTAACGTTAACCCTATAGCCCCACCAATACAGTCACACGTTATAACGCTCTCTGTTATACGCAACAGAGCCATGCGCCGCGTTCCGTCGCCGTCGGCTGCGTCGCTAGAGACCTGCGCCGCACGAGTTCTGTCGCTGATCGTATAGAACAACGCAGAGTGATGGCGAAGCAGGCGATGGATCGGGTGGTCGGGTCGCCGATTCGGACGAACGGATGGACAGGTCGTCGAATTAGCGGCGACGGTGACTGACGCCGGCGAAGATCAAAAGAGGATCAGAGCGACTGTCGGAGATGCATTGCTTCTCATCGGCGACGGCCAACAGCCGGAGCGGAAGGACTCCTGCGCAACGGACGCGGATTCGGTCACGCGGACGTGCATGATCCAGACAGGAATGCGATGCCCGTCAGCACTGTCATACTAGGCCCACATTGATGACGACGACGACAATGATGATGATGATGATGATTATGATTATGATCATGTTGTTGTTGTTGTTGTTGTTGATGATGATGATGGTGATGATGATGATGTTGATGTTGATGTTGCTACACCTAATTGGTAAAGGATAGCGCTACAAATCGCTGTTGGCATGAACAGGTCTGCGTTATGTATAGGCTAATAGTCTTTCTTGGAAGGACTGCCTCCGATTAACATTCACTTAACAGGTTAGAAATTATCTTACTTGCAAAACAGAGCTAAACAGACTTTCACAGTGTTACATCAGTCCGGTTGGCTTATAGCATATAATAAATACAGTATGTTAAATAATCTTGACTGTATGAGGAATTAAAGGCAAAGGTCGGTCCCGTACTCGAGTCTGAGCGTTGGGCTCCGGCGTTTATCTCCGTTCTAGGCAATCAGTGACCGAAGGTATTATAAGCCATTCATCTGGGGTAGGTTGCCATTACCGTCCCCTGATCCACGTTTTACCTCTCAGCTTAACGATGCTTCTCATTTTGCCACCGCCCTGTAGCGAGTAAGGCTGAGTCTTCCTTAGGGCACTTGCCGGTATCGAACCTGTGACCTTCTGCTCTATCGTCCAGTGTTGTTACCACTCTGTTAACTTCCCGCCTCTGTATAACGAATTGCCTGTTATTAAAGATCTGGCGTTTTTTGTGATCTGATTTCAGGACTTCAGTAAAACAAGCTAATTTGTATAGGCCTAAATTATAATTTAAAAAAGAACTACTGTGCATAATTTTTGTTACTGTAGTTAAAATATTATATAATAATTAATATAACATATTAATATTTCATGTGCAATAACTAATTAGTAGCATTGTGATAACTATTTTTGAAGTCATGTGAATTCATTATTATTGAAGAGATCCGCAGGACAACATGTACAAGCCAAATTAATTATACGGCAGTCTCTACAGTTACATGAATCATATTAATTAGTTATCGAGTCTTCAAATTACTGTTGTTCAATGATTCCTACAACAGTTTGTTTGTTGTGAACCAAAGAGTTAAAGAATTAATGCACGTTGCTGTGTTAAAGGATTGAATGACTGAACCCTAGTGAATGGTCGATAAACGTGCATGTTATATTTTCATTTGGTTCACTCGCTGGATAAACATTACAGCAAGATTTGCAGCTTGTAGCTTGAATAAAATACGAAATTGGAAGCTAAAGCAACCCCATCTCAGCGCTATTTTTAGAAAGATGCCGATGGGGCAAAAAGGTTCTTCCCCAAATTCTCGGTCCCCCAATAATACACTCATGTTTGCATGTGAGTCTGCTTATTGCCGATTTAATTGAGGTGCGTATTATGTAGACAATATAGCCTCGCGGATGTAAAAAGTCTAACCGGATAAATTAGATTTCATGAACAACTGAACGTAATTGATTTTTGTATTCGACCTGTCTTTAATTCGACGTGTCAACGCCTGACGCTTCTATGCATTATGAAGTGGCGTTATGAAAGCCAATGATCAAATTGAATTAGATTCGATATTTAATTTGTCATTTTATTCGCATGTAAAGTGTGATCGTAAGCTCTATAGGACTGGTTTTCAAAAACACCAGCAAGCAGTGCGTTACACCGGAAAAGAGCAAACGTCAAGATGAGGAGAATTCACAGTCTGTCCATCTGTACGATACTCACAATCGTGAATATAGCCGGAGCCCAGCAAAGCATCGCTGATTCTAATGCACTTGTTCTGAATAATTGTTTTGAAGGTGAAGTTATGCTTGAAACGAGTGATGTGCCGCCCAACGACTTGCAGTGTCGCATCTCAGTCGTCGATA
Source organism: Metaphire vulgaris (assembly GCA_018105865.1). Lineage (NCBI taxonomy): Eukaryota > Metazoa > Annelida > Clitellata > Crassiclitellata > Megascolecidae > Metaphire > Metaphire vulgaris. The sequence goes on from CM030833.1 coordinate 26,028,611, forward strand.
AGCTGATGGTAGACCGTATACACAGCATGTTAAGAGAAAAGAGCCCGCATCTACTCGAATACCAGCTGAAGTTCAAGAACTACAGTAATGGCGATGATCCACTGACCGTCAACGTAAAGCGACATTACAGAGCCAACATCTGGATGAACGTTTTGAGCCATCACGGCCAGACGCTCATGTCGCTTGCCTTTAACTACGCCGTCATATCGCTGTCGACCCTTGACTTCAAGATCGAGCGGAGGGTCGTCGAACTGGCGGACGATCCGGTCGGCTGTTTCGGGCTCTTGCGGGAACATCGAAAGGTCGATTTAGTTCAGCGATTGCTCCTAACGGATTTCAAATTGGTCGACGGGTCGAACGCATCGATGGATCTTGTTGGTGAAGACGAACAGAAGCTATGTCACAAGGTCGTTCACAACGAGTCAGGTTACGCCCTGTTCGCCGACTGTTGTTGCGCCACGCGCGGTGAAAGGTGCGAGACTAGAGCTTCCAACAAGTGGCTGACACTTCTTAACATAGCGTTGCACGTCATACGGTTGGCGGTGATATTGTTTGGTCCGTTGATTTTTCTGCCGTCCGCCGATAAACTGGACGACAGACAGGTTAGCTATAAGGTCTGTCTGAAGGAACCGCTGAGCAAGAAGATCGCATTGGTTTGCCTCGGACCCGACGAAAGTTTACCAGAAAACATCTCGTCTAAAAGACGAATTAACTTCTCGAAGAAGGAATTAACAGATCTGCCGAACTTGAGGAAATCGTTGGAGGTATTGAAGAAGAAAGGCATCCAATCGCTGACCCAACAGTGCTTTGAAGCAAAAATTCACGACTACCACATCACGGTCGACTACGACAGACTTTTTGGGGAAAACGAAGTCCCCGTTAGCTTCAGGAAGTCATTCTTTAACAATCTGTTCATGTGTGAACTCGGGGAGGCAGAGGCTTTTGCCGGGTGCTGTACCAGTCGGCTATGTCCAATTGTCTGCAAGATGAAATGGATCAACTTCTGGCGAATCGTGGGACTCGGTCTATTGGCGATCGTCATTCCGACGCCCTACTACATCCGAATCGTCATCTTTTACTTCTACGAATACGACGAAATCATGCGACAACAGGCTGCTGCTGAAAATTTAAGCCTGAAGAGTAAATTTGAAGGCAGTCTGCTGCAATATCTGACGCCTCATCATCCCACATTTCTCCTCGTCTATGCCCTCTATTTAGCGCTGTTCATTAGCTGGGTTTACGGCAGAATGAGCCGTAAAACAAAGAAGACGACGGTCGTTTACGAGATGGCTGTAAACTTGATCAGCGATCTAAGAGGAATCTGCCTAACCGACGTGCTGACGATGGTAATTTCGAATGTGATATGGCCGTTTGAAAAGTTCGGCGTCCTCGGTGTCTTCGTCGCACTGGTTTATTGGCCTATCGTCCTGCCCGTTACCCTTCTCGTCGCTGCCATCTACTTCCTGCCAACCGCCTACCTGACGTTTCGACTTTGTCTGTATCCCATCGACACATTCCTTCACCGAGTCTTCGCGCAGATTTCGGAAAAGAGCGAGCAGCTATTCCAGACTAGACACATTTGGAAGCATTTCTTCGAAAAAGACAGCAACGAGTCATCAGTCGAGACCGGAAACAAAGAGTCTCAAATCGCTCGTAGAGGTCATCGCGCCACCGTCCAATCGGGATTCATATTCGGCTACGACAAGTCCATGGATAAAATAGCAAGCACCGATATGTACAGGGATAAGGCGAGCTCGTCCGATGGTGGTGGTGGTGGTGGTGATGGGCAAGTGAACGACAACAACACCAGTGAATCTGAAGAATTTAAATGCACGCAGGTTATCAAGCGCCTCTTGGCCTCTACATTCGGAATCGCATGTCTATTTTCGGTGTTCTTAATAGTCTACGAGGTGATTACGTGCCTGACCGAAGTGGCCGTCTATACCATGATGGGCGTGATCGTCAATTCCGACTCAGTTCTCAAATACGTCGCCTTGATCGCCCTGGTCGTCATCTACATCTACGACAGTTTCAACAACGTGGGACAACAATATTTCAAACTCAGCAGGGCGCTGTTTACGATCGCGAAAGACCGAGTGAAAGTGGAACAACTCGAGAGAGTTACCTCCCAGACATCCGAAATGCAGAAAAATGTCGGGTTCAAGACGCAGGAGATGAACGAACAAGGCTACCATGAAGATGCCGACGATGTCGACTCGAAAGTGTCGCGCAATTGGTTCATAAACGACCTCGTCCTGTTTGTCGACCGCGACGACGTCCCGCGAATACCGAAGAAGCTGTTCAACGAAATGTGCACGATCCAGGTGAAGGGCGTTCCCGGACCGGTCTACGTCGGGTTCTGTTCGGCCGTCAAACAGTTCGTCAAGATCATCGTCCTCGTCATCGTCATCTTTCTCGCGATCCTGGCGTTCGGAGAGGTGTCTGGACTGTCCGCGACGAATCAGACCATGGCCGCCGTCGTGGGAGGCATGTTTCCGCTTCTGATGAAAACGGTCTTGAAGGCGCCCGACTCGGACGTCCACATGGAGACCGTAAGTTACACGAACAAGCTGAACGAAATCATAAACAACTTCAACCAGCGATGGCCGATGTTTGACTTTTCGTTTACGCTCAACGACGGTACCGCCGCCGCCGCCGCTAGCACCGACAAGGGCGAGGCCAGCCCGGCGACAGAGAGGCTCACGATTGATTTGCCTTCTGAACCGACCTCGGCGAAGAACATCCCCAGAAGAACCACCATGCCGAGGCGGAAATCTACGCGGCGCACTGCTGCGGGAAGAATGAGGAGCATAACGAATCTGATGCGGAAAACCTACGCTCAAAAGATGACGGTCGACATCCTGATCCTCTTGCCAGAAGGATACGAAGATCATCTCGGCCGTCCGGAACAAACAGAAGCACCAGCACCAGCAGAAGAAAAATTGCACAACGGCAACGATCGTTTTCGATCGATTTCGAAAGATCAAGTCGAGTCAACACCAACACGGCCACGGTCCAGTTCACAGTAGACGAAGAATGATTGTAAGACGGCGTAGATCTAAACTACGACGTAGATCTAAACTAAGCCTACAATTCGCAACAATCTTCTCAGATTCTTGAAAGCTATGATCCAGACTGAAGACACACTTCTTTCAGTTGGCTTTTCCTCCATAGTCGGTCTTGCTCTTTCCCTCTGACTGATTTCTGGAATGACCTTTTATTTTTATGGATGGATTTGAAGTACCATTCATTGATACCCTTAGGAGCTGTCCATTAATTACGTGAACAACATAGGAGGGGTTGAAACAGTTTGACAGTTATTGACAGGGGCGAGGGTCAAGAGAAGTTGACGTCAACAATTTCACTTTTTTACAAATAATCAAAAAATAGGAAATTTCATGGAATAGTACTTATTACAATGGAAAAAAGCATGGCAAAAAAGGTCATCGCCACCACAATTTGACACTCGATGTGCAAAAAAGGGACAAAATGGTAAAAATGGTCATCACCGCAAAAAATAATAACCTTGTTATTGGAACCTGTCATTGATCTTGGCGTGGGGAGGTTGTCAAAAGTTTTTGAAATAACTATAGGGGGGAACTGAAAGTTGACAGTTGTTTGCAAGGGGGGTCAAAAATTGCCCAAAAATTGTTGACATAATTAATGGACATCCCTTAGATATTTGAACTGGTGCAATAGAAGTGCATAATTATTGAAACTCACAGATGCAGATTACTTGAAGGCACAGTGGTCTGAGCGTCCATTTTTATCCCAGTTGGAACAATATTAGTTAAGTCTACCATTGTAAGACTTTAGTCAGAATCAAAGTAGCTAAAAGGCATTAACTATTCTCATTTAAACAGAATTTCAATGTTGCTCTGTGTCTCTGGTAACATCTTTTATCGAAGTCAATTGGGAAATTAAAGAACGCAGTGTTTTATTCGGACCCCAGGCCTTTGGAGGGCAAATTGACTTGGCCGGAGGGGAAAAGACAAAGTTCAATGCGAACATTTGTGTCACTGCTGATTGGGAGGGGGGAGGTGAGGGTTTTTCTGAGAGGAATCTCCCCTAACAGGTCTGGATAAAAAAGAACGACAGGCTTAGGTCTACATATCTAGTTCTTTACGGCCACAAGCGGTAGGCCTAAACTTGACTAAGCCTCGAAACTAAAAGTGGACTGAATTCATAATTTCCATTGGCAGACAGAAACAATACAAAAAAACACACATGCTTATTGCTTACGGAGACGAAATTTTACCAGTCAAAAGTTACATTTTTATTCATTATTATGAATAACCTAATAGGCCTAACACATGAAATTTTCTAAACATTTTCTGACCTTTATCAGGGCGCAAGTATTTACTGTAGTACCTTAGATTAAAAATGATAATGTATACTAATACCAGATAAGCTACTGCCAATCTACCAAATACCAGAGAAATATTGTCGGCCAATATGTTAATGCTGTTGACTGAAACAAAGTAACCTCATAATATCATTTCAATTGAAATTTTCTAGCTTGTCAAACACAACCTCTGAGACGTCATTTGATATAAAGCCAGTGCACTATACGAATTCTTTTAGTGCACGCGCGCGCGCATATAAGGCCTCGGGACTTAATAATGAAATGTCCAGATATAGCCTATCTTTATATTCAAGACCATCTTCACCCCCCCCAACTGTTCTAGGATGATCCATCAGCGAGGTTAGAAGATTTTGGGGTGAAAGTGGTTCTTCCTCCCACTGCCCACTGAGCACGACCCTCCACATCACGCACCAGTCACCCCAGCGTTAGCATAATTTGAAATAATTCCCAGAAGAAACTAATTGATGCTCTCCAGGAAGACGAGTAGAGAATACCTTGTCGCGTCCGGCACTTCACAGATCTAAATTCGAATCTTTAATAAAAAATAATCAATAACGATGCCAATTGCAACGAAAAGTACCGAAGAAGAAGAAAAAACGAAACTGATTAAAGCAGCGACGACTGTCAAAGGATTTTTAAAAGAACTAACAAGCCGCAACTATACTATAATGAACGAACGAACGAACGACTGACTCACTGACTTACTGCCTGAATGAATGAAAATGACTGACTGAATGAATGAACGAAGTTCAACGAACGAATTAATGTAGGCCTACAGTTTGGAGTGAGCACATGCATTAGCACTTCTATCACTCTAAAGTCTAAACGTAGTTACGATTACAAATTATCGGCAATAAATAGACAAGTTTACGAAGAAGTTTCGTGTCTAGCTAATAGTAGCTATTGCCGCTAATGAGCTGGCAGAAAAAAGATGATTTAAAGTGGCTTAGGAGGCATTACTGCCTGTGTGAAAGCCACTAGGGGTACTAACGGGGCTTGAATCCGCTCCGTCAGCCTGACGCTCCAGCACGTAACCCACTCTGCCATCTTCCGCCCCAAGCACAACTATGATGATGACGACGACGATGATGGTGATGATGATGGTGATGACGAAGATGATGACGTAGGCCTAAGTCTATTTTAATCGTGGCAAATTAAATTTCCAATAAAAAATTAAACGAATTAAATTTGCGATAACATTCTTGCTGAAAGTGATAATTAACATTGTCGTTGATGAGTAGTTTCATTTGTCATATGCCGTTGGTTTGCGTCTCAATTTTTAGCGCCTCTAGCGAATAAGAGGAAACATTTCAGAGATCTTAGAAACACATGGAAGATATCTATGTTCAAAAAGACTACACAAAAAACAAGCACCTTGCCGTCTTCCCCAAGTGATCACCGTTATAAATAAAACGAGCCTGGTTCTATAGATAGACAGCATTCATTAGCAAATACTGCTACACCTACTTGGTAAAGGATAGCGCTACAAATCGCTGTTGGCATGAACAGGTCTGTGATATGCAGAGGCGTAGCAGCTATATGGACAACTTGGCCAAGTGCCAATTGCCCCCGTCGCCCTCCACATGAAAAGGGTCCCGACCCGAGTTACCAGACTCTCTAATAGGGTCCAGTGTGCAAGACCGCTTCACCGCATCTAGAATTTACGTTTGATAAGAGATCGCTAAAGTAGCAGAAAGGGCCCCCTGCCCGTTTTACGCCAAGGGTCCCCGAGTGGCGAGCATATCGCTACGTACGCCACTGGTGTTATGTAATAGTCTTTCTTGGAAGGACTGCCCCTGATTAACATTCACTGACTGACCAGGCTGGAAAATTAGCTTTGGACAAAAGTTCTCTCGACTGAACGTCTGAAAGTGATTTCTGATTTTCTTCGCCTCTACTGAGTATCTTTAATGCGACTGATAATCGAGATTTCAAGCACTCTAGTCTATGATTCTAAAAACATGGGCTTATTTATGTTTTAAAATTATATGAATAGGGCTATGCTCTCTCTCCATCTGCAATATGATCGGATATTTGTACTTCCGCTACCAGACAGGTATCCGGATACTCGGTAAACTACCCGATATTGTATCCGAATAAGTCACTATCCGATTACGGAAGCCCTACCCTTAGGCGGATCAATGAATTTGCATAAGACATCTGGCGGTTATCCTATTGGTCGCCTGCGACTTTCTAGGTGCTGGTCCCAGGCTCCCAACTGCTTGTGTTGAACTTGACGAGTTGACGGTTACCTTCGGACTAAATTTACGGAAACATTCGTACTGAATGCTGTTAATTAAATTAATGCATTAAATCTGAAGACAATTATGGGTTCAATTGTCTATAAAAGGCGTTTAATAGCGTCCAAAGTCTTGAAGTTAGAAGTGCATGATTACTAGTATCGTTCTTAAGATTTAATCAACAATGTTCGATGGAACTGAGCACGTTCGCCTTTACGCTCGCTATCGACCTGAATACCCGGCGGAGATGTACGACCGGATTTACGGGTACCTGGGGTCCGATCGGCCGTGGAGGTTGGCCGTCGATGTCGGCTGTGGTAGCGGGCAGAACGCCCGTGCCCTGGTCTCGAAATTTGAAAGGGTCGTCGGAGTCGACACGAGCGAGGCGCAGATTGCAGAGGCACGCAGATACTGCGAGAATCTTTCGAATCTGGACTTCCACTGTGCGTCCGCCAGTTGTCTGGATGGATTTCTAGAAGATGGAAGTGTCGATCTGATCAGGGTTGCCAACTCAATAAAGTAACATTTACTGACAAATATAAGAACTCTCCAAAAAAATTACGGACAAAATTTTTTTTTACGGACACATGTAATATAAAATGTTGACCTTGACACGAACGAATGTGAAGCATAAATTGCTGCATAATCCAAGCATTGTAGCTAAAAAATGTAAAGTATCCAAATCATATGAGTTATGACAACGTCTCCATAATCCATTACCAATTTACCATGATGGCATGCTCATTTTATCACGTTAGTTTATTGTATGACATTCATCATCATTCATCAGTGACAGTGTAGAATTCCTCCCGCTTATGATCATACATAGAAACATTTACACTGTCGATCATTGTGGGAGTAATTTTTCCTGGTCCATTTCTCACGGTCAGTAAACTTTCCAACATTGGAGTAGACAATTTGTTTCTCAAGTTGGTTTTCAATAAACTAACAGCAGAAAAAAACACGTTCAACTTCTGCTGTTCCGTGTGGAAGTGCCAACATTGTTTGTGCAAACTTTGAAAGTCGCGAAATCTGTACTCTTTATGTCTAGTCATTTGTCCAATTTGATGCCAGAAATCATCATAACTTCCGTCGACCAGGACATTGCTTAAATCCGCAACTTGGTAGTCAATAAACTCGGCCTCTAAACAATCAAAATCTGCTGGAGACACAATTTGCGGAAAAAGCTGGGCCAGTTCCAAAATTTCCGACTGTTCCACCGCTGTTCTGTTCGTGGGTTTTAGTACTGACATGAGCTTCAGCACTCTGTTGCTAATAGGCATTCTTTTCTTGATTGCACCGGCTGCATTTGTATAAAATGCAAGAACATCAACAATAAACTTTTGAACGGTCGATGGATCATCTACTTGCTGCACAAGACACAAACATGAATTAATGATTTTCCATTAAACGTTGAGATTCCCCGTTTTGTCAATTTTTACGGACGTCTTAAATTTTTTACGGACTTCTACGGACAGACACTTTTACGACAAATCTTTACGGACTGTCCGTAAATTTACGGACGGTTGGCAACCCTGGATCTGATCACAGCTGCCGCTGCCCTGCACTGGTTTGACTACATGGCGTTCTTCAGGCAGTGCTCGAAGTTGCTTAGGCCCGGCGGTGTGTTGGCAGCTTTCTGCTATGCTCTGCCAATGTGCTTTGACAATCCACTTGCAAGCGAGGCATTCCTTCAGGTAAGAGAACATCGTCAACAAAGTTATTCTAATTTGTACTAGCTTTATAGGCTGACGAAGCAGTAAACCACGGAATCCCCAACAGATTTGCCTGTGTTAGCATTAGGCTTACTAGATCAAATGATAAAGAAATGAATTCCATAAAATACAAGTAGGCCTAAAGTTTTGACAATTTGCACGTACCATATTGTGAATTTAGGAACTTTTTTGTAGTAGTACTTCTATTTAGTTTCACAGAAAGCTAGTCTGAATTTCAGTTGTGCCAAAGCAATTGAATGCCAACCAGATATGATCAGTTTTTCACAAAGTGGAATTGACAGTTGTTTATTTTATCTATTTCGCCTTAGTGCTACAAGACTCTGGGTGAATACTGGGCTCCACAGGTCAAACTTGCAGGAGAGTTCTACAAGCAACCCTTTGCTGAAATGCAAACCATCTTTCCACATTCGGAGAGGTTATAGACATATCGATTATAATTTATAATTTATTTATCATCAGGTCTTAATTGCTCTGAATGAATTCTTTTGTAAAATGAATGTCATATTATTTTGCATTTGCTATAAGGATAGGTAGCAACAGTACTTTTTTTCTAGGAAAAGGGTTTAGGAACTCATTTCACAAGTTTTATCGTAAGAAATTATAATTGAATTTGCTCACTGAACACTATGATTTACAGGATATTTAATGAAATAAACGTCTTTTACCAGATACTGGAGGAGACTCAAAGAGTTAGCATATAATTAAAACTATCCAGAGTAAAAGTTATGCAGAATACTGGTATTGTGCTTACATCAACTTCTAGAATCTGGCAAAATGGTGTGGGAACGCAATTCTCGTGCTTTGCACTGAAAGAAGCACTGGGTAGCAATAGCCTCAGGTTTTAAAAATGAATTTGGCAGATATGTTCTACAGTTCTTATATGTACAAATACATTGGTGTAGGCTATACTTGGATGAAAAAGTTGGGGTGATGGTGGTCCAGCCCATATACCTTCCACTTTCCCTATTGTAGACTCTCAAAAAGTGGGGCAGGATCGAGCCTAGAAGCCTAATAGAAGTTTACGCTTATGTATAACAAATGTTTGATTCAGCGTTGGATAGTGTGTGCGCTGCATTTACTTGTCTTAGAGATGATTCATACAAAATACCAGTGAATCAGAGTATTGAGGAATTGTGTGGATTTGTTCGATCTCTGTCTTCTTATCAGACATTCAGAAAAGAGAATCCAGAGGGTTCTGACCCAGTAGCTGAACTTTCATTAAAGTACAGAATTTTACTTTTTCTTTGTTATTATTGTTTTGCTTATTTACTTTCATGTGTAGTAAAGATTGAAATTGAGTTAAAAGTGATTACTGTTAAACTTTTGTCTATACATTTTTCCATGCTTCTATATTTCAAGATTTATATTTGAAATTTGCTTCTATATTTCAAGATTTATATTTAAAATTTTAAAACATGAATTTTACAACAAGAATGCTTTCTCTCTTGAGACTTTTTTTGGTCATCACTGTTTCATAATAATTAGTCAATGATGTTTGGATTTTTTTGCAAGTCATCATTCACTTTTATCGCTGCTGATTTTATAATAATTGTAAGTACTTTTCGTGCAGATTGAGGCATCTCTATGGTGCAGAACTGAATGATAAAGACACAGTTACCGGATTCTTCAACATTTTTATGCTACTTGCAAAACAGAGCTAAACAGACTTTCACAGTGTTACATCAGTCCGGTTGGCTTATAGCATACAATAAATACAGTATGTTAAATAATCTTGACTGTATAAAGAATTAAAGGCAAAGGCCGGTCCCGTACTCAAGTCTGAGCGTTGGGCTCCGGCACTTATCTCCGTTCTAGGCAATCAGTGACTGAAGGTATTATAAGCCATTAAGTTGGGGTAGGTTGCCATTACTGTCCCCAGTTCCACGTTTTACCTCTCAGCTTAACGCTGCTCCTCATTTTGCCACCGCCCTGTAGTGAGTAAGACTGAGTCTTCCTTAGGGCACTTGCCGGTATTGAACCCGTGACCTGCTCTATCGTCTAATGTTGTTACCACTCTGCTAACTTCCCGCCTCTGTATAACGAATTGCCTGTCATTAAAGATCTGGCGTTTTTTGTGATCCGATTTCAGGACTTCAGTAAAACAAGCTCATTTGTATAGGCCCAAATTATAACTTTTAAAAAAGAACCATGCATAATTTATTGTTACTGTAGTTAAGATATTAATATTTCTTGTGTAATAAGTCGTATTGTGATAAATAAATTTGAGGTCATGTGAATTCATTGTTATTGAAAAGAACTGCATGACAACAAGCACAAGTCAAATTAATTATACGGTAGTCTCTACAATTATATGAATCATATTACCTACCTATTGAATCTTCAAATTACTGCTGTTTCATGATTCATGCACCTGTTTGTTGTGAACCAAAGAACTAAAGAATTAATTAATACACATTGTTCTGTTAAAGGATTGAATGACTGAACCCTAGTGAATGGTCGATAAACCTGCATGTTATTTTTCATTTGGTTCACTTCACTCATTGGATAGGCTAAACATTACAGGAAGATTTGCAACCTGTTGTTTCAACTTGCTTGATTAAAATTCGAAATTGGAGGCTAAAGCAAGCCCAGCCCAGCGTCATTTTTAGAAAGATGCCGATAGGGGCTAAAAGGTCCCTCCCCAAATTCTCGGTCCCCCAGCTACACTCTTGTTTGCACGTGAGTCTGCTTAGGGTTCATCCATATAGTACGTACGCAAACTCGCAAAGAAATAATATTTTCACCCACCCCTCCCCCGTTGCACATAGCGTTCATAGGAAAAATCTCCAAAATCCAACCCCCTCCCCTCAGTGAGTACGTACTATATGGATGGACCCTTATTGCCGAATTAAATGAGGTGCGTATTATGTAGTCTATGTAGCCTCGCGCTCGTACAAAGTCTATCCAGATTATTTAGATTACTTGAACAGCTGAACGTAATTGAGTGTCGTACTCGGCCAGAAAGCAATTTCAGATAATAGGCTCGAAATTCGCACTCATATGGCCAGGTTCAACAAGTAGTCCTGAATTGTTTTATGGAGGTGTCAGGGTTGCAAGTGAGCCAAGCTTAACATCTCCAAGGGGTACCCTATTCAACGTGACAACGTCTCCCCGAGCACAGGGCCGGATTAAGGTCCGAGTGGGCCGGGGGGCTGAGAAAAAAAGGCCGTCGCCTAGCTATATTGAAAATCTCTGACAAGCAAAAAAGGTTACCTCCCTTCCAAATCGTGCTGACAAGCAAAAAAAGAAGGTTATATCTCCCTTCCAAATCGTGCTGACACAAGCACAAAAGGTTATCTCGAAAATCGGTGGGCCTATTTTCATGATGGGCCGGGGGTGCTACAGCCCCCTCAGCCACCGCCTTAATATGGCCCGGCCTGCCCAAGCACCTCAGGAATGAATGCACAATAACTACACACTCAACACAAACCAGAAATTCAACTCAAATTACCTTTACCCAGTAGCTAGACTGAGTAGACTCCAATGACACACGGCCTTTAACAAAACCTCACTGAGCGTTCACCCGAGAAATTATACTGTATCGATATGTCTCAGTTTCCAACTTTCCATGAATTCCTTTGTATGTCTAATCTGTTGATAAATTAACCTCTTAACCGTGTATTTAACTGTAACTCAATGTAAAATGGACGGATATATCCGGGATCCCCAGTTAAGGGGTTAAAAACATCGGATTGCATTAGCCTAAGCATTAGGTTCTTTAAAACTTGGTTAAGGCAGCGGCGTACCAAGGCTTCATGTTGCCCGGGGCGGTCGCAGAATTTGCCGCCCCGAAAAGAAACTACACTGTAGATTTAAACATTTAAAAAATCCGTAAATTTATTTCCGATTTCTGTAAACAAATGTATTGTTTAGATAATCTATATAACTGTAATGGAATTTTAAAGTGTCACCACGGTAGTAACAATCACCGAAATATCAAGAAAAATGGACTTAGGTTGTGAAAAAAAGAAAAACGTGTCAACATCTGATACGAAGAACAGAAGAAGGGTTACTTTATAATTACAATTAGTGAATGCATTAATTTTGAAATAAATCTAGTAGTTCAAGAGAGAAACAGCCGAAATATATAAGGCCTACGATTATTCTAAAAGTTAATTTTTCTGGCCTTCCTCTCCACAGAATCTTTATTCGCAGCATCGAAATCTTTTCTATCGACGAGATCGCGCCCAATGGAAAGTAATGCTAGATCAGTTAATCAGTCACTCATTTAATTATGCCCCGATGCCCCCGAAGGTAGTTCTTGCTTAACTTTAGTCTAGATGACCGTTCGCAGCTCGCAACACCAATGGCCAGTGTTTAATCTAGGTCGTTTCCGGGGGGAATTGCCCTTTCCCCACCGGAAATTTCAAATCCCCCGGAAATTTTGGAATACTACATGGACTAACAGCGGTCCCTAGCAGAATTCCCCCCGGCTTTGTCAGTTCCCCCCGGCTTTTTCAGTTTCCTTGCCGGAGTCCAGGAGTCTAGATTAAACACTGCCAATGGCACGAATCAGAAACATGCGTAGCGGTAGGCCTACGACTATGCCTGGTATACTGAATCGCAGAGATTATGGTTCTGAATCAACTGTAGAATTTGCAAAGGACCTTCCAGTTTTACGTTTCCAGCTGCCATAACGAAATGTCTGCATTCTCTTCCTCTCGATGAGGAACTCTCCCTTCTCTATGTCCACATCAACATCATCTAGGCCCTAACTGACAATCATATTCTTTGTCAAAATGCTTTGAAAGTGTAAGGAAGTCGTATTTCTTTGAAAGAGTATGAAGTTGTTCAAATCTAGAAGATATTTCTTGAACCAGGCTGTACAGTAATATGAACAACATTTATCTTATTGGCTCAACTTCGTGCCCTAGTGCAGCACCATCGGATGCTTCACCGTCCATTCGTTTATTCTTGCAAATTCAACGCTCCATTCTTGTCCTCCGTTCAGAACATATTTCTTCAGAATAGGTCTTTGCATTGTCTACGTCAGTCTCATCCTGATTTTCACTAAATAAAGTTCTCAATGCAACGGTGGCCTTTAGCATGGCGCCTGTAGACTGCGGTCGTTTCTTGTGGCGGACAATATAAACCAGGGCTCTTTTGTAAAACACCAGTCCGGATTTTCTGGAGCGCCGCTCCGCCTCGCTCTGGCACAAAAAAGCCCTGATATAAACAATCTTTAAACAATTTATTTGACCACCAAAAATGCCGCCCCCGAAACAGTGCCGCCCGGGGCGGACCGCCCCCTCCGCCCCTCCCCTTAGGTCCGCCACTGGGTTAAGGTAAACATTATGACCAACCGGCCAATTGAATATTATATTGTAGATTTTATTGATGGGTTTGTGTTGAATCAGAATAAACAAAGCTACATGTAATATTAAATTGCTGCCAATAATTGTTGGCTCTTTGTTGATGTCTGCACAAAACGGAGGAAGCTATAATGGGATTGATACATTTCCAGGATATTAAGAGGCGTCCTCTGTGAATAGCTATATGCATTTTCTTGAGATTATATTAACCCCTTAACTGTGTACTTAACTGTTACCCAATGTAAAATGGACGGATATATTCGTGATGCCCAGGTAAGGGGTTAAGTTGAATTAGCCACATTTCTCAACTGCTGTGATTGAAATGCTTAGCCTACTTCTAATGAAACACGAAGGAGATTGGTTGACTGAGTTTTCTTGCACTAAACATAGCACGCAAATGATCAATAAATCAATCAACGGTTGGCCCGATCAAGTAAATCAATTTCAGAGATCAATCAAAAGGAAAAACAGTGCATTAAGACATTTGCAGAAAAAATATAGCAATACTACTACTACTACTACTCAGTGTTTCATAAATAGGGGTGCAAAATTAATTCCCCCAAAAAACATATAACTTAAGAATCAAAATTTCTTGTTAATTTCTTGTTAAATAGCAGATATAGAAGTTGAATCTGTGAAAAATAGAAACTGGTTTCACATGGATGAACCATAGTATTCAGGTATTTTAGTAGATTGTAGATGTGACATTATAAAGATTTAGCTATATATATATATATATATATATATATATATATATATATATCGGAGACAAAGTTTCCATCAGAGTAGATCAGAAGGTAATGGAACAAGTGGGAAAGTTTACATATCTTGGCACGATTATATCAGAAGACTGCTCCTAGAGGAAGAAATAAAGGCCAGATTGACAAAAGGAAGGGTTGCCATCAGAAAAATGAAGAACATTTGGAAAGACAATAATATCAGCATGAAAACAAAGAAGAGGATAATCGAGAGTGTTGCATGGAGTACAGCATCATATGGATGTGAAAGTTGGACTCTGAAAAGAAAAATACAGAGAAGAATAAAAGCTTTTGAACCACGTACCATGCAAAGCATAAGCTGGAGAGATAGGAAAACCAATGAAGAGGTTTTGAAAATGTCAGGCACGGAAAGACGTTTCCTCAACATGTGCAAAAGAAGGAAGCTGCAATACTTCGGACACGTACAGCGGAACAGCGACACTAGGTCGACATTGGAGAGGACAGTTGAACAAGGAGTGATGCCGGGAACTAGAAGAAGAGGGCGACCAGGGAGAAGATGGGCGGATGACGTGGAAGAGTGGACAGGAATGAAAATGTCAGCAGCAGTCAAGAAGACAGAGGATCGACATGGTTGGAGGAAAGAAATTCATGCTGTCACCTTAACTTCAGTTCATGAAGGAACAAGGAGAAGATGATGATGATGATGATATATATATATACATATATATATATATATATATATATATATATATATATATATATATATATGTTAACCGGTCGAGCAGGAGCAGATGTCTGTGTCGATGAGTCATCGGACCCACTGCAGCTTCATGCAGGGTGACTAGGTGACCCTAAAGTGGTCGGCCGTTTCTGAGAATGGTGCCGGTCCGCCGGAAAGGTCGGAGGTTGGGCCGATGCCTGTATCAATGCGACTGAATGTATGTCTACGCCTCACTGCATGTTTGTGTGTGTGTCTGGTCTTCTGGAAAGGCCTATTTAATTAATTTCTGCCCTCAACAGTTTACGGAAGGTTCTGCACCAGTCTCCAAAATGCCACAAGCCCACATCAAATTCGTTTCTGTTTAGCAAATCATGCAAGATACAACACTTGAACTTATCCTAAGTCTTACGGTAATTGTAATTTTATCACAAACTGCGCAAAGACTGTACTGTACAGCACATGCACGTTCATTATATGTAGTATTTTGCGTCTTAATCTTCATCTACTATTTTGTTAAGATAGTAATTTAAAACCGTACAGTTAAGGTTAAAGCAGGCATTTCTGTGTGTAATTCGATGACAATTTCTCACTCCCCCGAACTGTCCGTAATCCCCATGGCAGTGGGAGCAACACTGCAACACCACTACTACACTACTACTACTACCACTACCACTACCACTACCACCACTACTACTGCACCACTACTACTACCACCACCACCACCACCACCACCACCACCACCACCACCTGCTGTGCTGCTGCTACTGCACCACTGCCACCACTGCTACTACCACCACCACCACCACCACCACCACCACTGCCACCACACCACCACTGCTGCTACACCACTACTGCACCACCACCACCACCACCACCACCACCACCACCACCACCACCACCACCACCACCACCACCACCACTACTACTACACTACTACTGCACTACTACTACTACTACTACTACTAATAATAATAATAATAATAATAATAATAATAATATTAATAATGACGATGATGATGATGATGATGATGATGATGATGATGATGATTATAATTTAAATTGGTTTAGGAGGCTAAGTTAGCCGGTGTGAAAACCACTGTAGTAACTCTCCACATTCAATAATCCGTTTACCGTTTCAACTGCTTCCGTCTGAAAGCTCCAGGCAGACTGAATAAACAAATGTTTCAGATAGGCGGGATAGTGATACAAGTTGATAAGAGCAATTATACAGACATTGAGACATAGGCCTCTATGCAAACATGGCCTCAAGAAATTAATATTAGGCCTACAAACAAATTTTAACTCCATTTCTGTAGGCTTAGAATTGACTTCCAGATCGACTTCTGAAGCCGAAACAGAAAATCGTAACTTATATTAGGGCCCAGCGCATTTCATCTATACGTTGTCCGGCCTGAAAAAACACACACATGACATTCGAAATTTGCTAGAAACTGAACTTGTACATTCTATTGATCCAAATCACGTTACTGCCCTAGAAGTTATCAAACTTTCACCAATAAGAAGACGATAAAGCAAACACAGTAATAAGAAATAAACAGTTGGCTTCCGTCTGATAGACTTTGGTGTCATATGAAAAAAGTCATATGAAAAAAGTCGCGTGTTCGATAAGGGCCTACTTTATGGCTATAATAAAACTATTTAGTTTGGTTTAATTACAGTGTAAGCAAGGCAGCGTGATAACGGTCAACATATATTTTCCCAAAACCCCTCATATAAGTTGCCCGCCCTGCAGATAGCAGGAATTTGACTGGGATGTTGTGTGACAGTTATTCGACGTGCCAGCCGGCGTCTGACGAAGCGTCATAGAAGCTATGGACTATGAAGTGGCGTTATGAAAGCCAATGATCAAACTGGATTAGATTCGATATTTAATTTGTCATTTTATTCGCATATAGAGTGTGATCGCAAGCTCTAGGACTGGTTTTCAAAAACATCAGCAAGCAGTGCGTTACACTGGCAAAGAGCAAACGTCAAGATCATCAAGATGAGGAGAATTCACAGCCTGTCCATCTGCACGATACTCACAATCGTGAATATAGCCGGAGCCCAGCAAAGCAACGCTGGTTCGAATCTCCGTGTTCTGGATAATTGTTTTAAAGGTGAAACGACTGGTGGCCCGTCCAACGCCTCGCAGTGTCGCATCTCAGTCGTCGATCCGCTGATGGTAAACCGTATACACAGACTGTACACGTTGAAAGAAAAGAGCCCGCATCTGTTCAAATACCAGCTGAAGTTCAAGAACTACAGTAATGGCGATGATCCACTGACCATCAACGTAAAGCGACACTACAGAGCCAACGTCTGGATGAACGTTTCGAACCATCACGGCCAGACGCTCCTGTCGCTTGCCTTTAACTACGCCGTCCTATCGCTGTCCACCCTTACCTTCCAGACCGAGTCGAGGGTCGTCGAACTGGAGGACAATCCGGTCGGCTGTTTCGGGCTCTTGCGGGAACATCGAAAGGTCGATTTAGTTCAGCGATTGCTCTAACGGATTTCAAATTGGTCGACGGGTCGAACGCATCGATGGATCTTGTTGATGAAGACGAACAGCAGAAGCTATGTCACAAGGTTGTGCGTAACGAGTCAGGTTACGCCCTGTTCGCCGACTGTTGCTGCTTCACCGACAAGGCCACGCGCGGTGAAAGGTGTGAGACTAGAGCTTCCAACAAGTGGCTGACACTTCTCAACATAGCGTTGCACGTCATACGGTTGGCGGTGATATTGTTTGGTCCGTTGATTTTTCTGCCGTCCGCCGATAAACTGGTCGACCGACAGGTTAGCTATAAGGTCAGTCTGAAGGAACCGCTGAGCAAGAAGATCGCATTGGTTTGCCTCGGACCCGACGAAAGTTTACCAGAAAACATCTCGTTTAAAAGACGAATTAACTTCTCGAAGAAGGAATTTACAGATCTGCCGAATTTGAGGAAATCGTTGGAGGCATTGCAGAGGAAAGGTATCCAATCGCTGACCCAACAGTGCTTTGAAACAAAAATTCACGACTACCACATCACGGTCGACTACGACAGACTTTTTGGGGAAAACGAAGTCCCCGTTAGCTTCAGGAAGTCGTTCTTTAACAATCTGTTCATGTGTGAACTCGGAGAGGCAGAGGCTTTTTGCCGGGTGCTGTAAAAGTCGGCTATGTCCAATTGTCTGCAAGATGAAATGGATCAACTTCTGGCGAATCGTAGGACTCGGTCTATTGGCGATCGTCATTCCGACACCCTACTACATCCGACTCGTCATCTTCTACTTCTACGAATACGACGAAATCATGCTACGACAGGCTGCTGCTGAAAATTTAAGCCTGAAGAATAAATTTGAAGGCAGTCTGCTGCAATATCTGACACCTCATCATCCCGCATTTCTCCTCGTCTATGCCCTCTATTTAGCGCTGTTCATTAGCTGGGTTTACGGCAGAATGAGCCGTAAAACAAAGAAGACGACGGTCGTTTACGAGATGGCTGTAAACTTGATCAGCGATCTAAGAGGAATCTGCCTAACCGACGTGCTGACGATGACGATTTCGAATGTGATATGGCCGTTTGAAAAGTTCGGCGTCCTCGGTGTCTTCGTCGCATTGGTTTATTGGCCTATCGTCCTGCCCGTTACCCTTCTCATTGCTGCCATCTACTTCCTACCAACCGCCTACCTGACGCTTCGACTTTGTCTGTATCCCATCGACGCATTCCTTCACCGAGTCGTCGCGCAGATTTCGGAAAAGAGCGATCAGCTATTCCAGACTAGACACATTTGGAAGCATTTTTCGAAAAAGACAGCAACGAGTCATCAGTCGAGACCGGAAACAGAGAGTCGCAAATCGCTCGTAGACGTCATCGCTCCACCGTTCAATCGGGATCCATGTCCGGCTACAAGTCCATGGATAAAATAGCAAGCACCGATATGTACAGGGATAAGGCGAGCTCGTCCGATGGTGGTGGTGGTGATGAGGGGCTGGTGAACGGCACCAACACCAATGAGTCTGAAGAATTTAAATGCACGCAGGTTATCAAGAGCCTCTTGGCCTCCGCATTCGGAATCGCATGTCTATTTTCGGTGCTCGTAATATGCTACGAGATGATTACGTGTCTGACCGAAGTGGTCGTATATACCTTGATGGGAGTGATCGTCAATTCCGACTCCGTTTTAAAATACGTTGCCTTGATCGGCCTGGTCGTCATCTACATCTACGACAGTTTCAACAACGTGGGACAACAATATTTCAAACTCAGCAGGGCGCTGTTTACGATCGCGAAAGACCGAGTGAAAGCGGAAGAACTCGAGAGAGTTACCTCTCAGACAGCCGAAATGCAGGAAAACTACGGCTTCAAGACGCAGGAGATGAGCGAACAAGGCGCCCATGAAGATGCCGACGATGTCGACTCGAAGGTGTCGCGTAATTGGTTCATAAACGACCTCGTCCTGTTTGTCGACCGCGACGACGTCCCGCGAATACCGAAGAAGCTGTTCAACGAACTGTGCACGATCCAGGTGAAGGGCGTTCCCGGACCGGTCTACATCGGGTTCTGTTCGGCCGTCAAACAGTTCGTCAAGATCATCGTCCTCGTCATCGTCATCTTTCTCGCGATCCTGGCGTTCGGAGAGGTGTATGGACTGTCCGCCACGAATCAGACCATGGCCGCCGTCGTGGGAGGCATGTTTCCGCTTCTGATGAAAACGGTCGTGAAGGGGCCCGACTCGGACGTCCACATGGAGACCGTAAGTTACACGAACAAGCTGAACGAAATCATAAACAACTTCAACCAGCGATGGCCGATGTTTGACTTTTCGTTTACGCTCAACGACGGTGTCGATGCCTCCGCCGCCGCCGCCAGCACCGACAAGGGCGAGGCCAGCCCGGCGACAGAGGGGCTCACGGTTGAGCCGCAATCAGGACCGACCTCGGTGAAGAAGAATCCCAGAAGAACCATCACGCCGAGGCGGGAATCGACGCGTCGCGCTGCTGCGGGCAGTATGAAGCACATAACGAATCTGATGCGGAAAACCTACGCTCAAAAGATGACGGTCGACATCCTGATACAGTTGCCAGACGGATACGAAGACCATCTCGGCCGTTCGGAACAAACAGAAGCAACAACACCAGCAGATGAAAAATTGCACAACAGCAACGATCATTTAGATAATGAAATTTCGAAGGATCAAGTCGAGTCACCACCAACACGGTCCACGGTCCAGTTCAGAGAAGACAAAGAATGATTGTAAGATGGCGTAGATCTAAACTAAGCTCTTCTCAGCTTCTTGAAAGCTCACAGATGCATTTTACTGAAGGCACATTGGTCTGAACTTCCATTTTTTTATCACAGTTGGAACAATACTGTATTATTTAAGTCTACCGTTGTAGGACCAGTGATGGGCAAAATACTTTTCAAAAGTATTTTCAAAATAGAAAATAAAATAGTGCAAAAAAGTATTTTGAGAATAACAAAATGAAATACTTTACAAAAGTATTTGCATAATACAAAATAAAATAGTATTTTCAAAATACTTTTTGGAAAATACTTTCGTAAAATACTTTGCCTTACGTCAATAAATTGATTCTTGCATTGCATCACAATATTGTATTAAGGTTTTCTACAGCAGCAGATTCAACACAGTCCATCGTCCATTATGGCCAGTAAAAACTAAAAAACCAACAGCAAATGTCAGTTCCGCGGCAAAGTTAGCATAATTCCTGAACTGTTGAACACGAGAACAACTCACAAGAACAGTGTAAGTGTGTTAGCCTTACAAGTTGACAACAAACTTAGATAAAATTCTTAAATTTTTATTTTGAAAAAGTATTTTGGAAAAGTATTTCCTTAAGGTCACAAATACTTCTTAAAACTATTTTGAAAATAATGAAATAAAATAATTTTAAAAAGTATTTTTAAAATAGAAAATAAAATAGTATTTTTTATTTTCAAAATAGAAATACTATTTTCAAAATAGTATCTTGCCCATCACTGTGTAGGACTTTAGTCGGAATCAAAGTAGCAATACAAGACAATCTACTATGCTCATGTAAACAGTAGGTCTATTTCACTGCTGCTCTCTGTCTTTGGTAACAGCTTTTATCGAAGTCAATTGGGAAATTAAAGAACGCAGTGCAGTGTTTAATCTAGGCCGTTTCCGGGGGGAGAATTGCCCTTTCCCCCGGAAATTTCAAATTCCCCCCGGAAATTTTGTAATACTACATGGACTAACAGCGGCCCCTAGTAGAATTCCCCCCGGCTTTGTCAGTTTCCCCCCGGCTTTTTCAGTTTCCCCTCGAAGTCCAGGAGTCTAGATTAAACACTACGTCGCAGTGTTTTATCCAGATCCGAGGCCTTTGAAAGCAAATTGATTTGGCTGGAGGGGAAGCTTAGAACAAAGTTCAATGCAAAAATTTGTGTCACTGGTGATTTTTTGAGTTTTTTGTGAGGGATCTCCCCTAACAGGCCTGGATAAAACACTGACAGAACGACAGGCTTAGGCCTAGGCCTACAGATCTAGTTCTTTTCACGGTCACAAGCGGTATAGGCCTAAACTTGACTAAGCCTCGAAACTAAAAGTGGACTGAATTCATAATTCCCATTGGCAGACAGAAACAATACAAAAAACATGCATGCTTATTGCTTACGGACAGTGGCGGCTCTAGGATTTGGCAAGTGGGGGGCCGTTGGGGGGCAATTTCTAATCACGGGGGCCAACCATTTGTTGTTTAATGTATGTAGCATTAAGTATAGGGTCCCAACTGGGGGGGGCAGGCAGTCAATAGGGGGCACGGGCCCCTGGCTCCCCCCGGTGGAGCCGCCACTGCTTACGGAGACGAAATTTTACCAGTCAAAAGTTAAATTTGTATTCATTAGGGGTCGTCCATATAGTACGTACACACCGAGGGGTTTGAGATTTAGGCGATTTTGCGTAGGGAAGCGTACGGGGAGGGGGCCACGACTGAATTTGTACGTACGCACACATTTCAAATTTGTAAATGGGTATATTCACACAAACATTTGATTTGAACACAGTAACTTTCTCACGGTCAAACAAAGGGTCCGAGTATTGTTCCCACGGGTATTCAAATAATTGGCTGGCAAACTTGGCAAAGGGGAGCGTTTTGAGGGCGTTACGGGGTTGCTAATTTGTACGAACGCATGGGGGGAGAGAAACATGTACGGTGTGCAACAGGAGAAGGGGTTGAAAATATATCTTTTTTTGCGTACATAATGTATGGATAACCCCTTGTTAGGAATAGTCGAATAGGCCTACAAGCGTGAAATTTTCTAAACATTTTCTGACCTTAACCAGGGCAAGTATTTACTCTAGTGCCCTATATTAAAAGAGAAAATGTAAACTAATACCGGATACTGCAAATGATATACCAGAGTAATATTAATTACCGGTCAATATGTTAATGCTGTTAACTGAAATAAAGGAACTTTACAATATCATTTCAATTTTATAACTTGTCAAACACAACCTCTGAGCCGTCATTTGATATAAAGCCAATGAACAATATGCACACACACGTGTGCATATAAGGCCTTGGGACTTAGAATAAAATGTCCAGATAAATATTTATATTTATATTCAAGACCATCTCATTTTCTGTTTTCCTATTAAAAACAGCAAGTTCATTTTTTTGTATTGTGATCCCACAATTCAGTCACTGCAAATCATTACAAAAGTCATAAACAGGACATCGGAATCTAAACATAATGAACTGCACTCAATCACTTTCGAAGATTGCAGCAGTATATTTATCAATATTTTGCCATTTTTGCCAACGGCTCATCTTCTGGCAAATGGCGCGGTTTATTCTTCGCGATGATATTCTGGATCTTCTGCCATTCTTTGTCCAGTTCCTTTCTCTCGTCCTTCGGTCCGGCGCGTCGAGTCTTGCGGCCGTCGGCCATTTTAACTCCATACTGGAAAGCAACTCTGAAAATTGGGTCAGAAGAAGAAAATAATAATAGAATCAGCAACAAAAACCGCATGGATAGTTTACCGCAAAAATATCCTCCCATGTGGATGAGTCACTGAACTAATATTATCCTAAATAACAACAAATTTGTGAATTATTATAAAAGTCATAAACAAGTCGTCTGAGTCGCAACATAATGAATTGCATTCAATCACTTTTGAAGCAGCAGTCATTTAAATCTGTACTTCAATCAATATTTACTATTAATCAATATTCTGTGTATATACTGTCGATCATGCTACCCTAATTCGACGTCTTGAAATATCTTACGGCCTCAAGGGGCAGGTCTTATCCTGGCTCCGTGACTACGTAACGGGCAGAATGCAGTCGGTCCGCTGTAACGGCCGAACGTCATCATACAGCAATGTCCTGAGTGGTGTTCCCCAGGGGTCTGTGTTGGGCCCTCTTTTGTTCATACTGTATGTTGCTGATGTTGGCCGAAACATCAAAGCCTTTGGACTAGACTCGCACAGTTATGCTGATGATAGCCAAATATATTCCTCCTGTCTACCGGCAGACTCGGACAGATTGCGGTCAAGGATCATTGAATGCATAGCTGAGGTCAAATCATGGATGGCATCTAACCGCCTGTCGCTTAACTCAGGGAAGACTGAGTTCCTTTGGCTAAGCTCCCCGAGAAGGAGATCCCAAATAAACAGGACACCGTTTGAAATAGAGAACGCTGTCATTTCTCCCTCTACCACCGTACGACTGCTCGGCGTTATTTTTGACGAGACACTGTCATTCACGGATCATATAAGTAACGTGACACGTGTCTGTTATTATCAGTTGCGGAGAATCAGAAGTATCAGGCGATATATACCAACGGATGCTGCGATACAACTGATTCGGGCGCTTGTTCTATCCAGGGTTGACCAATGCAATGGAGTCCTCCTCGGCCTTCCCGAGAGTCAGCTAAGCCGCCTCCAGTCGGTGCTCAATGCATCCTCTCGCTTGATCTTTGGAGCCCGCTGGAATGATCAAGTGACACTGTTGCTAAGAGACAAGCTTCACTGGCTTGGGGTTCGAGAACGCATCACCTACAAGCGATGCCTGATAACATATCGGGCCCTGAACGACACCACCTGTCCTGACTACATATCAACAAGTCATCATTCAAGTCATCATTCACTTTTATCGCTGCTGATTTTATAATAATTGTAAGTGCTTTTCGTGCAGATTGAAGCATCTCTATGGTGCAGAACTGAATGATAAAGACACAGTTACCGGATTCTTCAACATTTTTATGTTACTTGCAAAACAGAGCTAAGCAGACTTTCACGGTGTCACATCAATCCGGTTGGCTTATAGCATACAATAAATACAGTATGTTAAATAATCTTGACTGTATAAGGAATTAAAGGCAAAGGTCGGCCCCGTACTCGAGTCTGAGCGTTGGGCTCCGGCGTTTATCTCCGTTCTAGGCAATCAGTGACCGAAGGTATTATAAGCCATTAACTTGGGGTAGGTTGCCATTACTGTCCCCAGTTCCACGTTTTACCTCTCAGCTTAACGCTGCTCCTCATTTTGCCACCGCCCTGTAGTGAGTAAGGCTGAGTCTTCCTTAGGGCACCTGCCGGTATTGAACCCGTGACCTGCTCTATCGTCTAATGTTGTTACCACTCTGCTAACTTCCCGCCTCTGTATAACGAATTGCCTGTTATTAAAGATCTGGCGTTTTTTGTGATCGATCTGATTTCAGGACTTCAGTAAAACAAGCTCATTTGTATAGGCCCAAATTATAACTTTTAAAAAAGAACCATGCATAATTTATTGTTACTGTAGTTAAGATATTAATATTTCTTGTGTAATAAGTCGTATTGTGATAAATAAATTTGAGGTCATGTGAATTCATTATTATTGAAAAGAACTGCATGACAACAAGCACAAGTCAAATTAATTATACGGTAGACTCTACAATTATATGAATCATATTACCTACCTATTGACTCTTCAAATTACTGCTGTTTCATGATTCATGCACCTGTTTGTTGTGAACCAAAAGAGCTAAAGAATTAATTAATACACATTGTTCTGTTAAAGGATTGAATGACTGAACCCTAGTGAATGGTCGATAAACCTGCATGTTATTTTTCATTTGGTTCACTTCACTCATTGGATAGGCTAAACATTACAGGAAGATTTGCAGCCTGTTGTTTCAACTTGCTTGATTAAAATTCGAAATTGGAGGCTAAAGCAAGCCCAGCCCAGCGTCATTTTTAGAAAGACGCCGATAGGGGCTAAAAGGTCCCTCCCCAAATTCTCGGTCCTCCAGCTACACTCTTGTTTGCACGTGAGTCTGCTTAGGGTTCATCCATATAGTACGTACGCAAAGAAATAATTTTTTCACCCACCCCTCCCCCGTTGCACATAGCGTTCATAGGAAAAATCTCCAAAATCCAACCCCTCCCCTCAGTGAGTACGTACTATATGGATGGACCCTTATTGCCGAATTAAATGAGGGGCGTATTATGTAGTCTATGTAGCCTCGCGCTCGTACAAAGTCTATCCAGATTATTTAGATTACTTGAACAGCTGAACGTAATTGAGTGTCGTACGATCGGCCAGAAAGCAATTTCAGATAATAGGCTCGAAATTCGCACTCATTTGGCCAGGTTCAACAAGTAGACCTGAATTGTTTTATGGAGGTGTCAGGGTTGCAAGTGAGCCAAGCTTAACATCTCCAAGGGGTAGGCCTACCCTATTCAACGTGACAACGTCTCCCCGAGCACAGGGCCGGATTAAGGTCCGAGTGGGCCGGGGGGCTGAGAAAAAAAGGCCGTCGCCTATATTGAAAATCTCTGACAAGCAAAAAGGTTACCTCCCTTCCAAATCGTGCTGACAAACAAAAAAGAAGGTTATCTCCCTTCCAAATCGTGCTGACACAAGCACAAAAGGTTATCTCGAAAATCGGTGGGCCTATTTTCATGATGGGCCGGGGGTGCTACAGCCCCTCAGCCACCGCCTTAATATGGCCCTGCCCAAGCACCTCAGGAATGAATGCACAATAACTACACACTCAACACAAACCAGAAATTCAACTCAAATTACCTTTACCCAGTAGCTAGACTGAGTAGACTCCAATGACACACACGACCTTTAACAAAACCTCACTAAGCGTTCACCCGAGAAATTACACTGTATAGATATGTCTCAGTTTCCAACTTTCCATGAATTCCTTTGTATTTCTAATCTGTTGATAAATTAAAACACCGGATTGCATTAGCCATTAGCCTATAAGCATTAGGTTCTTTTAAAACTTGGTTAAGGCAGCGGCGTACCAAGGCTTCATGTCGCCCGGGGCGGTCGCAGAATTTGCCGCCCCGAAAAGAAACTACACTGTAGATTTAAACATTTAAAAAATCCGTAAATTTATTTCCGATTTCTGTAAACAAATGTATTGTTTAGATAATCTATATAACTGTAATGGAATTTTTAAGTGTCACCACGGTAGTAGCAATCACCGAAATATGAAGAAAAATGAACTTAGGTTGTGAAAAAATAAAAATGTGTCAACATCTGATACGAAGAACAGAAGAAGGGTTACTTTATAATTACAAGTGAACGCATTAATTTTGAAATAAATCTAGTAGTCTAATTTAAGAGAGAAACAGACGAAATATATACGATTATTCTAAAAGTTAATTTTTCTGGCCTTCCTCTCCACAAGATCTTTATTCGCAGCATCGAAATCTTTTTTATTGACGAGATTGCGCTCAATGGAAAGCTAGATCAGTTAACCTTTGAGTCACTCATTGATGCCCGATGGTAGTTCTTGTCTAATTTTAGTTTAGATGACCGTTCGCAGCTCGAAACACTAATGGCACGAATCAGGAACATGCGTAGCGGTACGCCTGCCACAGGGGCGTAGCGACGGGGGGTATATCGGTATATACCCCCCAAATCAGTCTACTTTAAAGTTTTTTATGTGGTTTATATGTGGTTATATGTGGTTATATGTAGTTTATATGGTTCATAGTTAAGGTTTATACCCCCACCCCCATATATTTATACCCTCCCAAATCAAAATCCTGTTTACGCCCCTGGCCTGCCACTATGCTTGGTACTGAATCGCAGAGATTATAGTTCTGAATGAACTGCAGAATTTGCAAAGGACCTTCCAGTTTTACATTTCCAGCTGCAATAACGAAATGTCTGCATTCTCTTCCTCTCGTTGAGGATCTCTCCCTTCTCTATGTCCACATCAACATCTTCTAACTGACAATCATATTCTTTATCGAAATGCTTTGAAAGTGTAAGGAAGTCGTATTTCTTTGAAAGAGTATGAATTTGTTCAAATCTAGAAGATATTTCTTGAACCAGGCTGTACAGTAATATGAACAACATTTATCTTATTGGCTCAACTTCGTGCCCTAGTGCAGCACCATCGGATGCTTCACCGTCCATTCGTTTATTCTTGCAAATTCAACGCTCCATGCTTATCCTCTCTCCATAACATATTTCTTCAGAATAGGTCTTTGCATTGTCTACGTCAGTCTCATCCCGATTTTCATTAAATAAAGTTCTCAATGCAACGGTGGCCTTTAGCAGGGCCTGTGGACTGCGGTCGTTTCTTGTGGCGGACAATATAAACCAGGGCTTTTTTGTAAAAAAAAATATTTTCCGGAGCGCAACAGTCGGAAGTCACTTGTCAATATGACGTAGTCGCGTAGCTATATATATATATATATATATATATATATATATATATATATATATATATATATATAATTATATATATATATATATATAATGATTATAATCAATACAATACAAAAATGTATAGATAGATATAGTTCTAAATTTTCTATTTAATAATTTAATTTTGCAAAACATCAGTCCGGATTTTCTGGAACGCGGTCCGGATTTCCGGAGCGCCGCTCCGCCTCGCTCTGGCACAAAAAAGCCCTGATATAAACAATCTTTAAACAATTTATTTGACCACCAAAAATGCCGCCCCCGAAACAGTGCCGCCTGGGGCGGGCCGCCCCCTCCCCTTAGGCCCGCCACTGGGTTAAGGTAAACATTATGACCAACCGGCCAATTGAATATTATTGTAGATTGTATTGACGGGTTTGTGTTGAATCAAAATAAACAAAGCTACATCTATCATATTAAAATCGTTATTCTGTATGTCTGTTACAAAACGGAAGCGTTCTGATTGGTTTGACTATTGGTAGACGGTTTAGTCCTTACGTCGCGATGCGTTGAGATTGGGCGATGTTCGAAGACGACGTTGCTGCTTGGTAACAATTGTTCGTAGTTTAGCACGGTTTAGTCGAGTCATTGCAGCGTCAGAGGGGTGTGGGCGTGCGACGACGTTGCTATTGGTAACAATTGTTCGTAGTGCATTAGGGCATTTGCAGAAATTTTAACGTACATTTTAACGTACATAAAAAAATACGTGTACAGCGTCACAAATGGTCACAGTTGCGTGATTTTGAATGATGACATAGGCCTAATTATTACGTGGCGCAGAGCTTGGCTAGGTGGCGTATGTGCATCATTGAAACGTTGTTCAGATGAATTCAATGATTGGGTTTTAGTATTATCCTGCACCGCGAGCCAAGCGAGCTGAATAAGCAAATGTTTCAGAGCATCTTTCTAGTGTAATATTAATTTAT
Organism: Metaphire vulgaris; assembly: GCA_018105865.1. Taxonomy (NCBI): domain Eukaryota; kingdom Metazoa; phylum Annelida; class Clitellata; order Crassiclitellata; family Megascolecidae; genus Metaphire; species Metaphire vulgaris. The sequence goes on from CM030833.1 coordinate 26,057,316, forward strand.
GCCAAGTTAATTGGCTCTTTGTTGATGTCTGCACAAAACGGAGGAAGCTATAATGGGATTGATACATTTCCAGGATATTCAGAGGCGTCCTTTGTGAATAGCTATGCATTTTCTTGAGATTATATTAAGTTGAATTAGCCACATTTCTCAGCTGCTGTGATTGAAATGCTTACTCCTAATGACACACGAAAGAGATTGGTTGACTGAGTTTTCTTGCACTAAACATAACACGCAAATGATCAATAAATCAATCAACGCGGTTGGCACGGTCAGGTAAATCAGTTTCAGAGATCAATCAAAAGGAAAAACAGTGCATTAAGACATTTGCAGAAATAATATAGCAATAATAATAATTGATGATGATGACGATGATGATGATGATTATAATTTAAAGTAGTTTAGGAGGCTAAGTTAGCCGGTGTGAAAAAACCACTGTAGCTAGTAACTCTCCACATTCAATAATCTAGTTTTCCGAGATAGCCATTGAATCCGTTTACCGTTTCAACTGCTCCGTCTGAAAGTCCATGCAGACTGAATAAACAAATGTTTCAGATAGGCGGGATAGTGATACAAGTTGATAAGAGCAATTATACAGACTATATATGTTACAGTCAAAGTGTGAAATCAGGCAATGTTGACATTGCCTGAAACTTTTAGGAAATGTCGACATAAGCCGTTTCACTCGGTCACTGTCGACATTGACTGAAATGTTTAGGCATTGTTTAACAATACCTGAAATTTGCTCAAATTTTATACACACATTTCCTGAAGTCTTTATCTGTGATGGAATAGCATAATAAGTAACATAAAACAGTTCTGAAACCTTAATAAGTGCCAAAAACTTTAATAGGTTCAAATGAAATAAAAAACAGGCAGTAATAGAAAAAAGTTATACACAACTGTAAAAACTTCAAATGCAATAAAGGAATGAATTCAAAAAAACTTTATAAGGTTCTAACGCAATAAAGAAAAAGCAGTCATATAAAACAGTTCTACAACATTAATGAAGTCAACTAAAACTTTATAAGGTTCTAATGCAATAAAGAAAAAGCAGTCATATAAAACAGTTCTACAACATTAATGAAGTAAACTAAAACTTTATAAGGTTCAAATGCATTAAATGAAAAAGCAGTCATATAAAACAGTTCTACAACATTAATGAAGTAAACTAAAACTTTATAAGGTTCTAATGCATTAAAGGAAAAAGCAGTCATATAAAACGGGCTAATATTTAGCAGTTCTTATTGCAGCAACTTAAACTTGAATGGCAACGACTATTGCATTTCAGTTTAGCTTTGAAACATCTACAACGATTTGTTTCACACTTTTTTGAACCATTACAATTGCATTTTGCAAAACCTTGACCGCCACTCTTTGATTCGTACTGAACAGCAGCCCTCAATGAAATCTCGCTGTGTTCCATGACATCATCTTCATTTAGCAGTATCTGGGTGCACAAATCAAATTGATTTCGTGCATACCGGCCTTGTAGAACACCAGCTCTAACAGCTATACGATACATGTCGTTGCAATTACGATCAAGAATGACACCCATGATATTACGAGGGTCGCCACGTCCTCGATCAACTAATGGAACAGGGACGGTAACATTGTCACCAGGATTTCCAGCTGCAAATTCTATTCTACTACGCAAAACCATTCGTTTAGCTTGCTTCACTAAACCTTCTCGAGCCCTCTTGCGATGAGACTGTATACTATCATGCAGGTGGTCTATGAAATCTGATGCTTGCTGGTTACTAGTGGTTTCCGCCTGTTCTTCAACCGTTGTAGCTCGCGATGAAGCTGTACTGTGACTGGCTGTGGTATGATCCGCAGCAGGTGAATAAGCGTAAGCTGTTTCAGTGGTTGCAGCTGATGTAGAAGCAGTCACAGACGTTCCAGCAGCCGGAACTGAAAATGACGTTGAACTGTGACAGGTGACACCTTGAAAAAGACTTCCCGCAGTTATTCACAGCTATAAGGATACAGCGAACAGCTCCCTCAGCCTTAATATGGCCCTGACAGCGAAGCCTCAGATCTTCTTAAGTCCAAGTTAAGCTTATTATGCTATCCCATCACAGATAAATATTTCAGGAAATGTGTGTATAAAAATTTAAGAAATTTCAGGCATTGTTAAACAATGCCTAAACATTTTCAGTCAATGTCGACAGTGCCCGAGTGAAACGGCTTATGTCGACATTTCCTAAAGTTTCAGGCAATGTCAACATTGCCTGATTTCACACTTTGACTGTAAATATATATATATATATATATATATATATATATATATATATATATATATATATATATATATAGGTGCTCATGGCCTCTCATTCCATCTAGGTCCAGGTCGTGTCCCTGACACTGCTTGCTGAACGACCTAGTTCAGAGGGCCTTGGTTAGGGGCTGGGGTCCCTTCTACCAAGGAGCCGCCTGGTCTCTGCCGAACAGATGGGAAAAGACCAGACGGCATGACTCTGATCCCGTGGCGGACAGGGCGAAGCCTGATCTGGGATGCAACCGTGGCAAACACAGTTGCTCCCATGTATCTGCCAACCACAGCGCTCGCAGCAGGAGCCGCCGCAGAAGCAGCTGCGACCAGAAAGAGTTCAAAATATCACGCCCTCTCATCCACCCACATCTTCTTGCCGCTGGCATTTGAGACATTTGGCCCCATCAATAACGACGCCCTCTGCTTCATCAAAGATTTGGGTCGACTCATTTCCCTTCAATCCGGGGACAATAGAGAAGGAAACTACTTATTTCAAAGAATATCCGTCACGATTCAGCGTTTCAACGCCATCGCATTCCGAGGAACATTTCCAAATCTGCAACCGAACGAGAGCTAGCACACTAATTTCATGTCTCCGGACAATTTTTTTATCATAAGTCCCTCGGGAATGAAGTACCGAGGGCATTATATATATATAATTATATATATAATTTATATATATATATATATATATATATATATATATATATATATATATATAGGCCTATAGTTCTACATTTTCTATTTAATAATTTAATTTTGACAGATATTGTTTAAAGTGTTCGCGCAGTCTTTTAGACAAGTTACCGCTATAATCTTGACGTTCTCTTACTTTACTTACTTATAGGCCTATATGCAAATATGGCCTCAAGAAATTAATATTAGGCCTACAAACAAAGTTTAACTCCATTTCTGTAGGCTTAGAATTGACTTCCAGATCGACTTCTGAAGCCGAAACAGAAAATCGTAGCTTATATTAGGGCCCAGCGCATTTCATCTATACGTTGTCCGGCCTGAAAACACACACACATGACATTCGAAATTGCTAGAAACTGAACTTGTACATTACATTGATTCAAATCACATTACTGCCCTAGATGTTATCAAACTTTCACCAATAAGAAGACGATAAAGCAAACACAGTAATCAGAAATAAACAGTTGGCTTCCGTCCGATAGACTTTGGTGTCACATGAAAAAAGTCGCGTGTTCGATAATGACTTATTTTATGGCTATAGTAAAACTATTTATTTTGGTTTAATTACAGTCTAAGCAAGGCAGCGTGATAACGGTCAACATATATTTTCCCAAACCCCCTCATATAAGTTGCCCGCCCTGTAGATAGCAGGAATTTGAATGGGATGTTGTGAGACTGTTATTCGACGTGCCAGCCAGCGCCTGACGCTTCCATGCATTATGAAGTGGCGTTATGAAAGCCGATGATCAAACTGGATTAGATTCGATATTTAATTTGTCATTTTATTTGCATGTAAAGTGACATCGCAAGCTCTAGGACTGGTTTTCAAAAACACCAGCAATTAAGCAGTGCGTTACACCGGCAAAGAGCAAACGTCAAGATGAGGAGAATTCACAGCCTGTCCATCTGCACGATGCTCACAATCCTGAATATAGCCGGAGCCCAGCAAAGCAACGCTGGTTCGAATGTCCATGTTCTGGACAATTGTTTTGAAGGTGAAGATATGCTTGAAACGAGCGGTGTGCTGCCCAAAGCCTCGAAGTGTCGCATTTCAGTCTTCGATCCGCTGATGGTAGACCGTATACACAGACTGTTACGAGAAAAAAGCCTGCATCTGTTCAAATACCAGCTGAAGTTCAAGAACTACAATAATGGCGATGATCCACTGACCGTCAACGTAAAGCGACACTACAGAGCCAACTTCTGGATGAACGTTTCGAACCATCACGGCCAGACGCTCCTGTCGCTTGCCTTTAACTACGCCGTCCTATCGCTGTCGACCCTTACCTTCCAGACCGAGTCGAGGGTCGTCGAACTGGAGGACGATCCGGTCGGCTGTTTCGGGCGCTTGCGGGAACATCGAAAGGTCGATTTAGTTCAGCGATTGCTCCTAACGGATTTCAAATTGGTCGACGGGTCGAACGCATCGATGGATCTTGTTGGTGAAGACGAACAGAAGCTATGTCACAAGGTCATTCGCAACGAGTCAGGTTATGCCCTGTTCGCCGACTGCTGTTGCTTCACCGACAGCGCCACGCGCGGTGAAAGGTGTGAGACTAGCGCTTCCAACAAGTGGCTGACACTTCTCAACATAGCGTTGCACGTCATACGGTTGGCGGTGATATTGTTTGGTCCGTTGATTTTTCTGCCGTCCGCCGATAAACTGGTCGACCAACAGGTTAGCTATAAGGTCAGTCTGAAGGAACCGCTGAGCAAGAAGATCGCATTTTGCCTCGGATCCGACGAAAGTTCATCAGAAAACATCTCGTATGAAAGACGAATTAACTTCTCGAAGAAGGAATTTACAGATCTGCCGAATTTGAGGAAATCTTTGGAGGCATTGCAGAAGAAAGGTATCCAATCGCTGACCCAACAGTGCTTTGAAACAAAAATTCACGACTACCACATCACGGTCGACTACGACAGACTTTTTGGGGAAAACGAAGTCCCCGTTAGCTTCAGGAAGTCGTTCTTTAACAATCTGTTCATGTGTGAACTCGGGGAGGCAGAGGCTTTTGCCGGGTGCTGTACCAGTCGGCTATGTCCAATTGTCTGCAGGATGAAATGGATCAACTTCTGGCGAATCGTGGGACTCGGTCTATTGGCGATCGTCATTCCGACGCCCTACTACATCAGACTCGTCATCTTTTACTTCTACGAATACGATGAAATCATGCTACGACAGGAAGCTGCTGAAAATTTAAGCCTGGAGAGTAAATTTGAAGGCAGTCTGCTGCAATATCTGACACCTCATCATCCCACATTTCTCCTCGTCTATGCTCTCTATTTAGCGCTGTTCATTAGCTGGGTTTACGGCAGAATGAGCCGTAAAACAAAGAAGACGACGGTCGTTTACGAGATGGCTGTAAACTTGATCAGCGATCTTAGAGGAATCTGCCTAACCGACGTGCTGACGATGACGATTTCGAATGTGATATGGCCGTTTGAAAAGTTTGGCGTCCTCGGTGTCTTCGCCGCATTGGTTTATTGGCCTATCGTTCTGCCCGTTACCCTTCTCATCGCTGCCATCTACTTCCTACCAACCGCCTACCTGACGTTTCGACTTTGTCTGTATCCCATCGACGCATTCTTTCACCGAGTCTTCGCACAGATTTCGGAAAAGAGCGAGCAGCTATTCCAGACTAGACACATTTGGAAGCATTTCTTCGAAAAAGACAGCAACGAGTCATCAGTCGAGACCGGAAACAGGGAGTCGCAAATCGCGCGTAGACGTCATCGCGCCACCGTCCAATCGGGATTCATGTCCGGCTACGACAAGTCCATGGATAAAATAGCAAGCACCGATATGTACAGGGATAAGGCGAGCTCGTCCGATGGTGGTGGTGGTGGTGGTGGTGATGGGCAAGTGAACGACAACACCACCAGTGAGTCTGAAGAATTTAAATGCACTCAATTTATCAAGCGCCTCTTGGCCTCCGCATTCGGAATCGCATGTCTATTTTCGGTGATCGTAATATTCTACGAGATGATTACGTGTCTGACCGAAGTGGCCGTCTATACCATGATGGGCGTGATCGTCAATTCCGACTCAGTTTTAAAATACGTCGCCTTGATCGCCCTGGTCGTCATCTACATCTACGACAGTTTCAACAACGTGGGACAACAGTATTTCAAACTCAGCAGGGCGCTGTTTACGATCGCGAAAGACCGAGTGAAAGCGGAAGAACTCGAGAGAGTTACCTCTCAGACAGCCGAAATGCAGGAAAACTACGGCTTCAAGACGCAGGAGATGAGCGAACAAGGCGCCCATGAAGATGCCGACGATGTCGACTCGAAGGTGTCGCGCAATTGGTTCATAAACGACCTCGTCCTGTTTGTCGACCGCGACGACGTCCCGCGAATACCGAAGAAGCTGTTCAACGAACTGTGCACGATTCAGGTGAAGGGCGTTCCCGGACCGGTCTACATCGGGTTCTGTTCGGCCGTCAAACAGTTCGTCAAGATCATCGTCCTCGTCATCGTCATCTTTCTCGCGATCCTGGCGTTCGGAGAGGTGTATGGGCTGTCCGCCACGAATCAGACCATGGCCGCCGTCGTGGGAGGCATGTTTCCGCTTCTGATGAAAACGGTCGTGAAGGGGCCCGACTCGGACGTCCACATGGAGACCGTAAGTTACACGAACAAGCTGAACGAAATCATAAACAACTTCAACCAGCGATGGCCGATGTTTGACTTTTCGTTTACGCTCAACGACGGTGTCGATGCCTCCGCCCCCGCCGCCACCGCCGCCACCGCCAGCACCGACAAGGGCGAGGCCAGCCCGGCGACAGAGGGGCTCACGGTTGAGTCGCAATCAGGACCGACCTCGGGGAAGAAGAATCCCAGAAGAACCATCGTGCCGAGGCGGGAATCGACGCGTCGCACTGCTGCGGGCAGTATGAAGCACATAACGAATCTGATGCGGAAAACCTACGCTCAAAAGATGACGGTCGACATCCTGATACTCTTGCCAGACGGATACGAAGGCCACCTCGGCCGTCCGGAACAAACAGAAGCAACAACACCAGCAGATGAAAAATCGGACAAAGGCAACTATCATGTTGAATCTGAAATTTCGAAAGTTCAAGTCGAGTCACCACCAACATAGTCCACGGTCCAGTTGAGAGTAGACAAAGAATGATGTTGTAAGATATGGCGTAGATCTAAACTAAGCTCTTCTCGATCAGCTTCTTGAAAGCTCACAGATGCATTTTACTGAAGGCACATTGGTCTGAACTTCAATTTTTATCACAGTTGGAACAATACTGTATTATTTAAGTCTACTGTTGTAAGACTTTAGTCGGAATCAAAGTAGCTACAAGACAATCTACTATGCTCATTTAAACAGTAGGTCTATTTCACTGCTGCTCTCTGTCTCTGGTAACATCTTTTATCGAAGTCAATTGGGAAATTAAAGAACAGTGTTTTATCCAGACTTCAGGCCTTTGGAGGCAAATTGACTTGGCTGGAGGGGAAGAGAGAAAGTTCAATACAAAAATTTGTGTCACTGCTGATTTTTTTTTTTGGGGGGGGGGGAGATTTTGAGGGTTTTTGAGGGGATCTCCCTAACAGGCCTGGATAAAACACTGACAGAACAACGGGCTTAGGCCTACAGATCTAGTTCTTTACGGTCACAAACGGTAGGCATAAACTTGACTAAGCCTCGAAACTAAAAGCGGACTGAATTCATAATTCCCATTGGCAGACATAAACAATACAAAAAACATACATGCTTATTGCTTACGGAGACAAAATTTTACCAGTCAAAAGTTAAATTTTTATTCATTAGGGGCCGTGCATATAGTACGTACGCACTGAGGGGTTTGAGATTTAGGCGATTTTGCGTAGGGAAGCGTACGGGAAGGGGGCCACGACTGAATTTGTACGTACACACAAATTTCAAATTTGTAAATAGGTATATTCACTAGAGATGTGCGGGTACAGCAAATTGCATACCCTACCCGTACCCGTGGAAAAACTTTTTTAACCCAGTAGGTAGCGCTATACCCGACCCGTACCCGTAAGCTGTGTACCCGTACCCGTACCCGTACCCGTACCCGTAACCGACTTTGGTTGGAATTTGGAGTTTTGGATTTGGAAATTTGGAGAGAACGGGTGTGTTTTATCCAGGTACAAGTACTACAAGGACCTGTACATGGACCCGTGAAATTAGCCGTTCCTAGAGACTACAGAGAGGCAACAGTGAAATAGGGGTGAAATTGGGATAACTATTCATTGTAAATAGCACGCATGTTTAGATTAGGACAGATCTAGTACTTAGGAATCAGGATAATCAGTCAGCTAACAGACATGAATGGGCTTGTTTAAAATATTTAGTAGATATCATTTATCTATGAGCAGGCATTAGAGCTCAAGTTAAACAACAAAACTTTACCAGAAGAACTTCTCGGTCAAAGAGTCCTTGGAGGAGTCAGAGGACGCCATTATAGATTTATTACTGATGATGTCAGATTACGTCATCTGTAAACTTTATGTTTTCAAAAAGTAAAATGCATGCTGTCTGACAAACTGAACGCGATATACAAGTTATATTAATACACTTTACTCAATATTTTTTTCATTACTGCATTGCTAATTTGCTATAGTAGTGAGAAATGAAAATATAACTTTACGGGTAAAACGGGTTTGAGATTTATACCCGTATTTAGCGCTGTACCCGTACCCGACCCGTACCCGTAAAATGTGTACCCTACCCGACCTGACCCGCGGGTACGGGTACGGGTAGGGTATTCAAATTTGTATACCCGCACATCCCTAATATTCACACAAACATTTGATTTGAACACAATAACTTTCTCACTGTCAAGTCCCGAGTATTGTTCCCACGGGTATTTAAATAATTGGCTGGCAAACTTGGCTGAGGGGGAGCGTTTTTTAAGGAAGGGGGTTAGGCGGATTGCTAATTTGTACGTACGCATGGAGGGGGGTAAACATGTACGGTGTGCAACAGAGAAGGGGGTTGAAAATTTGCCTTTTTGCATACGTACTATATGGATGGCTTCTTATTAGGAATAGCCTAATAGGCCTATCATGTGAAATTTTCTAAACATTTCCCAGGACACAAGTATTTACTCTAGTACGTGCCCTAGATTAAAAGTGAAAATGTATATTAATACCGGATACTGTCAATGATATACCAGAGAAACATTTTCGGTCAATATGCTAATGCTGTTAACTGAAATAAAGAAACTTTATAATATCATTTCAATTTTCTAACTTGTCAAACAGTGTTTATTCTAGCCACCTTGACATTGGCATTGGGGGGAAGGGAATTTTGACATGTTTGGGGAGGACAAGGTCGAAGTCTCCACACTTGGGGGAATTTCCATCCTGCAGCCAAATATTTAAAAAGAATGGGGAATTTTAAAACTTTGGGGAGGAAATCCCCCCCAGAGAAGGCCTAGAATAAACACTGCTAAATAGCCTATTAGCCTCTCTCCGTCATACTGATATTCGAGTCAAGCCAGTGGGTTGGAGAGAATCCGTCGAGCGCTTGGAAGAAAGAATCTTTTGATTGTTTCGTCATGCTAAATAATTAAGATAGTTAAATAAGTTAATGACGCATTGAATGAATCAGTGGGGAGGGGTGCAGTCGGCAAGTTCCAGGAATTCCCCCTTTCTGACTGTTCTTCCTAATAACGCAGCTCTGCATCCATTGTTATGCGAAGCTAGTCGCGGTCACGCAGTAAAACCATGGTTGTGTACTGTTCAACCATCCAGCAGTGTTTATTCTAGCCACCTTGACATGGGGGGGTTTGAAATGGTTGGGAGGGGGTACAAGGTCTGAGTCTCCACACTTGGGGGGGAGAGAATTTCCATCTCCCAGCCAACATATAAAAAATGGGGGATTTTAAAACTTTTTTTTTTTGGGGGGGGGCATTCCCCCCAGAGAAGGCCTAGAATAAACACTGCTTGTCAAACACAACCTCCGAGCCATCATTTGATAAAGCCAATGAACAATACGCACTCACTCATTTAATACACACACACGTGCGCGCGCTCGCGCACATATAAGGCCTTGGGGCTTAAGAATAAAATGACCAGATATATATTTCTATTTATATTCAAGACCATCTCATTTTCTGTTTTCCTATTAAAAACAGCAAGTTCCTTTTTTGTCATTTGAAACCACAATTCAGTCACTGCAAATCATTACAAAAGTCATAAACAGGACATCGGAATCTAAACATAAAGAACTGCACTCAATCACTTTCGAAGCAGCAGTATATTGATCAATATTTTGCCATTTTTGCCAACGGCTCATCTTCTGGCAAATGGCGCGGTTTATTCTTCGCGATGATATTCTGGATCTTCTGCCATTCTTTGTCCAGTTCCTTTCTCTCGTCCTTCGGTCCGGCGCGTCGAGTCTTGCGGCCGTCGGCCATTTTAACTCCATACTGGAAAGCAGCTCTGAAAATTGGGTCAGAAGAAGAAAATAATAATAGAATCAGCAACAAAAACTGCAAGGATAGTTTACCGCAAAAATATCCTCCAAAATTTCTGACACAGAGAAAAGAGAATTCCTAATATTTACATGCATTCGCTGTGTCCACACAGCCCATTGTGGATGAGTCACTGAACTAATATTATCCTAAATAACAACTACTTTGTGAATTATTATAAAAGTCATAAACAAGTCGTCTGAATCGCAACATAATGAATTGCATTCAATCACTTTTGAAGCAGCACTCATTTAAATCTGTGCTTCAATCAATATCAATATTCTGTGTATATGAACATAGAAATTCGTTTAGAGGTCTTACTTAGGTAAAGCCTCCTTGTTGGACATGTAATCGCTGTACTCCTCTTGAGTGTCAAAGTCCCACCGTCCGACTGGACCCTTCTTATTTCCCTGATCCATTTTTGTGTAGTCAACCTCGTCATCGCTATCGTCGATGGCATCGGCAGATTCCATCATGCTGCGGAAAATAAACAAACGAAGACAGAGCGAGTATTTTTAGACTGATGCTTAATGCCATTGCAAACCATCAGGATCGTATAAATCAAGAGAAAATACTCAGAACATAGCAACAGAATAGCGATTGACAAGGCATCACATATACCCCGGATAGCATTCGGCATAACTGTCGATCTCTGTCCTGCTTTTCAGTTTTTTCAACTGTTCTTCTTCCCTGTTGGATCGAATCTTGTCACCAGCATCCTGCATTGCAGCTTCTGCACCAGCCCATCCCTAAAATATCAGTGCATACAGAAGAGAAGAACAGAGCACTCACGAGATACGAAACGTGCGGCAGCTAATACGTAATATGCGTTTCAAAGAAGCAACTTATTAGTTTCGGGTTGATTGCAGTTAACTTGCTAGTAGAAATTACTTTGAGAGATAGGAAGGACTATTATTATCTGCTCAATGTTAGATGTAGTTCATTACTCACTTTGCTAAAACGGTCATTAACTTGCTTCACAAAGTCCTTTGCGGATAAGTTTCCTTTCTTCGGGTCCATGTCATCCTCCTAAAGACAACCAAGGAAAACGATTACTTCACTGCTGATATATAATTTGTCGCATATCAAACAGGGCTTTGCATAACAAAAGCCTTCGAAGAAGCATATCATCAACGGCAAAAACCCTAAATATGAATCAAATTGTTGATGGGAAAGATTTTACTATTGACACATTGCTTCTGTGGGAAAGATTTTACTATTGATACACTGTTTCTGTCATCAGAAAACACAATCTAAAATATCCGGATGAAAGTTTTATAATGAAATATAATTCAATGAGAAGATTAAATAATATTTACTTCACTCACAAAAAGTGATAATGAGGTAATTAACATGTGAAAAGTTTATTCTAAATTGGATGCCATTTAAGCTTCCCAGGACCTAATAGAGAAATACAAACTGGGCATTAAGACACTTTATCAAGTCTGTATCAATTACAAAGAAACAATCATTTAGACTGACACACAGTGAGCATGTGACAATGGTATTTATATTCCCAATAAACATTTCAGCACAACATTAATATTATCAGCTATAATTAGGACAATGCTGGTTTTCTAGTTCAAAACTTCCTGCTTTTGTTGCTGTACAGCAAACAAGTGACTTATTTGGCAAGAGCAACATGGCTGCAATCGTATTAACCACACGCACGACTGCCCATTTGGTGACCTTCTGAAAGATATTGAATTCAAGTAATTCACAAAAAACTATCCTCAAATAGTCGGCTCATATCATCCTCTTTAACCAATCAAATGACAGTGGAAAAATCACTACATATCAGATATAATTAGTACACTTAGCATACAGTAAAACCTCATTAACATAGACTCAGAGGACATGACAACTGGTTAACACAGTGTTAATGAGTTTTTACTGTAATTACTAACAGCATAATTACTAATGATTGCAACAAAAACCTCTTCGAGTGGTTTTTCAAAATATGACTTCTTTTTCTCGTTCCGTTCCTGGTGATCACGATCTCTGCGATCTCTCTCCCGATCCCTTTTGTCGCGATCTCTTTCACCGCCTCGTTCCTTATCCTTTTTCTTGCTTTACTTGAGTTGGGTTATAATTGCCAAGACCAGCATATATTCTTGTTTAAAGAACATTTTTGGAAACAACACAAAAATGTTTGTACAGAACACACAAATCAAGAGAATATCTTTTTGTCCAATTTACTAATAAGTCTGTCACTTCATATGATAAACTTCGTTTAAAAATCATAGGATTTCAAACGAGTAACAGAAAGATATCATATAATGGAAGCTCCAAAAATTAAATTTCCAAATTCAGACAGAACAGCTTACAATGTCATCAAAGTGTAGAGTTAAGGTCATTAAAGGGGCTGTCCATTAATTATGTCAACAATTTAGGGGGAGGGGGTTTGAAAAAGTTTGACAGTTGTTGACAGGGGAGGGGGTCAAGAGAAGTTGACATCAACAATTTCACTTTTTACAAATAATCAAAAAATAGGAAATTTCATGGAATACTACTTATTACAATGGAAAAATGCATGGCAAAAAAGGTCATCACCACCACATTTTGACACTCGATGAGCAAAACAGGGAAAAAATGGTCATCACCACAAACAATATTAACCTTGTTATTGGGACCTGTCATTGATCTTGGGGGGGAAGGGTCAAAAGTTTTGATGTAATTATAGGGGGGTAACTGAAAGTTGACAGTTGTTGACAAGGGGGAGGGGTCAAAAATTGCCCAAAAATTGTTGACATAATTAATGGACAGCCCCTAAGCCATTACTTGAGTTGCATAGACACAATCAGTTTAAGGCTTGGCAGTGAAAACTGCTTTGAGATGACAACAAATCAGTGCAGAATTAAAGATAAAAAAGAAAACTTTCAATCTATAAGTGATAACTAATTTAGAAAGAAAAAAGAAACAAAAGATTTTAAAGTTTTAAGTTTTCAGTACAGAGTAAATGGTAATGCCAATAGAAACAAATAAGAATTGCATTCTCTGTTTGCTTTGGTTAGTAAAGACTGTGAATGAAGCAGCGGAAAACAATATTTGTAAAGGTAACTTACGCTTCATCGGCCATCAATCTCATCTTCTCATCTTCTTTGTTCTTTCCTAAACAAGTCATAATTCTTAACTTATATACGACATACAGTTTAATCACTATGTACCGGTGTATATATATATATATATGTAATTATGTATGCATGTTTATATATATATAATATAAAATAGACAATAACTCACCCCATACAAATCAATCTCAGAGATTAAAATACATTCAAATTCAAAGTTAGAATGTCCAACAAGTCACCAGATCATAAGTCACTATTGTCAATCAAGCCAATAACAGGCGATGAAAAAAACCAACTCAAGCTTCCGTGTTAGTGAAACAGGAGTCAAGAATACTCAAATTTCTGATGAAATTACAACCAACCTTTATCCTTCTTTTTCTTGCGGTCGCGCCGACCCTGCCGCAAATACGATAGAATTTGCGTCAGTTTGTTGATGACGACATCGTTGTCTGAATTTGTGGTCGTCGACTCCTGCAGCGGACAGTCGGCCTTGCTACGAATTAAAGTTGTCGGGATATCAGTTTCTGTGAACTCATCCTCCAGGTCGTAGACGTAGGCCATCCGCTTAGGCATGTACAACTCGTTGCGTTCGGAACGCTTTGAGTTGAAAGCGACTCGAAATACGTTTCGACCTGAAAGAAACCTCTCATCATGTGAACTGTCAAATTTTGATCTTACATTTTAACAAATTAAAATGCGACACTTAAATTTCAATTATAACAACGACAATCACAGCAAAATATAAGGTCACTAAGTCGATGTTCTGTTACCAATGAATACTCTTAATTCGAAAGTCCTAGATCATAGATGGTTTACATATTAGTCAATATGCCTGAACATAACAGCTGAAGTTTATCTAAAACAAACTAAGCACTATCCAATAAGGGCATTTGCAATGTATTTTAAAGCACTAAAGTGCCAAAATAAATCATCTGAGATAAGATCATGATTGATTTATGATGCCTTGTGTGCCTTATTCACCCACCCTCTGGCTATTTAACCCTTGGACTAAGTTAGTTAGGATGAGGTTCAAAGTCAGGATTAATGATATTTCCATATTTATTCAAAGCAGATAAATATCAATAACCAAACGACAAACCAAAAAGAGGACAAATATTATGGTAGCCGTTTAGTTGATTTTTTAAATTGAAACTCAGATATTAAAACAAAAAACTCTCACCAATATTTCCCTATAGATAATTTCAGATATTGCATGGACCAATGAGCACAGTTCATCTGACAATTCATTCTAAATCTGAGAAATTCACTGCAGATGATAAACTATCAGTCAAAAGAAATAATCATAATTTAAAAAAATACTAAATGGAGATCATAAATCACATTTAATTACCAAGTTTAGTTCTGAAATTCATCAAATCCTCGATATCTTCTTCCTTTTCTCTAAAAACATTTAAGTTAATATAAATAAACACAATAAATAAACACAGGCAAAGACTGCAAAGAAACCAAGTGAATAATATATCAATTAACCAGATATATCCGTCCATTTTACATTGAGTTACAGTTAAATACCCAGTTAAGGGGTTAATTAACAAGGTGTTTATACATTTATATACAGTGTGCACATTTAAATAGGCAGTGTGTTGGTACTTGTAGAGTAGTGTAATACAGTAATATAGTAAAGTTATATAGCAAAGTAGTACAGTAATATAGTAAAGTTATATAGTAAAGTGCTTGTAGTATCTTTATATTATTTTTAAAACTTCAGTACAACAGCTGTATGATGATGATGATGATGCCATTTAGAACTTCCTGGGATGAGATGAGGTGGTTGATTTCCACTGCCATCCTCACAGACAATTATATACAGGTACTTAAACAACCCTTAAGTTCATTACACAGTGGCTAGGGTCAGATTTGAACCCATGACCCTCTTATTGTACGACAAGAAACTATACCATTACTCCACTACACCACCAACAGACATACTAGAAGCAACAAACGGCACACACAAAATGGCAACGATCAAAATGGAGCTATCAACACAGGATCTGATCCAGAAATTCATCCATTGTGTCCGTTGTCACAGAATATGTCCTTTCTGGATTGTGGATAAATGCTGATACTTCCAGTTTGATTTATGCTGTTTACCAAGCATCCGATTTTTCCAGCGACTCCATGCATCGCATACTGTATATACAAACTCAATTTGGCAGTTGAGATGTTATATTAGTAACTTCTTGCAATGTAGAAGAAACAAGCAAAACCTTAGAGCCTAACTGTTTTGCTTTAGGAGCAGGTTCTGTGGTTTCTTCTTGCTCTTTGTTTGAAATCTCAGCCTTGACCTATTAACAAAACAAAGGCAAGTTCACAAATCTAAAAATTTTAAAATAAAATGCCTCTATGATGACATAGAAAAATTACCATAAGTGAACAAAATCTCAAAAGAGGCTGAATATTTACCTAATCATGCAAAATCTTTTATCATTGAAACATTTAAATCCATAAATTACCAAACTGCATAAACTCTGCAACATAATACAAATGTATCCCAGAGCAATTAGCAATAACAATGAAAATAGCAGTTTAAAAGCTTTCAACAAAGTGCTAATCTAAGATTCTGTATAGCAAAACAACAGCCTAAGAAATATATTTATGTACATCAATATTTTAAGAATGAACACCGATCTTAGAAAAAATTTACAGAAACCAATTTTTAAGCAAATACCTTTTCAAGAAGAGCGAAATCAAGTCCCTTCACCAAATGGGTGTGTTCCATGTCACCACCGAGATATTTCGATTCCTGAATGACCTGCTTTCTACGCTCTGCGAAGTCTTCACCCCTTTTTACATAGTAAACACAGCGATTTCATACCATCCACAAAAAAATTAAACCTAAGTCTAAACTTCAGCACAAAGAATAATTTATAAGAATTGGATTGGACTAACTGAAATTGTATTGAAATAAATAAATAAATAAACTTAAATCAGAAATAGAAGCATCACATAATGTTCTGAAGCTTGTGTCCTAACTATCAAAAAATTCAGAAAGTCCATTTGAACAATAGAACTAAGCACATGATACACCAACTTTGGATATATAAACAGTTATGACAGCATCTGATGTCAACCACAAGTAAATTTAAAACACAAAAAACACTTCAGCAAATAGGAAATGCGAGTAACAAAACATTAAACAAAAATATCTTGGCTAGACAACATAACTATGTAGAATGGCCTCGCTGGATCCATCCTTCGGTGCGCAATTCAGGACAGAAAAGTACTGGAGGCCACATACATGTTTACGCCGCCAACTGCCACATAGCAACAATGGTGTGTGGCATGACAAGAAATCACAAACATGGGAAAAAACACATTACAAAAACCAGACTGCAGTAACATATGTATATAATTAACACAGGTCTCGAATTGTCATGCGCCTGGCCAAGAAAAAATGACAGTACAGCATTTGGCGCGCTAACCTTTTGGCATCTGGGGCCACCGCTCGATAGTCAGCGGTTGTTGAAGACACTTCGGTCGTTACTTCATAGTCTTTATTCACCCCATCTCGTCTTTCTCTGGCCTATAGAACATAATGAGTCAAACAGATATAAGAGGTCCAACAACAACAACTTATGTGTCGACTAAACATGCATGCATATGAATATATCTGTCTAGACACAACAATTAATCAGAGAACTGTACAGAAGAGCCAATTTTTATAAATTTTGCTGTCATTCCTAGCTAAAAAAACGATTTCAAAGTCAAAAGAAAATTGTAAAAGAAGAAAATAAAACAATAAAAATAATCACATCCAAAAAATCACATCTGACAACATTTTCTCATTTACACATATCCATTTAAGTTGCCCCTGGCTAAGTTACATCAATTTTTCGGATTCTGGAAAGAATAAGCTGCATTACAATGAACAAATGAATAAAAGCTATGTTGAACATGACCTAGAGTTACTAGGGGCAGCTATACAGAATTAGCATCAAGTGAGAAAGATGTTCAGGAAATCAAAACAAAGAGTCAAAAGTCACAACTTTTTAAAAAAGAACCAAAATGTCATGTAGGATATGTGCAAACTCAGAAAGTTGGATAATAATCGGTCTTGGATAAAATAGGCTGCATGCTATTTCAAACAAAGACTACACAAAGCCATTCAAGAAAACCAGCAAAATTGAACAAAACCTATATTGCAGCATAGAGTTACCAGTCAAAATACACACCTCACACTCCTTATTTTTTACTGAGATAGTTTTTTCCAGTTTCTGTTAAAGTCGCTGCTATTTTTACTCAGTTACACATGACTGTATATTTTCATAAACAGTAAATTAAAATTGTTCAACCATTTTGCTATTTCAATTATGGTTACATGTAGCTAATTTAAACTGTTTCATCTTTACATATTAGAGTAATTTTCCATTTCAAAAGTGACAATATGGCATTTCTGAAATCAAGATTCATCACTCTCAAGCTAAAGCAAACATTTTTTCAATATGCTCATACCCGATCACGATATCGTTCTGCCAATTCCTTTGATTTTTTCTCCTCCTCTTTTTTCAGTTTTGCATAAAAACTAAAAATTACACATATCTAAAAAGAACTGCTGAATCAATGACATCCATCAAATACTACCTGAGGTCACAAGAACATTATCCTCCATCACTTTATAGCAACAGCGCTATCAAATGATCACCCAATAGAACCAATAAAGACATAAATTTCAAAACTCAGTCCCTCCTTTATTAATAAAACAAGAAGCAAATATCATTGCAAACGAGACACACACCTTTTCCTCTTTTTCCGCAGAGCTGCAGGGTCATTTTCATCTTCAGGAGGCCTATTGAAAGCAAACACAGAGCAGCTCTAAATAATTGAAAGCAGAGGTTAATCTCTAGAAGGCTTACCTATGAATTCTATGACCTATAAATAGCTTCAAAGAAGCCAATAAATTTGCCAGTCTAAAACTAATTTGAAGATTGAAGACAAAAAGGTTGAAAAAAGTGCAAAAAATAATAAAGCAGGAAATTTGGATTAAAGAAAAAAAGAGCATCTCATTTCATGGACATTACAAACTGAGTTAAATTGAATTAAGCACGAGCAATTTCAGTAATTATTAAAATCAGGGTTGGAGTTGCCAGGGGAGGTTAACCCCCCAGCTAACTTTACAACCCTCCCAAAAATCGCATATCTGGTACATGCAGTTTCTGTCATGCATTGAATTTCAGTCCTCAACCCCCCCACTCAAATTTCACAACTCCAACACTGATTCAAATATTAACATACACTCTAATATTTAGTGTTTTTAATGCCCATGAGAATACATATATAAATTTAGTTCCTTCTTCTTAATGATCCAATGAACTTATCTGTGATACTGTCATACTTACAATGGAACAGCTGGCTTTGCTGCAGTTGGAGGCGGCCTGGGAGCACTTGGAGGAGCACCAGCATTGCTTCCAGCTGGAACACGTGGAGTCATAAGCAGCTTACGAAAATCATCATTTGTCAAGCGATGACGTGAACTGAAAAGACAAGTTGCATTATGCATATATATATATATATATATATATATATATATATATATATATTTTTTTATTTTTATTTTTTATTTTTTTAGCCCTCGGTACTTCATTCCCGAAGGTCTTATGAAAAAAAGTGTCGGAGACATTAAGAAATTGTGTGGCTAACTCTCGTCCGGTTCGAGGTCTGGAAAACAAACAATGGCGTTAAATCGCTGCAGAGTGACAGACAATCGTTGGAAGAGGAAACTTCCTTCTCGTGTCTCGGATTGCAGCAGACACGTCCACACGTTGAAAAAACAAACTTGATTTATGGGGCGTCTTGATTTTGCATGGGGTCAGGCTTTTGATATTTTGCTGTTTTTTCACACAGCACGATTGGCAGGAATGTGTGCATGGGGTCAGGCTTTGATATTTTGCTGTTTTTCTGACAGCAGCGGCGGCGGCTCCTGCTGCGAGAGAAGTGGATGGTAAGTAGGTACTGTGTCACGGTTGCATCCCATACCAGGCTACGTCCGCTTGCCACGGGATCAGGGTCATACCGTCTGGTCTTCTTCCGCCGGATCTGCTAAGACCAGGCGGTTCCTTGATGGAAGGGACCCGCTCTAACCAAAGCCCGCTTTTACCAGATCGTTCAACGTGGCATGGCGAGTGGTACGACCTGGGCCCAGGGACAGGATAGCCCATGCGAGCCGTCTTCCAGCACTTGGGCACCACAGGGGCAGAGATGCTTCGCATATGTTGGCGCCCAGGCGGAGGCGATGATGATTCTGATGGTTTAAATGCGTCCATTCGCAAGCCACAAGAGGAGATGGGCAGCGCGTGAAGCCAATCGCTGGCGTGGCATGCCGAGACGGCTTTGAGTCGGGCTTGATGATAAGGTCCTGGGTGGGCTTGGGACAGGGCGTCACTGTTTTTCGGATGAGCGGACGGTCCCAGGTGGTCTGCTTGTCAAGTTGACCGGACGTTGGGCCTGGAAGCTGGCTCATGAAACACCATTGGTCCATGATTTGTGATTCATGAGAATCGATGTTAGGGCATGCCCTCACAAGCATGGAGGACTGGGGGTCGGGTGCCTGCAGCTGAAGCCAGAAAGGCAGAAGGTGCAAGCATGGAAAACCCGACGGATCCCCCGTGACCCCGTTCCTGATTGGGAGCGCCGCCTGAAGCCACTGACTGTCAGAAAATTGTATATTTAGGATGTTACTAAGGCCTTCACGCATGACGGCGTTCTAGCAGCGGTGACCAGCACAAGGGGTGCAGCGCAAAGTATAGGAGCTTGGAATGGCTCAAAGAGCTCCTGAGAAGAAAAATGGCGTCCTGCCTTGGAATTAATGGCAGACGGCTCAGTGCCATGCAACTCCACAATGCGACAGGACATCACACGTGCTTAAGGGTGCGCCTAGCAAAATGGCATCCTCTTGGCTGAATATAAGTGGATAAGTGGACTAAATATATATATATTATATATATATATTTATATATGCACACACAAACAGTAAGCATATGCACACACACACACACAAGCGTTTATCAGTCACACCACAATGTTTCAATGCAATTGCCTTCAAAGGGTCTTTTTCATGCCTCAAACTTGACAAGAGCTAACCACACAAGTTCTCTATGTCTCCATACATTTTTACACTAAATGAAGTACAGAGAGTAATAAAATAAATTTAATGCCATCAAAGTACTTAGTACCCGAAGGACTGAGAAAAAAAAGTAACGCTTATACGTTTAGAATGCAACAAGCTTTCCACTAAGTCAACACATACTCAAAATCCAAAGGCCCATGCGAGGGTCACATGAGAAGAAACATAGTAATTCAGCTGCCATCCACAAGATGGCAGTCAGTACAGACTCTCCTCCATCTGGCTTGAAGAACTTAAGAATATTTTATAAATCCTATTATATATATATATATATATATATATATATATATATATATTCTTAAAGTTACAATAGATTTCACATAAGACAATCATCAGATAACTCAGTCTAATATTTATTTGATTTGAATATACCTTTCATATGTTTCTTCATCATCATCCACATAATCCTCCCTTGTGGGTGGCAACGGATTTGAAAATGTTTCGGCTGAAAGACACCAAAACTGATCCAATTACCAATGACATACCACAATATACCCGGGTAGCGGTAAACACGAGCGGCGTAAGGTATCACTACACGTATCAGTATGGGTTAGGGCTTCGGTAGGGTTTAGGGTTAGTGTTTAGGGTTAGAGTTAAAGTTAATCCTAACCATAACCCTGACCATAACCCTGACCCTAACCCTTTCAATGGAATTTCTATCAGTGTTTATGGACTACTTTCAGTTACGCCGCTCGTCTTTACTCCTACCTATACCGGTACCTTTAAAAAATGTCTTTCTGCTTTAACCAATATACTCTGTCTATGAACACAAAATATATTAATATGATTAAAACACAGTATTCAATAAAAACATGGCCATTTTGCACTGTTGGCATGTTTCTTATTCTCCCATCAATTCATGATGCAAAGACTCCTGCTGCAACCAAGTTTTAATTCAAGATAGAATCTGACAGAAAAATCAATAAAGTAATGTGCCACAATGATTTTACTAATTTATTACTATGACTAATTCGGAATAATCGACCAGCTGAATTTAACAATTTTCCAAAGTTTGGTTGAGTCTAACTTACTCGCCTACATACGCGGCGAGATTAATATAATATAATATAACAAGGTTTAAAGTGGTTCAGTACTACCAGTAGGGACTGCCCTGTGTGAGAACCATTATTTAGCAGCCATTACGCTAATCAATACCAGGCCTTATAATTGCAATCAGTGTCGTACTCACTTTCGTACATTTCTCAAAATTCTCAAATTTTGATCAAAAGATTATCAGAAAGTGAATCATAAAGAGAAAAATTAATTCGTAAAAATCAATCCAAAGCGAACCAAAACAACCGGAAGCAAACTAAAGACAAATGCAGTGCTGCCGTTTTGCAAATTTAAAAAACAAATTCAAACAACAATAATTGTGGCCTGTGCCCTGTGGGCACTGGCAGGGAGTCTTACAGCCTCCCTGGCACTGGGCAGCAAAGTCTGCTATGGGCAGAGTCCCTGCTTTGGGTTAAAGTAGATTAACGTACTTGAGCCACCTATGCTAGAAAGAGACAACCTTAATTTTACATCTACTGCAAACAGGTTTAACAATTTCTTTGTCAATGTGGGAAGTGTGGTTGCAGACAGTATTCAACCTCTGAGTAACACAAACCAGGAGGTCAACACACTCATAGACAATCCTAACAAATGTTCCTTTCAAATTTATCCCACAACTCCAGAAGAAATAAGGGATATTATAGTCAACCTTAAACATAAAAATTCTCAAGGACATGATGAAATAAACCAAAATATTGTGATTGCATGTGCTGAGCACATAGCAGAGCCTCTATCGGATATTATAAATTCATCTTTTTTGACAGGAGTAATACCCCACGAAACTAAAATAGCCAAAATTACCCCCATCTATAAATCAGGCTTGAAAACATCTGAGGCAAACTACAGACCAATCTCTAATCTTACTGTTTTTTCCAAAATACTAGAAAAGACTATGCACTCGAGAATAATAAATTATTTAAGTAAATTCAATATGTTATCTAACTGTCAATTTGGTTTCAGACCTGGCTTTTCCACTGCAATGCCTATTATAAATTTAATTGATTCTGTAACAACAGATATGGAAGAACATAAGCATGTCATTGGTATTTTTTTAGACGTTAAAAAGGCTTTTGATTCCTTGGATCATGATATTCTCATGAATAAGCTTTCTTACTATGGATTCAGAGGTAAATCAATAGACTGGCTCACAAACTTCCTAAAAAACAGAAGCCAATATACTATAATAAACAATGAAATTTCTGACTTAAAAGAAATAAAATACGGTGTACCCCAAGGCTCAATTCTAGGCCCCCTTTTATTTTTAATATATATCAATGATCTTCCCAATGCCACTAATTTATTTAAATACTTCCTTTTTGCTGATGACACAAGTCTAACCATAACCCATACAAATATAAGAGAACTAATAAGATTAGCAAATGAGGGATTAATTAAAATTGCAAATTGGTTCAATGTTAATAAACTTGCCCTCAACCTTGAGAAAACCCACTATGTGCATTTCCATACTAACAAAACTCCTCTGGGGGATAACCTTGAATCGATACAAATAAATGAAACTGTAATAGTCCATAAGCCTATCATTAAATTCCTAGGTATTTACCTTGACCAACACCTAGATTGGAAATACTTTTACAAAGAGCTAGCAAATAAACTGGCGAAAAACCTAAATATTATCAGACACCTTAAGTATTATCTTGATCACAAAGCACTCCAGCAACTGTATTTTGCATTAATTCACTCTTACCTATCTTACTGTACAATTGTATGGGGAAATAATTACAAAACTAACCTCAGAAATATTCAAACAATCCAAAATAAATCCATTAGACTTGTGTTCAGAGAATGTAATTATCTAGACACTGACAGTTTATACAATAAATATAAAATTCTGAACATTAGCAGCTTATTTAAAATGCAAACCCTATTATTTGTCTATAAACACATCGATAATTTATTACCCCTATACTATTCATCCAACAAACTGTTTCATAAAAATCCTGAATGTAAATGCAACCTCAGGAATTCAAACAATCTATTCATTCCCTTTGCTGCAACTAATAAAAGGAAATTTACCACTAAATTTCAGAGATGTAGCAAGTACACAATGCTTCAAGTTCAAGTACAAGTACAAGTACCTGGCCTCCGAGTACAAGTACAAGTACAAGTACTTGCATTCCAAAAACTCCGAGTACAAGTACAAGTACAAGTACCTGGCCTCCGAGTACAAGTACAAGTACAAGTACCTGGCCTCCGAGTACAAGTACAAGTACAAGTACCTGGCCTCCGAGTACAAGTACAAGTACAAGTACCTGGCCTCCAAGCACTAGTACAACATTTTTGACATTGACATTTTTTCCGCTGACATTTTGTCCCCATGACATTTTCTACGTGATATTTTGTCCGTGACATTTTGTCCTCGGACAGTTTGTCCGGCCACGAATAAAATTGACACTATTAGCATCTAAATATCATCACAGTTGCACTAAAAAATAGAGATGATAGTCTTGCATCGGTCATATTAACCCTATGCGGTCTCGCGATCAAGCCAGCTTTGCTAAATACGCGTTTAATTGGTGCGCCAGAAGCAGGCACACTAAGGTCTCTAATTAATGGCTGGATTATACAGCCTGCTGAACTCCTTTCTATTAACCTCACTGTTCCAAAATACGATGTATCAGTGGCTTCATCATAAATATCGTTGAGTTCCAGGTACTTGGCCATCTGTGAGGATGTGCCTGTCATTAGCCTAAAGGAACAGCATTACTGGTACCATTGAAGTACATATAGCCAGAGATGTAGCAAGTACACAATGCTTCAAGTACAAGTACAAGTACAAGTACCTGGCCTCCGAGTACAAGTACAAGTACAAGTACTTGCATTCCTAAAACTCCGAGTACAAGTACAAGTACAAGTACCTGGCCTCCGAGTACAAGTACAAGTACAAGTACTAAAAATTTGTACTCGAGTACAACTCGAGTACAAGTACAAGTACCAAGTACTACATCTCTGCTAAATTTATAGGACCTAGACTTTGGAACGACTTACCCCTTGACTTAAAACTCATAAGTCATTGGCACCATTTTAAGAAGGCACTTAAAAGTTATCTCATAACTATCCAACACCAATTAGGTCAGCTCTGAAGAACTTTTTTCTAGTGTACGCTGTTTGGTGGTATATACATTTATCTGCTTGCTCTTCTACTGATGATATATGACAGTAACATATAACTGTTTCGTGGTATGGTAGCTTCTTAACCTCGTTCTTGATATTGGATATTATCCAGTACTAGGAAGCCAATAAGATTTTAACCAATACTCTGAATGTACTTGGTTGATCACATCGCGGGCTTTGCCCTTCGATCAACCAATTTTTTTCTCTTAACACTAGATTTGCATCTAACTAAGGTTGCAGTGGTAATTCTGTATCAAATTATTATTTCTTAATCTGAATTTCAGTTGTCTTATATACTTATAACTGATTTAATATGCCCAAAAAATGGGAAAGAAATTACACATATGCTTCATTGATTATAAAAAAGCATTCGACAGAATAAATCATCAAAAGCTATTGGAGACACTAAAGTGGGCAGGAATACCAGAACTGGAGCAAAATTTAATCTGTAACTTATACTGGAATGAATACGCCACCATAAGAATAAAAGAGGAGGAATCCGAGAAGATACAAATAAAAAAAGGAGTCAGACAAGGATGCATACTATCCCCTTTACTATTTAACCTATATACAGAGCTATTAATAAAGGAAGCATTAGAACAAACTCCTGGAATGAAAATCAATGGAACAATCTATAACATACTCAGATATGCAGATGATACGGTAATCTTTGCAGAAAAAGAGGAAGACCTCCAACTCATAATTAACAAGCTAAACGACAAAAAGCAAAGAATACGGGATGGAAATTAACAGAAAGAAAACAAAAACGATGATAGTAAGCAAACACAAAAATGAGAAACACAACATCTTAATTGATAACACTAAGTTGGAACAAGTAAAGGAATACAAATATTTGGGCAGTTTCATAACAGAGAATGGACGATGCACAAGAGACATAAACGCCAGAATTGCTATGGCCAAAGAAGCCTTTTGGAAACAAAAGAATTACTAAGAAGAAACCTAGACCAAGCACTAAAACTACGAATCCTGAGATGCTATGTATACTCGGTTATCACATTCTCCTGCGAATGCTGGACTCTAACAAAGCAGTTGAAAAATAAAATACAGGCCTTTGAAATGTGGTGCTTCAGAAGAATCTTGAAAATTAGCTGGCAAGAGAGAATAACAAATGAAGAGGTACTAAAGAAAATTGGAGAAAAGAGACAACTCCTGACAGAAATTATAAACAGGAAAACTCAGTATGCTGGACACATAATGCGGGGTTCAAGCACAGAACAAGCAAAAGTCCTATTAGAGGGCAGATATGAGGGAAACAGGGCCAGAGGAAGACCTAGAAGAGACTGGCTGGACGACGTTAAGGAACACATACAGGAAAAGAACTACGGAAGACTAAAAAGGATTGCTGAAGACAGAACGAAGTGGAAACAACTCATGACCGTCAACCTTCAGATATGAAGATGACACATGATGATGATGATGATTTAATATGACTACCTAATCAAAGTATATAGACTTCTGTTATACTACAGTACTAGTAATTGCTACTGGCTACTAAAGTGCTCATGTATGATGTGGAGAAGAAAATAAACTGATTCTGATTCTGAAACGTGTGCATGTAATCACTAATCAGCCTAGTTTCTACACTGCTGAGTTATTTCCTACAAATGAGATTTTATCCAGCTCTTTCCTCGTCCTCTATTCCTTTTTTGTCATGTGACCAACCGGTTGATGTACGTGTTTTGATAATTGTGTGCGCCTGGATTGTCAGGTATTTATTATAGCGGCCCGATTGTGTGGAATGTGGATTGACAATAGAAAGAAGCGAGAAGGGATTCTATAGAAACAATCAAAATAGCGACTGGGAAAGTAGATGTGCGAAATGATCAATTCTTTACATTGACACACTATGGCAGCACAAGAAGCTTTGGAATTCATTACCAATATCACTTCGTTTTACTAAGAATTTATCATATTTCAGATCTGGTCTTAAAACATACCCTTTCGACTTGGCTTATCCCCCTTAGATTGCTCCCCCGCTGCCCTGACTGATCTTCCGGATTGACCTGGCTCTTATTCTATTTGGATTTGGTGCACCATCGGCTGATGCCCTGGGCATTAAGATAGTGGCGCCATAGAAGTTTATTGATTGATTAACTAGAGGCCACAGATGCAAAATATTTAAACAGAGGGCGGTTCCAAGAAAGACAATTTTTTAGTGCAAGGGTTGTGGACAAGTTGAACAGTTTGGACGAGGTTGAAACAGTAAACGGATTCAAAGGCTATCTCGGAAAACTAGGTTATTGAATGCCGAGTTACTACAGTGGTTTTCACAGCTTTTCTTAGCCTCCTAAACCACTTTGAATCACAATATTATTATCAAGTGATTTTATATAAGTTACTATACTTTTTAGTTCCATGAAGAAACCACAATGAAAAGGAGAGCAAAGGACTATTAAAGCCTAGGACACCTAATAAATCAACAGGCCTACAGTTAACCTAACTCAGGCAGGAAGCAGTGCCTTTAATTTGTGGACAACACTAACCGGGGAATAACAACTTTGCCAGAAAACCCCAATCTTTTGCAATTTAATATGAAGCAACAGAGGCAGCAATAGAAAGAAAATGACTAAAATCTGATAGCAATACATTGTATTAGTTTATTCAACCAGGCTAATGACATCATGACTTAAGTCTAAACACAATAATGAAAATAAGTAAAACTATTGTAGTCGAGGGTTTAACAACTCTAGAAGAAATTAAAAGTAATCAGCAATGCTTTTGAAATGCACTTTCGTTTAATAGACATATATAATCAGACATAAAACTTAATAATTAATTGTTGTTCTTTATCATGCACACAAAAATGACAAAATTTCAATATTAAAATTTGAAATGCTGCATTAATTAAGCACAGCCTTAGTGTCACTCTTGCAACCACAAATATATTAATATGCAATACTTCTAGAAATCTTTGGAAAGGAAAGTTAAAACTGCAAGAATAATGAGCAGATTATGTTGCATTATACAATAAGTGTTATCAACAGTAACTCTGCAATTCACCATGCAAATTTTGTTAGTGATAGACACCAGTGCCTTAAATATTAATTATGAGGCCCAATGGTACTCAATTTTCAAAACAATATCTACTAAACAAGAACAAAAAGTTAATTCAGCTAATTACAAATCATCCATTTATGACAGGGGTGATCAACCGGCGGCCCACATGCGGCCCGATAGGTGCTGCTCGGGGGCCCTCATAGCATCTTTCCAGATAAGCTTTATCGGTCCAATTTATGCGTACAATATTGAGTCATGACCAAGACTTTTCGATCGTGTGCTCAATTTAGTCAAATAGTAACTTACTTTAAACTGCTGTTTAATTTTAACTGTTACCAGTTACTACCGATCCATGGCTGCAGTGACTGTACTACTACTGAAAACAATGAAGTACATACAAAAGGCACCAAAAACATGTGTCCCCCCGCATGCTGATCAACAGTTACAATGGCCTGCTTTGTAGCAAAAGGTTGGCCACCCCTGATTTCTGACATGCAACCAAAAAGAAGTGAATTAAACAGGCTGCCTAGGAATTAAAGATGGCAGTTATTATAGGCACTTACAAAACAAGCAGATAAAAATAATTTTAAATGCTGGTTGCATACAGTATATAATACAATACTGCAATAACCCCATAAGAGGAGTAAAGTAGACCTTTAAAATGCAGAGTACTGTACTATACTTCAGTAGTTTTAGAATATTTTATTTTAGCAATATTGCACTAATATTGTATTATCACAATCAATACACACAATATAATCCAGTCGAGAGTTGCAGGCAGTTACTAAAAAGTTTGAAAATCGCAGCAAACATTCACATATGATAAGTTTATCCAACACAAGGCCCTAATAAGGGCTCACCATATATTACGTACGCAAAAAAGCATATTTCAACCCCTCCCCACGTTTGCACACCCTACATACGTAAAATCTCCTAAATTCAACTCCCTCCCCCTCCGTGCATACGTATTATATGGATAGACACTAAAATGAGGCACATTAACATCTTAACCATATTATAACAATATTAGTGAAACTTGCAAATTCATACCTTCTTCATACTATACATAATGCTAGATGATAGAAAGGTGCCAATAGAACTGCTGCACCACAGCAAAGCCTAGCATCATTTCTTATTCCCAGTGAAATTTCAAACCACACTGTATAAATCATCTGGCTACACGCATGACAATGAAAGGGTAAAATTTGCATTGTGAAAAATTCAGAGTTTGGAGCCAGATCTCAGTAGTAGGGAGTCCTGTTGGTCTGACTTCTGATCACAACTGGTGCCAACGGACACATAAAAGCATACAAAACTAAAAGAAAATACCAAAATTGCTTATAAAAACTGTGATTCTTTTGAAAAAGAAAGACAACTGCAACTCTGGAATATAGGTGGCAGGCAAAAATGTTACCAAGTAATATTTTCACATTGATTTCTTATAACTGTCATGCGTTGGGCGCTCACAACCCCAGAAAAATTACGGCACTTCAACAAACCACTAGTGAGATGTATTAGGAAACCAAAGCAGTAGCACACAAATTCAATCAATTTTAAAGCACTAAAATGATTTTCTTTATTTTGACTGTTGCAGAACACAGTCCATAAAACTGTAATTCTAATAAAATAGTCAAAGCATTTCTACTAATATCAAACAAATTTAGTTCCATCAGTGTTCCACAAAGTAGCCATTACTAATAACCACGTAGAAAATGAGCAAATTCAATTGACAATAGCTTAGTAAACAATACACTTCAGATCAGCTCAACTGAATTTATCATGCAATCAACAAATTTCAACTACATTATTCAGTTGCCTGTCTGAATCTTGTAGATCGTATAAAATAGTATTGTGGAGTTGTTACTGGCAACGATGCTGGGAAGATTGCGAATCTAAAAATAACAACAATACGATTGATTGGCACCAGGTAACTCATTCTGCCCCCAAACTTTCACATATCTAACCGAATTTCCACAATATGACAGGCAAAGTCAATCAGTGGTGTAGCCAGGATTCCCGGAAGGGGGGGTTGGTTTCGATCGTGACCCAAAAAAATTTTGACAAGCAAAAAACTCCGCTATTTTATTTTTAGGAGCTGACAAGCAAAAAAAGGTTGTCGAATTCCTGACATCTTTACATTCTTTCTTGCTATAGTACTGAGGAAATTTTTTTCAGTTGGCAGCCAGCCAAGGGGGGTTTTGATGACCCCCAAAATCGCGCCCGAAAATAAAAAACGTATGGAAAAGCATGTAAAAATTTTTTCATTGGCAGACAAGAGGGGGTTTTTAACCCCAAGATCTCCCCTTGCCCACGCCACTGATGCCAATCCCCTGCCTCATCAAGAGGTCAGAAATCTGAAATGCACATAAACATGCCTACCAAGAGTCTTTGGAGGTTGACACGTTATCATTGAACTTGTACTGTGCTGTAACTGCAACCCAGAGAATCTGACTGCATCTAAACAGAATCAAATGCTAGAAGCATGAATTCCACAGAATAATGAAAAGCAAAATCGATCGTCATAACTTATTAATACACCAAATTAGTCAGTCCGATTCACTGCAATATCTTCAGTTCCATATCATCAATCATTGTCATTCTCCTAGGAGCTTAGCTCCACGTCTCTCAGTCATATAAATAAAAATGTAAAGTGTCTGTTTGTAACATGCTCTTAAAACTGTGAAAGTTCTTCACATATTCCTTTGAAACTTGACAACATTATGACACGTTAACAGCGACAGACAGTGAAGCCAATATACATTGTCGATTTCTCACACCTTATTAAGCACATAAACACACACAACAAAAGCAAATTGGTCACAAGAACTCAGGACAGCAAGGACTTGAGCACAACAGAAAAGCACCGGAGATGCTTTGATTTATATACATTCAGGTTTTCACGAGTGCTAGAAAAATCAGATTACATAACAAAAAATCACCAAAATTCCACTTCCCTAGAAATGACCATCAGTCACAAGATCGAGTCAAATAAATGCCATCTACCTGCCATTTGGATAAGTTCATGAGATGATGAAGGAATAGAAGTCTTGACAGCATGGTGATGTTGGCCATGTGCATCGATTTTGTCTCCCAGAGTTAAATTTGGCTGCTGTCCAACTCTGTACCCGGTAGCACAAGCGCTGGTAACATGAGGCGAAACGGTCTGCATTTTATCCGACGGGCGCCACGACGACTGCGCCGCAGCCGTGGCGATGGCTGCGGTTTTCGCATTAATCTGACGAGACTGATCGTAAATGTGCTTGGCGAATTCACCGCCAGCGTCAAACGGCGGCCGTGCTTCTGCAGCCGCCGACTTACCTATCAATCCGTGAGAATTCTGACAAGACTCTAAGAAATTCTGCAAACGTTCAACCATAGTCTTTGAAGTGTCTTCGTTCTGTGAATTCTGTCGACCTTTGCTGAACCTGAGCGGGACTCTTGCAACCTCTTCGGCCACAGCACTCGACCTAGAAGAAGATATCCGGGCAACCGTTCGTCTGTCTGGCGATGCTATGGTGCCAGCCGTCAATGGACTTGGTGGCAGATCCTTTGACATATACAGAGGTCCATGAACAGAAGGAGAGAGTCTCGGAACACTGTTGCCAGAAGTTAAGTGGCTACCAAGTAGTGCTTTACTCGCATCGATGACAATCTTTGTCTTGTCGTCACCAACCGCCGCGGGCAAACTCCACACAGACAGGGTCGACGGTCCTTTAGAGTTCCCTCTGGAAGCGCTATTGCCCGGGAAGGCAACCGATGGCTTTTGTTGCGCAAGAGACGCCATCTTGTAAAAACCCTGACCTTGAGTTTTAGAAAGATTGAGCCCTGAAGGGTCATTTGACGATACAGCGTTTGATTCTTGCTTAATGTGCTGAGCTGAAGCATCCGACATCCGTTGGCCTACAGACACCGCTGCAACTTTTAAGTCCAGGCAACCAGAGTCTGCTAGAAGCGACGTGCTGCCCGGCACCTGATTTGCCTGGCTGCTGGCGTCAGCGCTCGACTGGCGCTGAAGAGAGCGTAGCTCCGTGAATCTTGCTGTCAAATCCTCAGCAACCGAAGTCACGTCTGGCAGCTTGCCAAGATTAAGTTGCACAAACTGCTCAATAGACGGAGCAGTTGAAAGCTGATGGGAAACTGCGTTAAGTTTGTCCGCTACTTTGCACGGCGGCTCCTGCAGCATGGAACGAGTTAATTTGCACAACTTCTCTTGCAAAGTACCATCAACGAATTGACCGTCACCACAACCTGATGGTGAGAAAACAACAAATATTAGATTATATATGGCGACATAGGACATGTTTACAGCTCTCAATCAGTCTCAAGCATAGTGACACATCACTATGCCTCAGCAATCAAAATCAAAAATGGCATTCTGATTTTAAATTTTACTGCCAGAAAACATCTTTGGTGCCTGGATTGCATTAACACAAAAGCATGTCGATGGCACTTAATGGCAGGCATTTTATATGCAGAGCTATTGTTTAATTTACAATGAGATTCAATTTCCATCACAAATTTAAATCTAACCCTGAATCAGCTTATCTAAAAGCTATAGATAAATTTAAAACTATAGACAAATCTGTTGAGATCCAAGCTAATAAAAGAAATGCGTAGCACTACGTGCCAGTGTTGAAAACCAGATACAGCCACAACAGGCAACCAAATAAAGTCAACAATATGGATCACGGATAACACAAAGCAAACACAAAACAGACAAACTTTAAGGATTTGTAGTGTATGTGCCAGCAAACAGTTCTGGCCCTCGAGAAAAAAGCCATCTGTTTAGGGAGTCATACCCCCTGTAAAGTGCCCTTGTTTTTGGTTATGCTATGCTTACGGCGCTATATAAATAGTCCAGTATACAATACAATACAATACATTTGTTATTAAGAATTAATGTTATTCGAGCAATTTTATGAGTCATTCTGCACGAGACCAACCAATGACATCCTGCGGGCAACTTTCCACTTGCAATTTGTGATTGTGCGTGGTTTTGGCAAATTATGACAAGCAATAAAGCAAACACAAAACAGACAAACTTTAAGGATTTGTAGTCTATGTGCCAGCAAACAGTTCTGGCCTCAAGAAAAACCACTGTATACATAATTTTGCCACATGAAATGCAAAGTGGCAAGACCAAAACTTCGTTTATACTTATCAAAACAACCACACTCGTGAATTCAACTCAAAATCATGCCAAAGGGGTTCCTGGGTGGGCAGAGAAAATGACTTGAATGTTAGATGATCATTGAGCCAGTGAGCAACTCAAGAGCAAATACTCAGTGACGATGAAACACAAACTCAAAAGTCAAATCTTATTATTCCTGTTTATTTCATATGAATTGACCATAATAATAAATCAATGAAGACAAAAACTCGAGCAAACCTGAACTGCTTTTCTTTGAAGAGAAATTCAAGCCGTCGTCACGGCAGTCCTGAGCTGTAAACGGGTTTCCTGTATTGGCAAGTGTCACTGATTTTTGCACCAAATTCATTGAAAGTCTTTCCACGGCGTCTACATCACCAAGTGAAGAGCCGACAGGGTCATACTTAGCCTTGGAGACAACCGACGACGCATCGGACACGGTCGAAGAAGAAACGTTAATAACTTTCGGGTCAGACGCTTCGGTAATAGCATCACGTCTGTCAACGTTGAACGGTTTCAGTGCTGCGGGATGCTTTGCTGCACTGTCGGTCTCCTGCACAACGACCAGTGACTTTGGAGGCAATCCTTTTCTGAGCTTCTGTAAGGAAAAGTCACCTTCCCAGTCGTTATTTCTATTCGTCTCCACCTCATACCTGGTGGCTGCTTTGGAACCGATGGCGGTAAACAGCAACTCGCCAGACAGATCCTCCTTCGTACCATTTGTGGCAGACGTTTCCGCCGTGGTTGAAGACGCAACCTGATGGGACGACTCCTGCAATTTGCCGTAGCTGCCTGCTAGTGCCTCTTCCAGTAAAAGTTTCATTTTGGTGCCAGGCACGGAAACTGGTGTGTTGAATGACAGATTGGCTGTCTGATGATGACCTAAGCCAAGCTCAGTTGCATCAAGTGGAGTGGTGACAAGGGGAGTGGTGACAAGTGGAGCAGATGTCTTTGGAAAGACGACAGCACTTTTCTTCATCTTCTGACTACAGAAGGAATATAAAGAATATCGATTATAATACACCTAGAGAGACAGCTCGTGAAGCAGTCTTTGAAAAATTCTATTATTTGTCAAACAAATCAAAAAACATAAAGACTGCTGAAAAACATAATGAACTAACACTGACATTTTTTTAAAAAAACTGACCTAAATTTTTGTTGATTTTACCCAATTGAGAGGTGCTGATTCCAGATATGAAGTCAAATCTGTCATAATGAATAATTAATTAATCAAATGTTAGGAAATTCTGAAGAACCGATAATACTTAATATTTTTATTAAAACAATGAGTCTGTCATAACCAAGAGAGCAATAAAAGCAATAGCTAGTTGCATAAATTTCCAAAGAATCTTCTCTTTGGATGCTCCGGTATAGTTATGATATCACAAACACAGCAGTAGTCTGCCATAAAGTTCCACTTGATATGCTCCATGGTCGTGATGTCTTGATGGAAGCATTCTCCTTGTTCTTCACTCATAGCTTCAAGATTTGAAGTTCAGGTAGCTATGAAGGAAATGCAACTTGACACTCATGTTTGCTTTAAACAGCATTTTGAACTGAAAGGTCATAACACAGTTGCATATCATAATCAGGTCGTAAAAAGCATCTCAAATTGATTCAATAAGTCCTTTGATGTTGAATATACAAACTCCTCCTCCATATGGAAATATTTCAAAAGATCATTCTCTCCATGATACATAAGTGTGGTTCCTTTGTGTTCTTTTCCTTCAGTCTTGAATCAGTAAGACACTTTGGCAGATCTAGATCCCGCACAAGGTCATTTTCAGTTTACACGTTTGGTGCATTCCAAGACCAAATCACCATCGGTGTCTCAAAACTGTCAGAAACTGACAAAAACAGGAAAGTGAGCAGCCGGTCTCAGAGCAGGGGAGATTTGGGTACTGGATGGAAGATTTTGTCTTTGTGGACATGCCTGAAATATTTACCAGGCAGAAGTAGCAGTCATCAACATGCATTTGAGTCTCGCCACACCATTGGAACTCCAAAGCTAAGACTTTTCTCTGACCTTTAGTCTTTTTCTCTGACCTTTAGTCTTTTCTCTGACCTTTTTTTCTCTGACCTTTAGTCACAGTATGAACTGTCTGAGGCTTTCAACACATGTCCTGCATGCTTTATGAAAATCTAGCTAAATAATGAACTTTATGCACAAATTGACACA
This sequence comes from Metaphire vulgaris, assembly GCA_018105865.1. NCBI lineage: Eukaryota > Metazoa > Annelida > Clitellata > Crassiclitellata > Megascolecidae > Metaphire > Metaphire vulgaris. Next base: position 26,092,490 of record CM030833.1, read on the forward strand.
TCTCTCCTTTGTTTAGGTGTTGTAAAACAATCTAAAATTTGTCAGAATTTTCCTAAGTGTTCCAGTACAACATAAAGCTATTTAAAGTTAAATTTAAAACTGCTCACTGAATGAGACATTCACGCTGCTTATGTAATCCTATATCCATAAAATGCTGATGAGTTTTGCCTATTAAACTGTTGTGTTATTAAATAGTTATGCCCACTACATATTAAGCATATCTTTTGCACATCCTTATCTTTTTGCATATTCAATATAACTAAAGAATTATAATACATGATGTTACGTTATTACTGTAAACAGTAAATCAGTAAACAGCGTTTTATGGAAAAACTGGACGTGATAGGAAGAAATGGATGTGATTTTTGGATTCAGCACACCAAAATACATAAAGATCACACGTTGTCTTCAAGTCAGCAAAATTGACGTAGACCAGTGTAATTAATCAAATGTTACTCTAAAACAGAGATATGGCTCCAAAGTCCTTAGCTTACACAAACACGACAAAACTTACATGCTAGAAGTCCAACGATTATGAGACGAACGGCTTTCTTTAAACAGCATTCTAAGACACAGCATATATAATTCAAAAATTCAAAGACCAGCATGAATTCACAAAATGAATCAATGAAGTACATCTAGTCCACTAATACTTCTAACTTTGTGTCACACACAGACGCACTATCGTACAACTTTTCTACACTTTGGAGATTCCAAGACCAAATCCACATCACTGTCATGACAAAAGGAAGAAGCCATTCCATTCCATTCCATTCCATTCTTCTTCATTTGGTCTCACATACACTTAGGAAAAACTAGCTACAGAATGAACTTGCAATTGCTATACCATCTAAAATTAAGAATTTTCCTTACAATGTAAACTTTTAAACAACTAAAACTGCTCATGAAGAGACATTCATATTAATCCTTGATGATTGTTATCAAGCTTTCCTGCCTCGTCTGCATCCAGCCAGATTTTAATTTCATTGAAACTTTTCAGGTAAATGAGACTGGACATTTTCGTAGTGCTCCATTTTCATTTCAACCACTTTGCACAGCAACTTTCTAAAAGTCACAGCATTGGTAAAAAAATTTACAGCAAACTATTTTAAACAAAACGATGTCACTTAAAAAAATAAATCTTTCGAAACATCGTCTTCCTTTGTCAATAACGAAAATAATTACAACTAAACCATCTTAAGGCTGGATGCTCAGTTAATAACGATGCTCCATCACTCGACACATTCAAGAAACATCTCAAATCATGGCTTTTCAGGACTAGTTATTTAGTTATGTAATGTGTTCACGCAGTCTTTCGACTAGTCACCACAATAATCTTGACTTTACTTACTTACTTTAACGTCCTGGATAATCAACCATTGACAAGCATCTATCATATGGTGTGACTAGATCTCACTACATGTACAATAATGCCTAATGAATCTGGTACAATATTTAACTAAACGAGTGTTGCAAAATGCACAATGCCCTGAAGGAATTCAAGTTAATTCAGTTGGAATGCCATCCCGGACTCCGTCACTAATTCGAAATCTATTGAACAGTTCAAGAAGAATCTTAAGACGCACTTGTTTAGTACGTCATATGACTGCTAACTCATTATTGTGAAGCACTTTTGACTTAGGCTTATGCCTTGTTATAGGGTTATATAAATTATCAGATAATAATAATAATAATAAGAATTCACCAGCGAAAATGCAAACAAATGTTTAATATGTTGGGCCATAAATTCCTGAAAGTGTTTTGATTCACCTAATCTCAGTGTTCCATTGAAACTTCTTTCTCGGTGCCACAATTCTCCGCTGCTTTTCAGCAGTGTCGCGATTTTCTTCGTCGTCATCGCTGTCGCTTTGAACCAGTCCGTCCTTCGGCTCTCTCTTTTCCTTCTGCTCTTGGAGTTGGTCCATACGCAGCTTTTCCTTCGCGGTCACTTCAACGCGATGCCTTTCGATTAACGATGGCATTACAGCCTGAATGGCTAAATATACAGTTTCACATCACTTTAATAGTATTAGCAAATAGCAAATTACCAGGAAAGTAAAATTAGCAAAGCATAAAACAAATACTCTGAAAAAACATCATTATCATCATCGTCATCATCATCATCATCATCATCAAACCATCTTGTGCAAGACTAAGACTTCAAAACAAAATCTTAACCATATCGCCCCACATTCCTAAAGAACTGTCGTTCCCCCATACGCTTGCTCCCCAGCTAATCCTTTCCTTCTAATGTAACAAATTGAGTCAGTATTAAAACTGTGTAAATAAAGTCATCTGGTTATCACTAATATTCCATTTCAGTATAATAGTCACGCCAATAGCATCTGCCTGCACCACACACACGAATGTCAAACACTGATCCTATCCTTGCATATGTACAGTACCGACGACAAACGCCAACCACGACAAACATTGTCAGTCAGTTCTATTGCACTCACTCAGTTCCACTGCACTGAACTCACCTTCTTTCAACTTAGCAACGGGCTGCTTAAGTTGATCACCGTGCAGCGTCAGGTCAAGCTTCTTCACGCGCTTTATTAAACCCTCCTTTCCACTTGGGAAGTAACAGCCAAGATAACTATAAACTGCCACTCGATCGTGTTGCTGTAACTTAGAAAGGGATTCATGTATCCTGCAAAAATGCCACTATATTCAATAAATATTATGCACAGGCCCAAAAGAACATGCATACACCATCTTCACCCTCACTCACAGAATGTCTGCATACACTAGAACTTCGTTATAATGTACTTAGCGGGGCTGCATATTTTAGTACATAACACCCGAGGTACTTTATATCAAATACCACCCAATAGGGTAGTGCATCACATGGAACTGTTGTACATTGTGGTATGCCATAATCGAGTATACACTATAACTGAGTCCTTTATAACAAAGTCCTACTATAATATCATAATGTCTCAGTACAGCAGTAAATTGCATAAACGATGCAAGCTTAATGAAAAATGAATCGCACTCTACTTTCATCTAGTACCTTTACTACTAAATTCTCGGATGCATGAAATCTAAACATTGGCCCACTGTTAAATATACAAGAATATTAAGCAGACCTAGCAAATAATCAAAATCACTTACTCGGATAACAGTTGTTGTCCCTCGTTCGTAAACCTCTGACTCAACGAACTCTCATCTGAGTTAACTTTTCCAGCCAATGCCAACTGTTTAAATGCATGCATCAAACTTCAACACTTAGATGGTTGATAATTACAGACCAATAGCAATATAACATTAACACGTTGAACGCTGAGGACGTCAATTGAAGTCCTTATTTTGGTCCTGCAGGGCGCTGGGGGCGTCATATGACGTCCTCTATTCAATGCATCTGAAGCCAGGAGGCGCATAACGGCGCGTCTGACAAAGAACCTGCGCTGCGGTCAACGTGTTAAGCAATCACACCAACATAGAGAAAAAAATCACAAAATTCATCATCATCATCATGTGCCATCTTCTAAGCAAATGTTGGTAGTCACAAGTTGTCATCATTTTTCTCAGTCCACAGCAATTCGTTTTAGTTCTCCATAGTTTTCAATGCCCGTCCAGTCTTTGATGCCCGTCCAGTCTTTGGTGTCCTCCAGCCAAGTTCTCTGAGGTCGCCCTTTTGCTTCTTCCCCTTCGTATTTCCCCACCAAGAAATTCATCGCTTGTTCTGAACACAAACACATCTCATCAGATGTCCAGTGCATTGTGTTTTATTTTTGGCAACCTCTTTCATCAGATTTTGTCCATTTCCCACTCTCGTTGGTATTTCCTCATTAGCTATTTATTTTTCCAACTGATTTTCAGGATTGTTCTGGAGCACCATGTTTAATAAAACTAGAAAACACCAAACAACATCACTATACAACAACACCTTAAATAAATTCTCAAAGACTAGTCTTTGCATATTGCAAACCTCTTTCATTCGTTCAATGATCTTGATTAACTCGGCCGGAATCGAGTTGGGCAACGACTGCGGAGTGCTCTCAGGTGCCGCGTCCTTCTTTTCCGACATCGCTTCCTCACGTGACTTAAGAATCACGGCATCTATTGACGAATCAATCGAGGAAACAACGTTCTGTTCGGTCTTCACAGCAATAGGTTCGACCTTTGGTTCAACGTCTGCAGCGTCATCGTCGAGCGCACGGTCTCTCTGATCAGTTGAAATCAAAAGTGACCGGCTGACAAGAGTAGGCGACAGAACTATCAGTTTTTCCATTCCTGATGCAGCCAACGTCTTATGAGTCGGACTGACAGGAAGGTTAGGCGAGCCATCGGTGCCTTTAATGCTTGATGTATGACTCGCCTCGTTTAAGAAATCAGCAACTGTCTTGCATTTATCCGATTTCAACGATCGCCTAAATCAACAAACCACAGAAAAACTGACTCATCTCAATATTAGTGCTTTAGTCAGAACTACCCCACCAAAAACTGACTCATCTCAATATTAGTGCTTTAGTCAGAACTACCCCCACCAAGCCCACTGAATGTATGACTGCAGGGTCCTCTGATTTTTATGGGCCACAGTCATGAAAAAGAAGCAATCTTTGTAAACTGCCAAAAATTGCTCGCTCTCTCTCCCTCTCCCTGAAACCTGCACAGTCTAAGCATATTACAGTGAATGTCAACACAGACAGAAAATAAGCACAATTTTAAAAAGTTTTAAGGCATTGAAACAATCAAAAACGGTTAAGCATTTAGTAATAATGTAGTAGTTAGAAAGACAGATGATGTATTGGAGTGGACAGGACTGCAGTTGTCTGCAGCAGGAGTAGGCCCGCCAAAAGAAATTCCAGGCCCCTGTGCAGAAGGACCGACGCGACGGGCCCCTGACAAGTCTTAAAAATTGACGACGACCTTTTCTTGCTTGTCGCTCATTTTCACGCTGTTTATGATGTCCTCAGCGCCCGGGCTCCCTTTTACTCGCCGGGCCCCTGTGCACATAACATGGTGACCTTTTTTGTTGCTGCTATTGTTATTATTGTTAATTTTACATCTTCATCATCAGCCCTGGCCCCCTCCAGACCGCCGGACCCTGTGCATTTGCCCCCCCTGCCCCCTCTTGATGGCCCTGAGCAGGAGCAGTCAGGAAAACACAGGACTGGTGTTGTTGAAGAAAGAAAATTCATGTTGTCACTCAAACTTCAGCAAAAAGGAAGAGGGAGAAGAGGATGATGATAAGTCAGAAAGTCAACAAATATTAAACACGCAAACACCAATTTAAGCAAGCCTGATACATACCCTGGAGGACCTTTGAACCTCTTTCCCTCCTCGGTGTTTAGCTTCTTCTGCTTCTTTTTAAAAGACTCATTGCCATTTTCTTTCATCTAAAATAACACGAATGCAATTGAGATAATGCACCGTAACTGGTAAAATCACTGCCCACAGAAACTTGATCCAATTCAGTGTCACATTCAATTCACAGCTGATGCTGTTAGAGAAATTACCGTCAAATAAAAAAGCACGAGTAGAAGGTTTTATAATCATATCATGCCTAAAAGCACAGAATTAATATAAAAATTTTCATTTCTGCGAAGAACATTATGTTCTGCACTAAAAGTTTATTGTAATAGTCTTCTATGCAAAAAAACATTTACAATTCCACAGCATCAAAATCTTGCTATATACACTTCAATCAATGCAAATATTTTTCCTTCAATCAATGTCAATATCTTTCATTACTATTTACAAGTACAGTAAAATCTGCTGAACCTCATGCTCAGAATGTTATTTGTAACATCACTTCGGCAACCAATACTACAAATTTCATACCCCAAGCCAAATCCAGCCACTACACTGACCTGCAGATTTTCAACCACAACTAACGCGGACATGATTTTGGATAATGATTTTTCACTCTGAAGCAACCATTGACCGATGCCAAATGCCTAATTAAAATGGCACTAAAGAGTTTTTATTCTATTTATTGAAGTCAGCGGAGTGGTAACAACGTTGGACGAGAGATAAGAAGGTCGTGGGTTCGAGACCCACAGGAGCCCCAAGGTCGACCCAGCCTTACTCGCTAGAGGGCAGTGGTAAAATGAGCAGCAGTTGTAAACTGCTGCGATAAGTCAAACAGGTACTCTATGCGATGCACTAGCCCTGTATTTGTGGTATTGCACACTTGGCTAAGGGCTATAGCAATGGAGATCAGCGCCGCCCTAAGAGCCTGTGAGGCTCGGAAAGGACTTTCACTTTTTTGACTTAATAGCACAAAATATAAACAACGTAACATTAGTGGAATTTTACTATATTGTAGCATATAAGGTAAATGTAAATAGGATTCAATTTTACTATATTGCAGCACATAAGGTAAATGTAAATAGATTTTAATTTAGTCAGTTACTACCTTCAGCACTTTTTTCTTTCTGTCTAAGCCACCGATTTTGTCATTGTCAGACCCGATAATCTTTCTCTAAAGCAAAATAATTGCCAGCAATAAAAGATCACAAATTTTTCAAAAACAACCTTTATTAAGATGACCACCCGAGATGTCAGGATTGCACAAAACTCACATTTACCTGCCATTAACAAAAATACCCCTAACTAAGAATGGATATGATGTATTCTAAAGTTACCACTTTTATTATTATATAACTAAGAGTAATTATTTATTATGATATAAACCATTAATATGACATTAAACTGCATTAAGAATGTAACCTTTTTAGCTTTCTTTTTCGACATTTGACCATCTGGGCAATGATGATCATCAACATGAACAAAGTCCAATTCTCCAGAATTTATATAAAATCCACCAAATTTTGTCCTCATCGTGCTTGGAACCAACTCATCATACTGTGAAAAGAAATTAATTTATAATTCAAGGTGTTCACAGCAGCTTTCCTCATCATCTAAATTACAATAAATATATAAGCAAACATACCAAGGTTCTAAGCACTGAATGCATATAACTGCGAAAATGGCAGAGAAAGTAATAGTGTCAAGTCAGATTAGTGGACTATCTATAAGGCAGTAATCCATAATCTGAGCTGTTTAGTAGCTTGACACCAGAAATATGTACCAAATGGACCATAAGCAGCAGTCAAAGTGATACAAATCCAACTTATAATTAGAAAAACCAACCTCAAAACAAACACTAATATAATGAGACACACATAACTTACTGCCTCAGAATTGTCAACAAAAGAGTCTTCTTCATATCCGTCTCCAAGATCAATGAAATCTTCAAGCGCACTAGCATGAATCCTTTTCCCAGGCTGTGCGCCCTCAAAAATTCATTTTAAAAATGGCATTAGAAGTACATTACAAACAATAATCTAAATAATTCTGTTAACTTGAAAAATATACACAGTACTTAGCACCATAGTGTTTATTCACCTTTTTAGGGTCAAATACTGAACAAGAATATTGTACAACACAAGACGCCAATTTAAATCAGTAGCCAAAAAAGCGATGCACATCTGCGATTGAGCAGTAACTCAACAGTAGGGGCTCAAAATACTCAAATAAAACTGTTATTGCCTGTACTTTGAAGGAAATAATGCCAAACATTGTCCTGTACCTTACACAATAATAAACTTTATGCATACCAGAAATGCACTGCCCAACACTGTATGTATAAATCATGCCTGCCTATGCACTTTGCTCAAAGCCAGGTCTGCTTGCTTGTTTAAACTTAGGGACAATATAGACCCATCATGGACTTACAGCACAGTATAGCACATGAATCTTAATTTTCTTGTCTTAGTTCTTTACTGTTACTGTATGTTCACAGCAATGCAAAACATATATGCAAGTATAATGCCATTTAGGTCCAGACAGGTAAACCAGATCCAGATGGATCTATTGGATCTTCTGCATGTTAGCAATGCAGCATAGCCATCACTAATATTTAAGGAAATTATCAAAGAAAACTATCGGTCAATGCTATTTTGACAATAAGACATCATATGTCTTCAGATCTAAAGCAAATTAAGCTAAAGGAATAATAAATTAATCAATCAACTTCTATAGCACCATTATCATATCAACTTCTATAGCACCATTATCATATCAACTTCTATGGCACCATTATCATTATCATATCATGCCTAGGACATCAGCCAATGATGCATAAAAAACAATAATAATAATACCAATAATAGCATAGACATATAACAAACCTAAGTATCTATCATCGAGTGAATGACATACCAAAGTTTGCTTTACAATTCTTAGACAAAATGTATTTTTGAAAACTGATTTGGTTAAATTATAAATAAATAATTAATCAAAAAGTTTCTCCCCTTGTAATAAACCATACCAAATGTGTGAGCACCATAAAATCAAATAACATCAATAATAGAAACAGGGCAGTGATTGGCCTTTTTACATATATGACATTACAACAACACTTACATATTTGGAGTCAAACCCTCGAGCTATTGCAGTCAATTTGTCATGCTCTGCCTGATCCTGAGCTGCAAATGGATCATTTTGGTCCAGTGATGATCCTTGCAAAGCCTACAAAACACAAATACAAACTTACACCTCTAAAATGCAGAACTAAACATAGAGCTGCAGGTCTACAATTCCTGGTTCTTGCATTAAAAATAACACTTCCAGTGCCCATTAGAACAATCAATCAGAAATTGAAATCTTCTAGTCTGCATCACTGCTTTTCACAAACAGGTTAATGATGCTAATTATTTTGCACCTCGATGCACATTCATGTTTCACACTCGGACAGTCAGATCACATCCGTAGAAAATGCAGATTAGTAGTGCATGTGTAGGTTCATTCATTCATTCATTCATTCATTCATTCCTAGACAATTTCTATAGCGCTGTAACAAGGCTGAGGCCCACAACAAAAGCGCTTTAACATCTCAACTATAACCCAACCTAAACAGATGCATTTTTAATCTCGTGATGAAATGCTCGGGAGTATCAGCCATGGTGGTCTCATCAGGAAGAGAGTTCCACAAGATAGGATTACCCCTAGTGAAGGATCTCTCTCCGAACCTGGCGGTCTTGGATGGGGGAGGAACATGAAGTTTAACGCCACGACTCGAGCGGAGCGAAGATCTCCTGTCGTTACCCTGCGGTCTCTTTACAAGAGAGGCAAGGTACTCAGGACAGCACGGGTCAAGGTTGCGTACAAATATGGGAAATACCGAATCGACATTGGCATTGCTAAATATCGTGATATCGATTTGGTATACGGACCCACCACTACTCTACAGTCACCCAGTTTGCGTCCCAAGCGTCTATGAGGCAAACACACCTCTGACCGATCGCCACTCAGAACAGAGAGAGGGAGAGAGAGAGAGAGAGAGAGAGAGAGAGAGAGAGAGAGAGAGAGATTTCGCACCAACGATAGGCGGAACTCTCCACAGAAAATGCTGCACCGTGCGATAAGATGGGCAGCCAGAACGCGCATCGCACCGACCGCGGCAACACACACGCAGAAAGATGAAAAGACATATGAACAGAGGGAGAAACACGCGGACAAAATGGCACATTCAATACCACTTACAATCGCCGAACACAGCACGGTTCATAAACTTGAAAATCCGCAGCAGAAACCGAGTAAAATAATCCAATTTATCGGGTTCCGTGTTCAGCGAACGTGCGCGTAATACTGTAATCGTCCAAAACTTTCTACTGACTCCTTTCAGCACGGCGATCAACCACAACGACGACAACAACTAATGCACTCACCTCCGAAGAATTTCTACTCAACAGTTCGACGTAGGAAAACTCTGGGTACACATCATCCGTCGACTCCGTCAGCGGAACCGAGAGACGGGCGGTCGGGACCGCCGTCGTCATTCTGACCTTCGTCTTGTCCGCGCTGACGCCGACCGCGGCGGACATCGTTTCGATCCTCCTCGGTTCGCTCATCTTCCTCTCCCTTCTACCGAACACAGATCGCGTCACGAAAACGATCGCACAAAATAAACCGCCATTTTGTCGACTTGGTTCTCGGAGCACGCATGCGCTTCAACTCGACACAGAAACGACCAATCGCGTTCTCAATAAAATCGGACCGATTACCTTCTCTCTGCACATATCGTAACGTAGTGTAACGTTAAATGTACACATGTTCGATACCAGGGAGGTCGATACTAGTAAAATGGGTGTAGTCCCGAGTAATAATTCAGCCAGACTAGACAGGGAAAATGTTTGTTTTATTATGCTAAATAGCTATTTTAAGAAAGGCGCCGTCCATAAATTATGTAACGCGATTTTGGCACTTTTTTGACCCCCTTCCCCTACGAAACGCGGCGTAACAAAACTTCAGACCCCCTAAAATATAACGTAACAACGGGCCGCCCCCCCCCCATTTTCGTCTTCCGAAAAGTCTTGACAAACAAAAACGGTCATCCTTGTATTTTTTCCTCTCGAAAAACCCTGACAAGCAAAAAGGTCATCCTTGTATTTTTTTCCTCTCCAACAAAATCCCTGACATGCCCAAAAAAGGTCATCACTTAAAACATATTTTGCGCTACGTCACCCCCTCCCCTATCGTCACAATTGGTAACAAATGGCCGGACTCCCCCTAACCGCGCTACGTAATTTATGGACGACCCCAAAGGCTGAGTGCCTAGGAATAAGCAGCTACTGTTGTGCTGCTTCCAAGGCGCTATAGAAATCCACGAGATTTTACTTACTCACGTTAGTTTTAAAAGGTAATGACAACATAAAGCAGTGGTCAGGAAATACCCACTGCAAATACCACTCTGTTTAGCTACATAATGTAAATTAATTTCTGGTAAACCTCTATACTCTGCATAGTCTTGGTGCTATTTGTTGGTTTTGTCAATTATGTAAACCAGAACCACATTATAACAGGATCTGATTTTATCTGTTATATCCATTATAACCAAGTTCATTTGAATTACAGTAGTTATATACAGTACTGCAAGGAATTGCAAACCTCACCTGTTAATCAAAACAGCAAATTTCCATTATAACCATGCTTTTTAACGATATAATTTTACTGTAAAATTGTTGCAATTAGCTAAACAACCAAGGAAAGAAAGCAAAAGATAAAAACAGAAAAAGAATGGCTTACACAAAGTAAGTATGTAACAGCTACAACCACAGTTACAAAAATAGATTTAGAAAGAATAATAATAATACATCCTGCTATAAGAAAACTATACTATAAAAAGACACAGTACCAATAAACAGTCTAGTTCCTTGCGATCTACACATAAGAGCGGGAGAGGTTTTGTTTTGCATAATAATTATAATAATAATGAAAACCACTATTTATCTGAAAACAGATCCAAATAAGTTCCAAGTATAGATCGAGCACTACAACGGTTCATCATATCACAGCCGTTATTCGGAATGCGTTAAAGACTGGCGCAGCATGGTCTAAGCAGCCGAACTGAAGAGGTAGTGCAGACCTACGCAACATTTCCACATCGTCATGAAACTACTGCATGAAAACCATCCAATTAATTATTCGAGTACTATAGCACAGAAGCGTGCATCGCAAAGATAACGAAGTATAAATTAGAAATCAACAACAGCAATTGGTACTAATCATCTCCATCAAATGGCATCATCACATGAACACATGACTTGCTGAAATCTGTCAATGCCCTGACTAATTCCACTAATATGATATCTAATACAGAATGCCATGCCAGTATACAGCAAAACATAAAAACAAGTATTATAAGTATTATTCAGCCAGAGAAAAATCAAGAAAGAATTAATTCATGCAGGTTGAATCGTACGTAACTTTCTACAGTAGAACTTCTATAGCACTTAGTGAATACAGAATGCATATCCATAGACTGCATAATAAACATGTAAATTGATAATACAAAGAGTATCAAAAAAGTCAAAGTCCTTCCCGAGCCTCATGGGCTCGTAGGGTGGCGCCGATTTCCATTGCTATAGCCCTCGGCCAGGCATGCAATACCACGGATACATGGTATTGCTGAAATCTGTCAATGCTCTGACTAATTTCAGCAATACCACGGATACGTGGCTAGTGCATCGCACAGTGCACCTGCTTCACTTATCACGGCCCCTTACCACTGCTCCTTATTTTACCACCGCCCTCTAGCGAGTAAAGCTGAGACAACCTCAGGGCTTCTGCGGGTTTCGAACCTGTGACCTTCTGCTCTATCGTCCAACATTGTTACCACTCTGCTAACTTCCCGCCCCACAAAGAGTATACTGATTGTATAAAAGCAAAAGAAAATTACTACTTAATAGTAAATATGTACACCTAGATTCTTTATCTAAAACTGGGATAACTGCCTGATAATTCCAAACAATGCACACATCTATCTGTTTTCACACAGGCTTACTTAACCTCCTAAACCACTTAAAATCACATTATTATAGCTTTATATATACAAATTAAATTCCTCCATTATTAACATACTTATATTATATAATTTAGCAGTCAAATGATACTGCAAATACAAGAATATATGAAGCAGTTTATATATATATATATATATATATATACTATTTGCTCAAAATATCTGTACTTCTTATGAATGCCAGTAGGTTAAGTCCCTCAGTCCAGATGAACTTATCATAAAAGTTAATCAAACAACTGGAAATCTGAGGCCCAATTTATCAAATCAAGTCACAAGGAAGGCCATTAAAAATACACATCTGTAATCTTATCAATTAGAGAGTCATCTATGTAACATAATACAACACAAGGTTGGCAGTAATAAATGTAACATAATACAACACAAGGTTGACAATAATAAAGGTATGTATCAAATAGCTAAAGAAACAGGAACCGTAAGTACTTCAAACCTCATACTGTTTCTAACAGTGAAAGTCACATGGTCTTCTTGTATGCTTCTTTTTTTAAACAGGACAGATTATTTACAGAGGAAAATTTTTCATTACCAGACTCAGCAGCTAAATCAAATCATACATCACTATCAGATAAATTCATAAAATTTCAAAATAAACCACAACAATGAAAAACAGAAAACATTGCTTTTCATTTCTAATATCTTTAACATAATCAGTAAATGTCAAAAGTTATTATTATCATTATTGAAATAGAACTTCATCTAGCATGGTTTGAAGCCTATTTTAAAAATATAACTCTGCAGACTGGACTATGACTTTGTCAGTAAGCCAAACATGCAATAATGGCAGCAGTTACAATATTGGGGAGGGATCAGTCATAGCAATGATTTACACATGACAGAAAGTTCAGGGCAGCGAATGTCTTCAAAATATCTATGCAAATACACAACATTCACGAAGAGCGAGAAGAAATCAACAAGTCCTAAATACCGTAATATTTGGACTAATGCTTATTGCTGCATTCAGAAGATCAGGGACGCACAACTCATGGCCCACAGACCAGATCTGGCCCACCAAGGTGTTCTGCCTGGCCCTTGGAGAAAATTAAAACACAGATAACTGGCCCAAAAGCAATAATTTTCTTATAGAAATATTATATCAACTGACTGGGCTATCCAAATCAATTGTGTTAAGACTAACTTTTGTGTCAAGCAACATGTGTTAAACTTAATTTTGTTTTAGTTGCAGATTTATATAAAATACATACATTTTCAAAACAGAATACTATCTAGGTAATTTGTAAAAAAGATGGCCTGAAACAGGCTTCAAACATATAATTTGGTAGACTCAATACAAGTAATGCCAGCAGTTTAATAATCACTTCATTTAGTTATAACAAAATGAGAGCCAATAACACAAACTGTTTTGTAGCTTAAACTGATAAGAAAAATTTAACCCAAAATTTAAACACAACATTTTTTTTATCAATTTGATTCTGAAAGCAATACAAAAAGCATACAATTGAGACTCCAAAACTTTGCAAGCACTTAGCTTTGACAAGGAAGGCATAATATACAGTATATGATCAGAAGCAACAGGGGTCAGAAACAGATGTTTACATGCCAAAGAATGTTCCTGCTTCTGTTATTTGGTTTGACTATGAATTGACAATTCAAACGAAATAGGAATACGTACACATAACCACAAGAGACTTAACAACTGCTGAACACAGCAACCAAGAGAAACTAATTCTTTGCAATTTCAGACTTTATTTTATCACCAGTCACTATCTAAATAAAAGAAAAAGAGAAAATCTTTAAGCAAAATAAAGACAAATAAGATTTATTAGCCCAAAACAACTATTTTACAACCTTACACCTGTACAAAGCAGTTAAGCAACATTCAGCGTTGCTCATTTTGATACAAAAAAGCAATGTACACAATAATTGACATATGGACACAAAAGGCTTGCATAAGTACTGTGCCACCACAAAGAAATGCGGACGCCTGCAGTCACAGATCCTTCACAACACTATTCACAACGCACATAAGAACACAACTGAGAAATCACATCCAGCACTTAGCATAACAATGGCAAGTTGCGCTGGCATCCGAAAACTTCTAACTGCAACTTCTCTTAATATTCGACCATGCTCAAAATGGACGAATTTGTCCAACTTAGAAAAGCTATTACAATAACATTCCAATAATCAAAAACCTTAAACTAGAACAATATCTCTTTGAAATTATACGGACCTTAACAAAGATTCTAATTCCTTATATCTAAAATAAAGCTGCACTAAAACAGCTGCAATGAATAAAGCCTTTCTTAATCCATCAAACAATAAATTCCACCGAATATAGGATACATCCAAGTCATGGTTATCTACTACAGTCAAAAACGGCATTGTATAAAAGCATAAATTACACTAATACAAAATTTCAATCAGCTTCATGTGCCTAATTCTCTGCAGTCACAGGTATACATGATCAATCAATTACTGTACGGTGCCAGCAAAAAAGCATAACTGAGTTCAATCGTTACGTGCACAAAAACAAGAAATTATGGCCAAATATCTGATACCATTAATCTTGAAATTGATCCCATAGTTATTGTTGTACTGACAATTACATGCATAACAAGCATTGCATAATGAATGGTGCATTCCGGTAAAGAAACCATCGTCACAATGCTTCACAGGTATCCGGTATTTTGTACCTCGATAGCAAAAACAGCAGTCACTTCGTCAGCAACGAGATGTGTACAGCACTGTTGGACAGCACCGTAACATAGGCACAGATAAAAAACTGATATTGCTAACATTATTGGAACACTGCATCAGACACCAGCATAAAATCGTCACCTCGCATTAGTTTCCATCTATCGTACACATTGCAGTACACTTCAGCGAAAGACAGGGAGGAAGAGACGCTCTACCCAAGAATAGCTAGCCGACAAGCCTTCTTACTAATCGCTTTCGCTACTGCTGTCGTTGAAGCACTCTAAGTCAATTTCTCCGATGAGACCCTGCTGCTGTGCGTATTCAACGAGTGCCATATGGCAGAAGACGTACTGGTCAGGCATTTGAATACTGAAAGCGCGCTGCGATCGGATACGGCGCACCGTCTTTTGAACGTCCACTCGACCGGTATCCATCAGGCGCTGAGTGTTAATGTCCATGGCTATGAAAGTACCTAGGCAGGAAAAAAATATCCAACATTACAACATGAAACACAATACAAAATTCCTGTAAGCTGCCTATACATGTTTATTCTTCAAAGGCTTTTCTATTCTACAAGAAACATGATTTGTTACGCTCAAGAAATGTGTCTGATGGTGTTTCAGCTTTCAAACAGCATCAGGCACAATTCCTAGACATAGAAGGTAACAGAAAATTTACATATAAAATCAAATACATGTAGGAGTTAAAATTCTAAGTTTTGCTCAGCAAAACCAATTACAAGAAGTTTTCAGTTCAACATGATAAGACTGGATGAGAAGCTAACGTAACAATTAATACCTGTTCTACCAATTCCAGCACTACAGTGAATGACAATTGGAGGTTCTTTAATTACGCAGTCTGGACTCCTGGCCTTCATTGTTGCAAACTTTTCTGCTTGCTTTTCACGAACGTGGTGCATGAAATCCAGGAAACCATCAGCCGAATGAGGAACGTCGTAATCTCGCCAGCTTGTCAATTGGATGTGTGATATTTCTCGTGTTTCAACTGTCTAAAACATGCATACTACTGCCTTCAAAGCTGTGGGCATATGTTCCAATACAAAATACACCGACAATTACACATTGTCAGAAAGGACAAAAAAAGATCTGCCCATGCTACCTCACCATACTTTTGAAAGTCAAATATAAAACATCAACATACTGCGTGAAAACAGCGAAGAATTCGTAACACTTGCCTGCCACTAAAGCCCTGCTGGAAGTAACTTGTCCCACTGCTAAACTACAGTGGATCCCACTTAATCGCATACCACTTAATTGCATAACCAGCATAATCGCATAACAACATAAAAACCCAAACCAGTGTTTTGTGTATCAGACGTCCCAGCTATTCACATAGCCCAGTTAATTGCATAAGCAAGGCTTGCATGGCATCTATGCAATTACGTGGGTTTCACTGTATTATGTCACTATCCAAGAAAATAATAAAGCTTGCAAACAAAATATTATAGCACCTTCATTATGACAACTCTTACAAGTAGCCAATTACATGCCCAGGAAAAACCTATTTCTTCTCAAACCTCTAAATTTTGCAATAGCAGCGTGGACTCTATGTAGCTGTCGTTTGACACAATGCCGTTGTTGATGACCACAAAGTGATCATACTGCTCTATGTCCTCCTCTTCCAGTGGCCAGTACTGCCCGCATTTGACCCGACCCCTCTCAACAGTTCTGTATCAGAAAAGAAACACAAAAAACATGCAATCCAATATAATGCAGACAATGTTTTACACTTCAAACTGCAACTCAAATAATAAAAAATATAAGATGGAATTCAAATATGCAGTAAAGATATATGCATAATGAATAAAAACACACACACACACACACATACACATACACACACACACACACACACATGCATATCCTGGAGAAGCTGATAGCTGGACACAGCTGGAGGATGAAAACCTGACCTGACCTCAATGTATGCGTATGTGTGTGTGTATATATATATATATATATATATATATATATATATATATATATATATATATATATATATATATATATATATATATATATATATATATATATATATATATATATATATATATATATATATGTATGTATATATATAATATACGTATGCACATACACACAAGCATATATAAAATACTGTATATATTCTATAGCATCTAAATAATATCACACATGCTCAGGAATTGCACAAGTCCAACAAAAACTTCTGTATGCATTGATTTCCAACTTTTAAAATCTTCTGCGACAAATTCCTCAGCTTAGAAAAAGATAAACAAACCTAGTTGTCATGACAACTACAAGCACATCCTGCTCCCAAACCATTCTCCAGAAATCAGCAAATGTTTTTGGTAGGGGACCTATTAAAAAAACACAAAATACAATTATGTACAAGAAAACCTAGAGTAGGTGAATGGATGACATCATGTACTGCACTGGAATAGGTGATCAGAGAAATAGGCAACAGAAAACAGCAGATGAGACAAGACAGGTTTACGTGACAATTTTTGGAAAGTACTGTTGTCATCATGCTCTTAACCCATTCGCCCTGAAACTCGTATAACCAATGCATCATGAAGCTGAAATGTTGGCCTTAAGAGGCCAAAGGGTTAAGCAAAACTCAATTCTACCGAGTTTTAACTTTGATTTAATTAAGAAAACTCAAGAGGCGCTTACCCTGCGTTGAAATGTATGCACTTTTCTGTTTGTAGCCATCAACAAAGTTAGCGTTTATGTAATCAGACGACGGGTCATCCAGGATCGGGCTCAGTTTTACTCGTGTTTCATCCAAACATATGACATCCGTGTAGCGATTTTTTGACAGATTTGCCTTAGATCTGAACAACAGTAAAATCACAGATTATCTATTAAAAAAACATAGCAAACACACAAGAGCAAATAGCCCTTACATTGAGAAATACTAATATGGAATGACCAGATGGGTATTTTCCAATGGATACCAGATATTTCGGGTCAGCATTTGCCAGATTCGAAGTGAATAATACCGCACAGGATTAGAATGACCCTAAGTTACTACTTACTAAAGTTACACATTACCAGTAGTCACTCAATACTCACTACTCAGTTATCACATGAAGTCCAAACTAAATTTTAATTTTGCGGGTGCATTAACTTAAATTTGCGGGTGTGTTCGTTCATTTCAGTTAAGTTGCTCTTCATTAAAAACTCAATATGTCTCAATATGTCAATTTATATAGCGCTTATTTTAAAGGCAAGCTTAGCTAAGCACTTTACACATTTCACTTATACGAGATCTTAAATAAGCGTGTCTTTAGTCTCGTTGCAAACGAATCAGGCTTTGTTTCTTTAGTTACTTCGTCTGGTAACAAGTTCCATAGAATAGGAATCCCGCGAGTAACGGATGAATGAAAAACATGAACAGCGACAATAATATTCGGATTCGGTAGTTTTGTGACATAAGTATTTGGCAAATCCAAATATTGCTGAATACCACAACACTATCCGGCCGGAGCGAATATCCAAAGCGGCTTCCGGTCATTCCTTAAATACTAAGCAGATGAATTATGGGAACTCTTCTTACTTGGAAACCTCAAAAGTTCCTTCAGGCGATTCACACTTCAGCTGTGCATATTCTTTGTAAAGGCCGTGCCGTCCTTTGATACGGCAATACTCTACCAATTCTTTGATTGTGAATCCGACAGGCTCCGGCATGTGGATGGACTCGGGCGCGCCGTTCCCGTCGAGCTCGTCGGAGCTCAGCCGTTTTTTATTCGGAAAAACGAGCAGCTGGTTGCCGTCTCCGGCCGGAGCGGCCGACGTGGGAGACGACAAATCGGCACTGCGTTTTCGCTGGGCAGTGATCCTCATTATTGCAATCGAAGGCGGCGACTGAGGCGAATTCAGTGAGCTGCTCCAGTCGTCAGAAAGGTCGCCAGAGACGTTGAAGCAGTCGAACTTCCTGTCGGGACAGTTGGGATCTCCGTCGTAGGGGAAGAGGTTGTCGGCAGACGCGGTGGTCGAGGTGCTGTTGGACATGCAAGACAGGTGGTGGTTGTTCATCGGCTCCAGGTATGTTGCGATCTCCGTCTCAACGTCCGGCGAACTGTTCCACGCCGCCTGGAGGCATTGTGAGATCCATTCCCGGTGATTTACTTCCAGTTTACCGCCAAACCGACTTGGAAGAGATTCTAGTGGGATGTGTTGAGACAGCTGAAGCACGCTCACGGTATATACCTAAAATGCAGTTCACCTATCGTCTGTTAAAACAAGACACTTGCAGGAATTACAATTTGTGCCAATAACTGGGCAAGGCTTACCCATCTAATATAGTGTAAGCCAGGGTTCTCGAAAGTTTTTAGCCACATTGCTGGATTCTGAAGGTTCGGTGTGCCTCAGGCATAAAAAATTAAATATATTTGAAGATCTAGTACGATTTACGCATGTTCCTCATTTTTCCCGCACACCAGATTACAGACCTTGGTGGGCCATATCCGGCCCGCAGGCAGTACTTTGGAGACCCTGGTCTAGGCCTTTAGCAAGTCAAACGATGATCAAGAAAGTCATGCTGAAGAATTTTTAGAACAATTAAGCATAACAAGACTTATTGTTTATAGATAAAAGACTAGTTTAAACCGAATTCACCGTTCCACAATTAACCACTGTAAATAAGCATTTCAGGCATCAAAATTAAATCATTTAAAACTAAAACTGACCTAGTTATTTGGAGATTTAAAAAAAAGACTGGTAGCATAATACAAACCCTATCACGAAGCTTCTCTCGCACAAAGAGACGGAGAATTTTGAACGGAGCCTTGAACCAAAGTGGGGCGGTTACTATGAGCACCTTTTTCAACCTAGCAGGGTAACTGCCCTGAAATGCACAATCATGAACATCTTGCCATCAAAGTCTGCTCTAGTAAACACTCACACGTAGCTAGCAGTTAAACGACATTCACGCTAATCTCTAGCCATTATCTGTTTATTGCAGATTAAATCGAAGCAAACATGAAATCCATTTTGTCTAATGTTCTCATCTTAGAAGAGGTCACTTTATTAGTCGACTTCCTTACTATTGTACAGCAAACAGCATAATGTGGGACTCAGTGTCTAATCACAAATTGCTTCAACATGGATTTAAATGTACTACAGCATCAATTGTGATGAACCTTCTGTAAAAAATGTATGCAATACACTGTACACTAGGTAGTCCATAGTAACAAGTGCTGTAAATAAAGAAACAAATGGAATGAGAGCAAGTGCGGTAAGCAAAGCAATGGCAGCACCAAATCTGTCATAAGTTGGCTCTGGAAAATATATAAATTCAAAACTTTACCAAACCTATATATGGCATTTGCGAATATGCATTTCAATATGTGGAAGTCAAATATAGAATCGACAATTATACGAAAAAGTTCAAAAGGCAACATATGCAGAAGCAAAACTGCTTGTCACGAAAAACAGAAGCGGGCCATCAATTTCATAAATAACAAATTAATCTCGATTTACCTTTAGCATGCTAAGAATTTTGATGCTGAGCTCATAGTCGAAGTTCTGGTATTTCGAATGCGTCATGTCATAAATAAATACAAGGCCATTTCGTTGAGTCTCAACACTGAAATAAAGAGAGAAAAATGTCACCGCAGAACAAATGCTACAGCTTTTTGTGCCTGTACTCGATTAATTTTGTGCTTGTACTCTTTTTCCTCGCAACGCACCAAATGTCAATGTCATAATTAAATCATTGTTTTTCAGGAATTTGTGTGATCGTGAAATCAGAACTCAATATCATTGTGTACAACAAACCAGTTCAGTATGCCGAGATGTTACATACAGACTCAAACATATTCAGACTCATGGGATGTTCCAGGCAGTGTAATATTAACCAGACCTGACAATAACAGGACTGGATAAATTGTGGACCAACAGACAAAAGATTGGTGGATCAATAATGGCTCAAAGAATTTTATTGGCTCTTTATCTGGCTGTAAGAATTTGGTCAAATACATACAAGCCCTCATACACACAGAGCAATTCATTATCTAGAAAGTATCACTTTCATATTTTAGCAATAGCTTAAAAACGTAATTTAACAGCTTCTGAAAAGTGCAAATGCTACATAGACTAATGGTTCTCAACCCATGGGTCTCCAGGAAAACAGGCTAACAAATAAAATTTAAAAATTAAATCCAATTGTTATTCACACATGAGAAGCAGCCTTGTTGAGATTTGCACAAAAACCGTTGAGATATTGTTTGAGAAGTCTCAAAGCAGGAAAACAGAGAAGCTAACAAATAAAATTTAAAAAATTAAATCCAAATTGTTATTCATTTTAATAGTTTATTAACTTCATTTCATGCGTGCGGGTACATGAGGGTACATGGAGCCCCTTATTATTCCGGGATAAGTCATAGGGGAGATTTGCTATTCAAAAACCATGTTTGAGAAATTGTTTCAGGATAATCAGGGCAAGTGAATGGGCTTGTTTAAAATATATAGTAGATATCATTTATTAAATTAGAGTAGTTAAACCACAAAACTTTACCAGAAGAACTCTCGGTCAAAGAGTTGGAGTCAGAGGACGCCATTATAGATTTATTTTTGATGCCTGTATCTGTATTTTTTATGTTTTCAGTAAGTAAAATGCATGCTGGCTACAAACTGACTGCAAGTTATAATTTAACTTTACTCAGTATTATTTTTCTATTACTGCATTGCTAATTTGGCTTATACCCGTGGCGCTGTACCCGTAGCAAAAATTTTCGGGTATACCCGCACATCCCTAGCCTGAATATCAAATTGGGCAGCGCAAAAATTTTGAATATCAAATGTGGGCAGTGCAGCAAAGGGGTCTGAGAACCACTGAAATAGACACCTGCTTTAATCTGGAAAGTCAATGGTTCAGCGATGCAACATCATCACTATTGGTAAGTAAGATAACTGGCAAACCTTTCAAGAGCAATATCGAGTTGAAATATAAGAGCTTTGAGCACAGCTTGGTGAGAAGACTGCTCTGGATTGTGTAGGTGTGCAGTAAACAGAGCGATGGCAGCACCGAATTCGTCACGAGTTGGCTGCCGTAAAGTAAGCAAATCTGAAGCAAAATCTAATTCGAAAATGCATAAAGTTGCAACTTTCAAAATCGAATTCATCAGATTCATCAGTCTAACAAGGCATCATGACACAGCATAACTCATGCATAATTCTGCTTCAATTACGTGAATAAAGACACTGCTTTAGTTCCATGTTTCTGATGCAGGCAGAATCAATAAAACAGAAAAATATATATGCAAGATTGACTATTATCGTCAAAATCTTATGCATGATTAACAACTATTGAATGAATCCTCTTCTGATCAATTAACTGGTTAATACATCACTGCCAGTAAGGAATATAAAAATTATAGAAAAAGTTCCCAATAAATTCAGAAATTTCATAAATGGAACACCCATCATATATAAATCTACCAATCAAATTGCACATGCATACTCATTTTAATATGTTCACATCACCAAAGCCATTTCTAATTTGCATAAAATTTTATGATAACAAACCAATTGTAGAAATATCAATGTCTTAACACGTTCTCTTCAGATCTGTACAGCAGGGATACCAGCAGCATGCATGATGTATAGAAATTAATACTAATGAACACTATGGACATGCCAGGCTAAAACTTATCACAAGCTGTCCAGGCTACATTGCAAGCAATTGCAACATTTACTGGTTAAATTCACAAGATATTACAGCAGGCAGTTCCTAGTGAAACCAGAATAAGATACAGTAGCACTAGTAGTAATGCCAACCAATCAAGCAATGTGTCAAAAGCAGATGCTTATTTCTGATTAAACTGGCAATTGAAGACAACAAGCAAAAATATTAACATACTGGCAAGCCAAAATTAAATGTTTATCATAGCCATTGCAGCAAATGTATACCAGGAACTGTTCAGATCTTTACATAAATAATTTCACTAATAAGATTGACCTTGCTTAGGATAAAACAGATGGAATAAATACTATTATTAAAACTATTGAATATATACATATATATATATATATATATATATATATATATATATATATAAAATCATGGAAAAGACCAGTTGGTCGCCCAAGAACTACCTGGACCAGAACAATTCAATCTGACTTGGCTTCGTGTAACATTGGACTTTTCACTGCCTGGAAAATGGCTCAAAACAGGGATTCTTGGAAATGTTTAGTGGAAAAGGATACACTCTGTCAGTGAGCTTGCCAATGATGATGATGATGATGATGATGATGATGATGATGATGATGATGATAAATAAATACCAAAACTTACAAGAACTGTCAGCTTCTCACTATAAAGTTCTCGCCTGCTTGATTCATCACACGGGTCAAAGTCTATCAAGCCTTCCTTCCTTCGAATTATCTGCAGGAGCAATCACAACTATACACATATCAATCATAGAACAGCTTCTGCCAACCACAATCTAGCCATGTCAAAGATGGTAAAAATATCAGCATAGATGAAACAAACTGATAAGCCTCAGTTTACTACGTACTGCCAGATATATCCAAATGAGTACAATATGCTAAAGAATCAAGCCCCACTGAGCTAAAAAATACAGATCTGTATTGGCTTTTATACTTTACCCAAAATGTGTGTTAGTTAAATTCTTTGTTATTCTCTAATGTCTTTTGTGACACTGCTTTGGTCTTAAATAAGCCTCTAAAATTCCAAAGGAATATGGAAGCAAAGAAAATGCCGGTAAGTCTCATTCAAATTTCTAGGGTCACACAACATAACATCATTTTAAGGCAGTATGGGCTTCACTTTAAACCCAATGTACCCCATCTAACAGGAACTACTTCAAAAACGCTTCATGTACTCTGCATTCTGCATTGGCCACAGGAAGTACTCCGATAATCATGTAAAGGATTCTTATAAGTCAACATCAATAAAACCAGGACCTCTGCTCACATGTGAGATGCACAAGTCTGTTACAGGACTCAGTAAGCTTCTCTTTGCCAGCTGACTATCTCATGCAAAGTTCTGATTTTTAAAAAAAATGCATGCATTGCAAAAAAACAATGCAGCAAACATTTAGCACAATCATCGCTGCTATCATCAATCCTGTTTCACAATAAGCTTCAATATTGAACACAACAGATTCCAACCTCGTGCGAATTGTAAAGGTCGATTGCCCGTCTAATGTCGAACTTCCGAGCCATTAGAAATTTCACCGCGGTGGCCCACGAGATGGGCGCGTTGTTTGGGTCGCTGGCATAACACTGCTTACTCACTTCGTCAATGAAAGTCTTCACTGACTAGATCAAACAGAAACGAAAAGGTCACATAAAAAACAGCCCGCTGATGACATTTCTCTGCAAACTGGCAGCTACATTACAGTAATGTCATTAAGCAATCAAGACGAATGAACCAGTTTTCTCCATATCCTTCTGATCGGACATAGATAAATTGTGCAGTGGTCAATATCAGACCCCAACCTATATGTCATGAACCCTTATCAATAATTCCACACTGAGCTCAGCCCAATTCCATGAGCACTAGCACATGAACCATAGCCCTTTAACTGCAGAAAAACATATAATACAAAAGTAATCCAATTTTCTTTGAGCAGGCATGTGTGTGTGTGTGTGTGTGTATGTGTGCATGTGATAACATACAATCAATGTTACTAAATATCATGACTGTCATAATGCCACAGCTTTTCTAAAGACCATCCACAATCAATATTACACATTCAACTATCATCAAAGTCAGCTCAGCTTAGCACTCAACAAAATTTTAGCAGAATGTCATTTCAAATGACTTTCACTGCATATGGCTAAAATGGAACATTTACTCTTTCACTATATGCTCCTACTATATTATACAATACAACAAGAAAGACAATCAAACTGGAATAAACATGAACATAAACTTTTATTTCAGCAGTTTCACACTATGACTAAATAATTAAAATCAATTAAAGAAACTATAGTCGGATTTAACACTGATTCAATCAGACCTTTAACCTTTAACCAGGAAGTACACAAGTAGCACTGAAATTATTAATATTGGAGCACAAGCTAATGCAAATATAAATACATTTATCAAAGTAGACGTTCAGTTGCACATTATCATGTTCAAATGTACCGCGTACTTCACACCACCTCTTATCTGCGTTCTCATTCCATAGATTTGCACTGTTCTATTAACTATGACAAGAAGATAAAGAGGCATGCCAAATATTTATCAAACAAGCCACCAGTGTTCAAAAATTCTGTGAATCCGGTTTTAGAATTCAGTAAAATTCACAAATTTAATGTTTGATTTAAAAGTCAGTAACGTTCAGAAATAAAGTAACCTTGGTTAGACTACTTTTGGGATGAACAAACCAACCACCTCAAGTGGCAACACTTTGATGTCACTATTAAACGGGTCCTGTTATTGTTCGCCTTTTATTATCAAACCTAAATAATGAAAATGCACTTGCTCAATTAAAAAGTGAATCATTTGACCTTTTGAGGCATTCAAGCCATCTCTAAGAAAATTTAAAAATTCAATTACAATGTAAAATTCAGTTCCTTTTTTCAAAATTCATAAAATTTGAATTCTTGAGCAAGTCACTATCCGTAAGAGATCACAACACATCGTCTATGAACTACATTTCGAAACGGAGACTATAGGTGTATGTGTCTACTATATTGAAACTGTGAGCTCTTTAACCCTTTACCACCCATTTATTTGCAACGTAATGTATAATGGACGCATATTTGTGTCACAGCCAGTAAAGTGGTTAAAGAACTTATTAATTGAGAGCAGTAGTCATAACTTTCATGAAGATAAAATGTACATGCATTCTAAAATTGGTAAACAGATGCAAGCATCAATGAAAATCACTCAAAACCAAACTTTTAGTCTGATTTTAAGAATTTTACAATTAAATCAAGCAATGGCAACTCTAATGCTAAACAACTTCTTGTGTGCCTCTTCGTTTTTATTTTAGCTTGTCCTATTTAACACGTGATTATGTTTCCGTACTTTTCCACAAAGCGGTCTCAACTTCTCTCTATAAAATTGAAACATTTCTTTCATCAAACAGTCCAAACAGATAAATAGCAAAGAAACACAGCAAAATACTGGTGTACATATCAGCTCAATACTGCTGGGATATGGATCTGGTAGTGGCTCATTCATTCACTGAACATGAGCCAAAACATCATAGGCAAACCAGTTAATTAAGCAGTCCATCATTCCTCATCAAAGCAACTGCCTGAAGGATGGAAGGGAGTGTAATAGTGCAGGAGCTAAGCCCATCCAATCTGTGTCCCAAAAGAAATCAGTACCTTTTACACTTTTTATGTACAAACACTGTTCATATTTCAATACAGTGTTGTGTCAAGCAGTCAATGTGAAATTCTGCCGGTTCTGCACATTTCATTTTACTCAGGATGTGGTTGGTCACAGAGACTGTGAGAGATAAGTAATACAACCAAACAAACAGACAGATAACAATAATTAATTATTATACAATCTAAATATACCAAAATAGGTAACGTAATATTTTTCTATTTCCATGTTTCAAGTTGAAGACTGCACATGCAGAGGCGCTCCACCGGGGGGAGGCAGGGGAGCCCGTGCCCCCTATTGAGTGCCTGCCCCCACCCGATGGGACCCTATACTTAATGCTACATACATTAAACAACAAATGGTAGGCCCCATGATTAGAAGTTGCCACCCCAACGGCCCCCACTTGCCAAATCCCAGAGCCGCCACTGTGCACATGATGATGATGATGATGATGACGACGATGATGATGATGAAACACAACACTACATTCTGGAAATAGGAACACATGCTGACACAGACACAGACACACAGACAAGACACACACACACACACACACACACACACACACACACATGGATGAGTGCAGTTTCCAATTCATAGGAAATTATATAAACATTAATATAATGTCCTGGAACAGGGTTGTTAAACCTTTCAACCTGCGATAAATCAAACAGTGGCAGGGCAATCTCTCATAGTCAAATTTGGCTCACAGGCAAAAGGTATTGAAAATATTGACACTTCAGAGAAAAGTCTGTTTTTCACTGGTCTACATCATACAACTAATATTCATCTCATTATACGTACAACTACTGTTCTAAGAATGTCTTATTATTTAAGAAGAGAAGCAGTAAAACACACGAAGGAAATCAATATTTATAATTACAAACTGTAAAATCTGCTACATGCTGCAGATAAAATTCATAGATTGCACACATGTCTCTATAGTAAGTCAATAACACAAGCAAATTTTCAATAAATATATCAAAACTGAACTTTAATAAGTTGCTTGAAATACACTGCAAACCAAACAAAGAACAAACCAAGTGCTTATTTCATATGAAAACCACACTAATAACATTTTCAGTAAAAATTAAACTATCCTAAAGTCAGAGCTAGTGGTACCACCAGGTTTTCAATAAAATCAAAATTTAATGAAAATGAGGATGCAGTCAATTTTGATATACATTTGAAGAGCGAAACTTCTGAGTCACTTGGGTTGCCAGATACCTGCATATCCAAGGATGGACACCAAAGATCAAAACGAAGTATAATGAATAACTTTTGTTAAATTGCTGACACAGAATGCTTAACTGCTGTTAAATTCAAAAGGACTCACTACAGTACAATATCTCAAAAAGGACATTGAAACTACAAAAATCACAAATAAACTACTAAATAGCTGCAATTGAAAATTCCTGATCAATACTGTTGACCGACTTATACTCTTTAAGAACACCGTCAATCCTGGAAATAATTGCTACGCCCTCTCATTTGATGGAAATAAGCTCAGCCATTTGGTTTTGCTGTGATGTAACAACTGCTGATATAGTTAACGTCTACAAATTCCTTATTAAAAATTTAAACACTTAAAGAAAAAGATGAAATGTGCAATTAATGCCA
Organism: Metaphire vulgaris; assembly: GCA_018105865.1. NCBI lineage: Eukaryota > Metazoa > Annelida > Clitellata > Crassiclitellata > Megascolecidae > Metaphire > Metaphire vulgaris. Next base: position 26,120,415 of record CM030833.1, read on the forward strand.
CCAAATAGTCTGCCATTAATGTCAGTGGCTGTTGGAATCATTTCAGACCACTGCCTGCCATATAAAGGTAAAAAAAACTGCATGTCCTACCTTTCCAAACGTCTCGCAACCCTAGCCGCTAAATTAACATGTAATGGTTCTGACTGCTTCATTTATCAATTAACTCAAAATCTCCCCCACTCCAATTCCATGACTATCTATTATTCTTTAATTTCCTGTGTCTTCAAATCCAGTTACTCAACTCACCTTTGACCAAACTTAATTTGGTCCATGACAGTCAAGTGCTAGGCAATTTGAGCTACCATAAGTAAAATGAAAGCAGTATGAACTACATGAATATACACACAACCATAGAACATCCTAAATAAACTAAGTAGTGAAAGTACAAATAAAAGTCAGACCGCTAAGGCAAATCTGTAGAAGTTAATTTATAACACTAACAACAACGCTAGGCAAATCTGTAGAAGTTAATTTATAACACTAACAACAGTCTTAATCACTCTGAAAAATGCGAAAAAACTGAAGTCACAACTTAGACAAACTCATGAAACACCAAACAAAGCAAAATAATTAATGTCACTAAAATACCTCCTGCTCATCGACGCTCAGAAGCGTCGAATCCATGACAACGCTCAACCCTACGCACTTCGACAGTAATGTAACGATTCAATCGCAAATTTTTATAGCGCCACGACGGACCGTGATGGAGAGCCCTAGAGGCCGAACCGCCGCCCGTCTTAACTCATCGGATATCGGACACTGTAATACCAGATTTTTCCCACAGTAGATGGAATATCATTTCGTAAATAGTTAATCCTTTACTGTTCGCGTATTTTCGCTAAACGAGCATCTTTCAAGCGGATACTACGCACACGGCCATTCACCAACTCTTCCTCCTTTAACCGGATCGCCAATTCGCCAGACGCCATTAGTCCAGTGTTGCCACTTGCCAATCAACTTTTTGAAAAAAGCCCAGACTGCGTCCTCAAAATTCCCAGAAAACCCAGATTTGCAAACGCTCTAAGTAAGTAAAATCTCGTTAATTTCTAAAGCGCTTCCAAAAGATGCACCGAAGTAGCTCCTTATTCTATGCGCTCAATCTCAAATGAAGTAGCTATAGCCAAAGGTGGGTCATTCATGCCGGGTCATTTAATCAAAAAGTGGGCAGGACGCTATAGCTATGGAGGAAATGATTTTATAAAGAGAAATGATTTTAGTTTGGAAAAAAAACATGAGGAGATGTTGCAAGAAGGGGAGAAAATTGTGACTCAGAGTTTGTTATTTGGCTTTGATGTAGACAACGAAGGGATATTGGAATTGAGTTCCAAAGCTCAGGTGCCGCATATGAAAAGCACGATTGCAAATTTTGAGAGATGATTTTCAGAGGTCGAAGGAGAGTTACATGAGAAGAGGATCTAGTAGATAAAAACATTAAGAAACTCTTTAAAAATCCGTAGTGCTAGATAAAAACATTAAGAAACCTTAAAAACCGTACTGTATGCTGACCTATTTCTTGAACATTAAAAATTATAAACTGAAATGTTTGAATAACAGCGTGATATAGCGTGATATAAGACGAACTCCGGAGAGTGATACAGTTTCATATAATAACATCAAGTCAATGAAGTCATTGTCTTTGTCGCATGCGTAAAATGTTCAGTGATTTCTGAGCACACATGCAGCCTTACATGTAAAGCTTGTTAACATCAATTAGCAGGCAAAATATAAATAGATAGCGTGTGTAATATATATTTTTAATGAACTCCTTAATACTACTTTCACGCAGGTACTGGAATTCATAGGTTCTTCTTCTAGCGAATGCCTATAAATAAATAAATAAATTTAAATAAAATAAATATTATATATACTATAATTTATATAGTGCTGAAAGTCTGTGAAAAAGGTAAAGGAACTCTCATGGCACAACCCTAACTCTAACCCTATATTACCCTAACCCTGACGCCAACTACACCATCCCTCTACTGGAGTCCGGATAACGGAAAAGAACCCTTAATAGTTTTGCAACAAGTAGGGGTACACGGTGCTTTTACAATATTGGAACAAATATTGAAAAATTATAGGAAACAGTTTTCATGATCCAAAAAGGTGCGGAACTCAGTTCCGGCGCGTTCAACTGACTTTCAAGTTTCAGCACTATATATATATATATATATATATATATATATATATATATATATATATATATATATCAGTGACTATTTTAA